>JAJMVL010000212.1:0-33460 GCA_023082095.1 Dothiorella sarmentorum | reverse complement strand
GGCGGAGTCCTTACCCAATCTCGACTTCCAAACACCACCACCGTCGGATTGGTCGACCCTCAGGCATCCAACACACCCAAAAGTGATTCTCACCCGGGAAAAAAAAGCTCCCCACACTGACCCCAAATGAGGCAGCCACGACCCACAATCAAGACTGCTGCCTGGTGCTGCGGCTGCTGCAAACTGCGAATAATGTGTGGAGATATGTCTTGCTACCCCCCTGTAGATCAGCAACGAACTACGACTCGCGTAATGCCTCGGATCCGCACCCCTCTTCCCTCGTACCATCATCGTACAGTACCCACATCCGACGACGCCGACGACGGCGGTTCATCATTATACACGCGGACGCGGAAGATCCTCCCTAGATGCGGGCGCCACTTTTTCTCGCTGCTGTGAACCCTCCCAAGCAATCTTCGATCTTTCTTGATACACTTCATCGTCGTCGTTGATCGTCTTTCTCGAAGGCCCGTGGACGAGGAAAGAATGTCGCTTACGGTAGCGAAATCGACCGATATGCGTGCTACGTACGCGTAACTGCAAACCTGCGCGCGAGGGGGAAAAAAAAAATATCCCCCGAGTCGTATTGATAACTTGGGTTTTCCTGACAAACGGTGGGTTTGAGAGTGAAACAGACTTATTGGATTACTGAACCGTTTGAGATCCCCGAAGAAAAAGACTTTCGGGGCGGAAGAGGGGGGAAAAAAAAGCCGTGTGTATAATAAAAGTGCAACTATAGCGGCTCCGGCCCGACTCCCCTATACTACGGGAAGTTTTGACATGAACTGATAATGAGGAAGACATACCGAAGACTGCAGAAAAGATCGTTGCAGGAAAATGGAGAAAGAGAAACCCCAAAGAGAGAGGAGATCGGAGGTGATTAAAGGAACGCGTTCCAGTCATGGACGAGGCTGGTTGACTCGGCTCCAGTCGTCAATCCTGCCGATTGGCTTCCCCCTCGCAATATACTCGTTCCGGCGAAGGGGATTGAGGGCGAGATAGTGAGGCTTAGCCAAAAGTGGCGCGGTTTTGTGACGAAAGGATCACGATTCGCTGGAGTGATGGACGAGAGGAGAAAGGCGCCGTTGATGGTGCCGCTCGATTCGAGCGGATCGACGGGGCATGTGTTATGCGCCAATAATCACAACAATGAATGCACTCGGGGATAACAACAAATGGATAGACGAAGCAAGAGTACATGTGTAGGAAGCCGGCGTAACTGCTTTATTGGGTCTCAACGCCCATCTTTGATGATCATCTTCCTCCATCTCCGCAGCGCGTGAAGGTACTACGGGTGGAAGAGCCGGCACGCCAATCTCATCAACAGCTAACGAGTTGTCCGTTAATGAAGCAAGTCTGGCGCAGCTGTGGCACCGGCGCCACAATTACCTTCCTCCAAGCGTGCCTCGATGAGGCTTTAATCGAGTAACCGGAAACAGCAACAACACCAGCACATCATCGTTGCGGGGAAATCCCAAAGCAAGGGGTCCGCTCGACCGTGGCATGGGTCCAGACTCTTTCGCGTGTTCCGATGGAAAACACCGACAACATGCGCAACAAGTCCCCAACCCAGACTTATCAAAGCCATACTACGTCCACATACAGTCAGTCTGAACAAGACCTTCCCAATCCCATTCCACCCACTGGTCAAACTCGTCGTATTTTGCGGCGAAGCAGCAAAGCCAAAACAATCGTGACACCCGGTTGCGAGGGCGGAAATTGAAGAGTGCATGTGGTTGGATATCTTGGGGATCTTATCTTATTATGATCACCGAGCGAGGTATAGGCCAGGGTATATTGTAGAGTCACGGCCGTGGTCGGTGGCCAACCGCTTCATGAGAAACTGAACTTGGTGGAGTCATGACCACCAGCATCCGGGCGTGAGGAGAAGACGGCAAAGCTGCCAACGGGTCTTTTATTTAGCTAGCAGATCCTGCGGGCGTCGGGTGGGCTCTCCCCGCTAGCCAATGTCAGTGACCTGGGCCCTCAAGATCTACCCGCACAGCCGGTTCCCTAGCTGCTGAGGGGCGGCCAGCTCTCTACAATGGTGCGGGTGGACTGGTGGATTGTTTCTGGAGCACACCGGGTTGCAGACCTGCGACGGGTCGAGCGCTTCCTCATTCGTCGAGGGCGTATTACCAGGCGCTTCGGTAAGTAGAACTGGGGAGTTTCAAGCAGCCGCTAGCACCTCAGACTGCGATCGACGGCTGCCACCAATTGCAAGGCTGCAGATCTGGTCCCGTTCTCCGCCTTTGATGTGATCAGAATGGTGCACTGAGTTGCATGCTGGGTTGGACCATGGTGCACCACGGCTCGGAGTTGTTGACCGAGACATTATTGATAAATGCTTGGCGAGGCTTATACGCCTTGGTGCATCCATATATGCCTCAGGTACGTATGACAATCCTTGTGGATAAAGGAAAAAACGAACTAATACTAGGGAGGATATGTTTCCAAGTACCGCTAGGCACTCCGACACCACAAGACGCCTCGTTCCTAAAACTACGTGATTGGCCGCTGATGATCGAGGCCTGAATCTTCAGGTACACTCAATATGTGCCTTGCTCTTACTGTATCAGAAATTCACTCTAGCGTTTCCAAACGCGGGGTCGCTGTTGAAGGCATAGGAGGGGAAGAGGTGCCGGCTCGGCCCAATGGATCCAAGGCTCCGACCCGTGTCCTCGGCTTGCCGAAGTCGTCAGCTTTTCGGCAGACTGCCGTGGGAGCAAGGACCTTCCCACGTGGGAACACGTGTAGTTGAGGCAACGCGTGTCACACAACCGCCACCGCACTTAACTTATCGCATGTAGCGCCCCAAACAAGCCGCTCCTTTTGTGCTCGATCTTCTCCCAATAGCGAGGTTCATAGTGAACATTTTCCCGCTGTGGTGGGGCCATTGATAAGTGCCTTTTGGCTATAGAGCGCGGTCCGATGCCCGTCCACTGCTGTTGAAGGGATCTTCATGACTCTGTGATTCGTCTCAAGACCCTTTTCCCAGACTCTCCTGAATTAGCACAGAAATGACGCAAGCTCGCTACTCCCTGCACGCAGATCGTACATACATGATGGTTATCATTGTGTCCATATGTACTCTGCGCCGGCAGCTTGCTAAGAGCCAACGCGTCCGTCAACAAGGCATACGCAATCTCGAGGAAAATTCTGGAAGGAAGAAATTCTCAGTGCCAGTCGACACGTCTCAGAAGCAGGGATAGCCCGGTCTAATGCAATCTATTTGCCATCGGGACAAGCATTGTAGGATTGTTAGGTTGAACGTTGGTCCCGAAACGGCCGATTTCTTCAGCGCCCAGACGCTCGAAAATCTCCGTTGAACCCGATGAGGCGGAAGCTGGGGAGCGTACATGAGCTTTCTCTTCACCACCGTGGCTGGTGGTGTAAATTATTTTTGGAGGTAAAGGAGAAGCTGGGCCACGGCAGTACGGGCTCAACAGCCGCGCTCCACTGTGGCATTGCTTCACGAGATCCAATGGGGCTTCGCACATCACAAAGGGCCCGTAATGGTCTGTGAGGTTGATGCAGTCATGGCCTGGGCGGCTGGCGCATGAAGCGAGCGATCGTAATGGGGCTCCGTGCTCTCGTCTATCCTGTGCAAGAACATGTTGGTGAAGCTACAGGGCTAGGAGGCGTGTCCTCTGGCGGCCAGTTCGCAGGATCGCTAATGTCCGGCACAAAAGGGCGTGTATAAGCTGTGTCCACCTCTCATCTTGTGGAAGCTGTACCTGAAGCAGGCGGTGAAGGATTTTGCTTGCTGCGAACAGGCCATCGGCTAATGGTACGTACCGCGCCGAAGAAGGCACGATGAGTGTAAAGTTTTGCATGGCAAAACGCAGGGACACTGCTGTTTTTCTTCCGGAAAATCCTATGACTGTGTGGCCCCTTGCGTGCGCAAGCCAAGGAATAATGTCGTTTTCGTGTTCGGGGACCGTGCTGGCAGTAACAAGCGCACCGTGCGGTTCCCTATAGATGCTTAGTTCCGGGCGGGAGCTGGCAGCAAGATTTCCTTGTTATGCGCCGTAGTTGGGGCTCTCAGGCTGGGCGGCCGGCCTTCTCAGACAGTTGCAGCCGGGGCGACTGAGCAGGCTAGCGTGGTGAAACTCATGGCAGGCTGGTGATAAGCAGCCGTGGATGATCTACGCGTAGTGCGGCGGGCCGAAGGGGCGACTGCCTTGACATGCCTTGTGACCTTGAGTGCAGCACGACAAGGTGATTGTGCGGGGGTCATCAGGGTGATCGGCAGCGAGGCAGGACGAGGCGAAAGTTCTCTTTACGGCGCCATGGGTTGGAGGCGCAGGCAAAAAAGCAACACGGTCGCCCCGAAGCGTCGAGAAGCATCGTGGCGACGACTGCAATGGGGTGAGCGCGGGCCAGGCTCGGTTGGAAGGTAGCGGGTGGTGTTGACGATTCGAGTCATGGCAGGCGAGCATCGTGTCTATCGCACGAAAGGCGGCGCAGGGGTCAGGAGGGAGCAGCGAAGCTTGGTTCTCTTGACTGGGCCAGAAGCAGACAGCGCACGCAGGGCTTGTGAAAGTGTGAAAGTGTGTGAAAGTGTCGCAGAGAGGGCTCGAAACCGTTGGTTATTGCACAGGGATGGGCTGCGGCAGGGGAAGTCTGCTGGTGTCAGGATCCGAGAAAAAGGCGGGGCCCGAGACGAAGCGACATGTTCTCCGCCCACGCGTGGCAGCCCGGTCAAGCAGGAGGCCAAACATCTGGTGTTGTAACTGCTGCACGACGTCACACGTGGGCTGGCCTCAGAGGTGAAGAAGTCCAGAGTCCAGACATGCAGACGCGCTGAGGTGCAGCAAGCGCGTACGCAGCAGCTTATTCACCTTATCGACAGGCTGTTGCTCTTCTATTTTTATCTCCATTTTCTCTCGTCAATCAGCAAGCTGAACCGGACGCCACCATTGCTCCGCCGTCGGGCTAGTGCTAGAGCCCGGAGTCCGCTCGCTACTCGGGCGGCCCCGTCTGCTCTGATGCTGACGATACTGCTGCTCGTGCCAGGTTTTTTTAATTTTTTTTTCTGGAGCGTGGGGATGCTCCTGTGCCTGACAAGGCGAAACGCAGCTGAAATGAGCCTAGCGCGACGGCGGAGCGGTGGTTAACAGAGGCGTGTTAAGTCAAGGGATTCCTGGCACAGGCCTTTGCACAATACCCCACGAATCGCGCCTTCGGGTCGACGTCGTGTTTCAGATCGGTCGGCTCTCTCACCTTTCCGGGCGGATCCTCCAGTCGGCAAAGATCAGCCGCGAACTGGTACCTTCGAATAGCAAGGGTTCTTTGGCTGCCATCCCTTGTAATTAGCTGCCAGAACTTAAAGCTCCCAAGATCCCATGCGTCGTTCCGCAAGGAAGGGTCCACCCGGAACGTCTCAAGTATCACCACAAGGAACCTGGTGAATAACAGTAGCACGCTAGCCATGACACACATCGCCAACTGCATCCGCGAGAGCGTCACCGAGAGAACCCAGATGCATATATCAGACGACTTCGCACGGGTTGTAAGTCTGGACTCACCCCATCCAAACCATCCTCTCTTGCTCATACCATTCCCGAAAGCAACCCGACCGTCCCGACAGCCGGTCCAGCATTCGACCTGGCAGCCGAACCGGCATCGACCGCTCCAATTCCACCCGCCGCCAACAGCCCCGCTACCAGCTTTGGCCTTCGACCCCCGCCGCCCACAGTCGCGCCCATTTTTCCCACGAGAAGCAAGCCGCTCTTTCTGTCCAACGCTCCGCAACCGCCATGGGTGACGCCATCGTCACCAACGACGGCTACGCCTCCCGCAGCAGACAGGGTTCGTTGTCGAGAAGACGGAAGGTTAGCGTGCCCGAGCTGCAGCCTCCCGCACCAATGGCCACCCTCCAGGAGGGTTTGATGGATTCTCGTAGGTCCCTCCCACCTTGCTCACTTTGGCGCCTGGCTGACACACGTAAGCCACCATTCCCGGTCGTCCTCCAGCGCCTATTCAGCAACAGAAGCCGCTACCGAGCCCCGGCCACGAGAGAGCTGGCAGCGCCCCTGCAACCCATTGGCGCGCCAATCCCTTTGGCAGTGCCATGGTTTCATCCGTCACTGGCCCGGCCTTCGTTGCGACGCACAGCAAGTCCTCGCCAACCTCCCAGCCCGACCTCGACCGCAGCCTCCCCCCGCTCAAGCCTCTGTCGCCCATCCTCAGCCCGACCAACACCAAGCCCAACCTCAAGCTGGACACCACCAACGACGATGATGATATCCCGCCTCAAGTACCCCCCAAGTCGCCATCCTTGTTCAAGAAGAAGTCTTCCCCCGTCATGCGTCAACAGCAGCTCAGGAACGATTCCGCCATGGGCATCTCCACTATCCCCGAGGGATCAGCCAATGGTGCTCCCGCCAATGGAATCATGGACTGCTCTTCTCCCGAAACCATGCAGCGACGTGACACCACCCGTGGCCACAGCAGGAAGAGGTCTGACCAATCCGTTATGGACCGTGGCCGGCCGGTTGCACGGGCCCGCAAGGAGCGCAGCCGCCAGGGTTCGTCGGCCAGCTCGTCCGAGAAGGAGGGAGGGGACACCTGGAAGCTTCCCAAGGGCGTCTCGATTTCCGAGGCACCAGTGAAATACGCTCCCGCCGAGAGAGAAAAGTTGCGGGGAAAGGCTGTTGAGCAGGCCGAGAAGTTTGAGGTTCTCTCTTCCCGGGATGTGGCTGCTCTTGCAAAGGTGAGTTATCAGCAGGAAACCTTGTTACCTGATCTCCATACTGATGGTTGCCCAGGAAATGCGCGCTCTTGATGAACGCTGCGAATATTTGCGCAAGACGTACAAGTCGCTCCGCGCCGGCAGGCAAAAGCTGCACGCGCGCATGATCTCCTACCTCAAGAGGAGCGAAACCATTGTCTTCTCCCGAGAGAGCATCCTCAAGCAGGAAGAGGCCCTGGTGGAGCTCGACCTGTCCATCGACGACTGGATGGCCAAGATCGAGCAGGCCGAGAACCGCAGGCTCCGGATCCGTCAGAAGCTGCTCGAGCACCTGGCAGCAGCCGTCGCCATGGCGCCCGAGACGCCCATTGTCGATGCTGCCGAAGCCACCCCTCCCCGAAGCCCCATCAGGGCCGAGGGCGCAGAGAGCCCCCAGCGCATTGACCGCAAGGACGTCGAATCGATCCGCATCTATGCCGACGGACATGTGCTCAACCTTTTCTCCGATATTGAGCAGGCCATCGGAAAAATGTGCGAGGGTGCCTGCTGAGTCAAGAGTGCGTGAGATTGGTTCTCGCACTTTACGGCTACTTACCTTAATTTCTATTCCTGGCTTTGCTTTTCTCCACTGGGTTGGAGTCTTTGTCACGGTCTCAGCGTTTCTTTTCCTCATGTCCAGATAACGGCCCTCGATTGTTTACATTCTCAACCTTCCCTTCTTTTTCTTCTTCATATCAACCTTTTTTTTTCTTTCTTCGTGGCGATACCCCAACCGTGTCATCTTTCATTTTCCCGGCGCACATTTTGGTGGCTAGATGGCTCTCTTGGTTGTTGTTGTTGTTGTTGTTGAAGCGAGGCGTTGGGCACGGCGTGGCCCCCCATAGACAGACAGTACTGGTAGCTGTTCGAAACGTGCAAGAAGCGACGATGTTCATTTGTCAGACCTGAATCGAAATCACAATGATGCAAGCGAAGTGGTGATGTGACACAGCCTGCGCTTTTTGCCTTGGCGGTGAGGTGAAGCGAGCGAGAGGCTTGTAGAAGGGGGTCCGGGAGGGTCGTCCGAAGGCGCGCGCTACAACCCAGAGGAAGGGGAGAGCGGGGTGGGCGGAAGTACCTCAGCGGAGGGATGACGACAGGAGTGGCATGACAGGTCACATGGAGGGAGCCAAGAGCGTCAGGTAGAGTGCAAGTGGGGAGGTCTTGGCTTGGGGTGGAACGTTTTGGGCGGCGGAACAACGATTCTCCCCGCTTTGCCTTGCAACTCGTCGGAGAATTTCATCCTTCTCATCAATGACTTCATATCAACCACCACCCTCACCGCTATCATCGCTGTCTGACCTTAATTGTTCCCTGTCCTGCCCTAAACCAAAGCAGCAGTTATCTCCTTCACGTCCTGGCCCTGCGGGGCTGACAAGTCCCCTACGCCCGTTCGCAGGAGCCCCAGGCACATGATCAGTTAGTTCATTGTCAATACTAGGAGCGAGCAATCTCACAGTGCCTCAGCCGGAGGGCTCTCACCGCCGAGAACACGTGGGCCGCGGATCGTCTTCTGGACCGGGCTTGAATTAACCGAGACGTTCAGCCGCAATAACTTTTTTTTTCTTCCACGGGCGGCGCCACTGAATCCTCTGGCCGCCTACAAAACCATGTCCGGCGACCGTCTGCCTCAAAAGAGCCGGAGGCGTTGCCTCGCCTAGCAACACATCTTCTGCCATCACCAACTCCGGCATAGCCGCAACCAGGTCTGCGGTTTGCATTACGGACGCCATAATAATACAGCCGTTCAGCCGTCCAAGCTTTTAGAAAGCCAAGTTACAAAGTCACAGGATGGACGACGGACCCATCTCCCGATGCCCCCGTGGCACCCTTCCGGATGCTCCCCGAACACGGCGATCAAACAAGCTGCCCACAATTGCGTCGTCCTGCATCGTGCTCGAGCAACGAGAACAATGCACAATCAAGGGATCATCTTTGTGAAGAGTGGCACCGATGCAACTGATCTTACAACGGCTCTCTCGGCCCTTCTCCACGAGGGCGTTTGATGAGCGGCAGGTTCGGACATCTCCACCATCATTCATCGTGAGGAAAAGAGCGGAGTCGAGACCTCATTCGCAGCTGTGTCGGGACCTCGGCCAGTTCAGCCGACGCCTAAGCGCGCCCGAGTCTGATCCGACCGCCCTGTGTTTTCTGGAACTGCTGGTACCTTCTCGTTGACTTCCAATTCCGAGCGGTCACATGACATGCCGAGACTCGGGTTTCTCGGGTTTCTCGGTTCTCGCGTGGTGCTTGAATCTTGGAACGGCAAGGATCGGCTCTCGTATCTGAACCTGAGAGGCCCGGCCCGTTCCCAGAGCCTTTCACTTTACACTCGATCAACATGAATGACGTTCCAAGAGCCGACAAGCCTTTTGCCTCTCCCCTCCATCGACTTCTCCGATCAAGATTTGGGTAGTTCTAGACCTCCGCGATGCCCTCGAAACAACGCCCTACGCGGCGCGCCCAGGCCTCTGCTAAGGCTCATTAACACAGTTCAGCGACGCCCAAAGCCACCCCGGTTACGCACGAAGCGAAACTCTACAATTTCCCAATCAACTCTACGTGAGTTACGCACGAAAGAATGGAGAAAACGGTAAGCCCTCCTTATCGCAAGTGAGTGATGACGGGGTTCCGTAGGGCGAGTCTGAAACATCGCCGCCTTCTAGAATATCGTCGTTCACTTCAGGGCCTTTTCATATGGCTGGAGAGAAGAGAAAGAATAATCACAAAAGAAAAATGTCCGATTGGCCCTTCAACAAACGGGTGGGGAAAAAATTGGATTGGATTGAATTGAAACATTCGCCTTTCAACCAGTCCTGCGTGCAGAAAAGAAGAGAGCAAGATAGTCAAACGGCTACCTTCCCGATCCACACTAATGAGTGTTCAAGACAAAGTCTTCATTTCATGTCTTGCACCTCGTTCCATCTCCGACCTCTCGCCCTACTGTGCTACAATCAATTGTTGCTCACGTTGCAGGGGTTCCTGTGTATGGTCATACCAACCAACCAGCACTCTCAAAATAGTACAGCACCTACAAGACCCGCCTGCCTTGGGTCCATTCAGGCAACCCGTGTCGATGAACAACCACACTGGCAAACACCTACCAGTGCCCGTAAACCAATTGCCTCGTGTGTGTTTAACAAAAAAAAGAAAAGGCACACGGACGTACGTGCGTACACCGTAATCCATCCTACATCACCCGCGCAAGGTTCCCTTCGCCCGAGGACTCGTGCAGTCGTCTCGGGAAACGTCCCTACTCCCGGCCGAGCAAACGTCAACCGTCCGAAATCTCCCTATCTGTTATAGCAACCCAACAAGCATGTTCCCTCTTCAAGTACAGCAGCGAAGAACGGCATTGGTCCACACAGAAACCCTGAAAGTCAAATATATTAAAAGCTCCGGGTGAGCTAACTAACGTAGTCCTTAGAGCCAACGCGTCTAAGATATCATCGCCGGCACGAGTCGTAATCCAACACCACCTCACCTGATGCCAAGGGCCTGGAGGGGCCCACGCGAAAGAAAAACGGTTGGTTGCAAAAAGGGGAGGGAGGAGTAGTGAGACAGCAGGCGTAAAGAGGCAAGATAAGGTTTTCTATATAAAAGGTGAAGGATGCTGCTGCTTGCCAGCCTTTGCTGGTTGGTTGCCGCCACCGCCGCCGCTACTGCAAACGGCACGACCGACTGACTGACTGCAGTGGATGATCTACCCGTTGCCGCGATCAGCCACTAACATCTCTTGGCTCTCGAGATGGATCTGCCTCGCTACGTACTACGACGATATCGATGCTCACTCTCGTGATGGCGTTGAGAAAATCTCCCCTTGCTTCGAGCAGAGAATAAAGTCGGAGGATAACAAGAAATATCGGAGCCTGCATAAACGACAAAGGATCTTGGTATTTGAAAAGGAAATAGTGTAGGTACGTGTAATGCGTCTGTCTTCTCCCGCGTCCTTCTAGGTGTACAGTAGGGTCTCCCGTCTCGTCATGTTTTTCCACCCCCATCCATCCATCCTATCCCATCCGTTCATCCAAGAAAACAAACGAAGGTATCAAAAAAAAAAAAAAATCTGCTGTGCCAAGTGGGTGTTTGCGTTTCGTGTGAACGCAACTCTCGTTCTCCTTCTTCCTCCCCAACAGTGGAACCACCATTACCACCAAATACCCCAAGCCTCCCATCATATGCACACCATTAACTAAGAAAAGAAAAAGCGCGCCCAGTACAATGCGAAGAATGTATCCGTTCTTCCCAAAGCGGCCAAAAAAAAAAAAAAGAACTCCAACTCAGTAGTCGCTGACTCTTCTTCCACTCACAGACCCATCCTCTTCTTCATCCTCCCTCCCCACGAAAGCTTCGAATCGCCCTCCATATCTCCGCTCATGACGCCCCTAACGCGATGCCGACTGCTCCCCCCACTGCCACTGTCCATCGACTCCCTGGTCCCGGGCCTCACCCTCCCGCCCTTGGTCAACGTCCCGCTCCTCGACTTCTGCGCGCCGCTCGACGCCGGCGACCCGGCCATCAGATGCCTGCCGTTGCCCACCGGCGTCGTCAGGGTCCTCGTCCGCACCGGCCCCAGCGCGTGCCCCGACTCGTCGTCGATGACCTTCCACGTGCGCGTCTCGATGTCGAACACGACGTCTCCGCCGCCACGCGAGGGGCGCACGTCGGTCGACGGGCGCACTTCGTCTGCGGCGGCGGGCGCACGGCCGACGCTCATGCCGGCCTTGGACATGCCTTGGGCGGCTTGCTGCTGGTCGCGGGGCTTGTTCCAGCCGACCTGGGCGCTCGAGGCTTTGTTGCTGCGGGCGCTCCATTGGAAGACGCGGCGAAAGACGTTGACGGGTTTCTTTTGGGGTGCAGGTTGCGGGGCTCTGTGATGAGGTTGTTTAGCAACTTGCTGGCTGGCTTTGGGGAAAGGAAGTAACGTACGTTGGTTGTTGAGTGCCCAGCCGCTGCAGCTCCAATTCGCTGGCCTTCAGGTTCTTGCGCAGCAGCGACTCGGACTGCCGCAGCCCGCGCAGCTGCACGACCGTCTCGTCGCGCAGCATGCGCACGCGCTCGACCTCACGCGCCCACGCGTCCAGGTCCTCCTCGCCTTCGGTGGAGCGGTGCGACGAAGCTGACGACATGGGGCGGTCTTCGGAGAGCATGGTCGACGTCCTGTTCTTCCGCATGCTGGGAGTGGTGTGCAGCGGCTTGTGGCCGGAGCGGTGGGTCGGGCTGCTGCTCTCGCCGTTCCATTCCCTAAGAACCTCGAGGTTGGCGCCCTTCTCGCGCAGCTCCCGCACGACCGTTTGGAAGGCGGCCTTGGTCTCGCGCAGCACGCGTAGTTCGTGCTCGATCGACTCCATGCCCACGGCGAACTCCTCGTTGGCCACGTTGAGGTCGCCGATCCACTTGTCCTTGGAGCGCAGCTCGGCGCTGAGGCTGGTGCCGTGCGTCTTCAGGTCCTTGATGTCGTGGTCCTTCTTCTCGATCTCGGAGTTCAGCGACGAGTTCTCCTCCTGGAGCCGGCGGATCTCATCCTCGGTCATCGACAGCTTCTTTTGATACTTTTCGCGGAGCTCCTCGGCGGCCGTCAGCTTGGCGTTAGTCTCATCGTCGTTCGCTTTGCCTGCCTCCCGCGACTCGGCAAGGAAGGTCTCGAGTTCCTCGTTCGCCTTTCGGACGGCCGTCAGCTCCTCCTCGGCCACGGCGATGCGGGCTTCCAATCTTCCTTCCATGCGTCGGGCCTCGGTGGCAATGGTGCGCAGCTTGGCAACCTCATCTTCCGCCGCCGATAGTTTAGCCTGGAGATTGATTTCGTTAGTCTCAGCAACCAAAAGCTTCGTCCTGTTCGCGCGGACCGTCGCTTCAAGGTTTGCTCGGGACTGGAGGGCCATGCTAAGGTCGGCTTCCACATGGGCTTTGGAGAGTTTCAGGGCACGCACATCACCTCTAAGGCCGTTGTTGGCTCTTTGCGACACTTCTAACTGCGACTGCATCTCCGTCCTCGACTTCTCCGCGGATTCAAGCTTCTTCCTAGTCAGTTGGAGGTCGGCTTGGAGGGTACCTGTGGTGTCTTTGATCTGGACGAGGTTGTGTTCCAGATCCTCCTTGGACTTCCGTAACCGGTCCAGCTCCTCAGCGGCCTGCGGGTTCTTCTGCTCCTCGACGTCGAGCTGTCGGAGCGCCTCGCGCAGCTGGTTCTGCAGGCTGCGCCGCGACTTGAGCAGCTCCTGGACCTGGTCCTTTAGTTCACCCTCCTCGTTGTTGCGGCTCTCGATCTTGGCCCGCATGCGCGTGATTTCCTGCTGGAGACGCGACTTGGATTCCTCGAGCTGGTTGACGTCCCACTGGAGGGCGGTGCGCGCGTGGATCTCCTCCTGCAGCTTTTGCTCCGTCTCATTCTTCGACTCCTGCAGACTGCGCATGTCCTCGTACATGTGGTTCTTGGATGACTCGGCCATCTCGAGCTGCTTCTCTAGGATGGTCATGGCGCCACCGGCCGCGTTGATCTTGGCAGTCAGCTCCCTGGCAGCATCCTCGTAGAAGGCAACCGTATTTTGGAGAGCGTCAGCGCTGGCCTGGCCGTTGCGGAGTTCTTCTCGGAGCTTCACAATGTCGGCTTCCTTGGCGTCGAGTTTGGCCTGAAGGTCGGCGTGTGTCCTGTCGGAGAAAGCCAGCCTCTTGCGGACGGTAGAGAGCTCTTCTTGGAGGGCGAGGCGCTCGCGTTCCAGAGTCTTGAGTTGCAGCTTGCATCCGGAGAGGTCTTCCTCGATGTGGGACCATGACTCCTCAAGCTCGGTAATCCGGGCCCGGCTCTGCTCGCACTCCCGCTCCAGCTCAAGGATTCTGGCCTTGTGCTCCTTCAGTTCTGCCCGCAGAGTCTCTTCGGTCTTGGAGGACACGACGAGTTTGTCCTGGGTAGAACGGAGTTGCTGCTCTAGACGGGTCTTCTCCTCCTCGAGGGTGCGCACCTTGCTCTCGTAGTCCTTGACCACATGTCCCAACGTGTTGTTTGACTTCTCCAGGTTGCGGACTTGGTTCTGGCTTTGGTCATAGTCTTCCTGCAATGAAGCGATGCGGGATCGGCACAGCGACAAGGCTTGGTCAGACTCCTTCTTGGCCCTGATCAATCGGTCGTTGGTTGTGCGGATCTCGGAGAGGTCGGCGACGACATCGGATGTTCGTCTCGGAATTGTTTGAGAGGTGCGGCTCGAGATGCGGGTTGGCGGCGAGGGCGGAGGAGTCGAGGGCGGCGAGGTCAGCGGTGGTGAGATTGGGCGTTGTGCGGACGACTGCAGGTAAGAACGAGGTCTGCCCTGTTGTGTGAGGTATTGCTGCTGTGCTAATGGTTTATATCGGCGTGCGTTAGCAGCCACGCGCAAGAACCATTGAGGGGACGGAGTGTCCGGTTCAAGACGTACACTGTAGAGTAAGCTGAGCAGCCTGTTCCAAATTATGAAGCAGTTCCCGATTCCTCTGCTCATGGCTAGTAAGGGTGGCCTGAAGCTGCGCAATCCGTCCCTCATGCTTACGGCTGTGCACGTAGTCATGGTGGCGGGATTGGGCCAGACTGCGGGCAGCCTGGGCAACCTTGACCTCCTTGACGCTGATGCGCACCGCAAGACGGAAGGCGAGCTTGCGCAACGACGAGACCGACTGCTGAGCTTCGGTGGTTGCTTGCTGTGTGGCGTGTAGCTGTGTCCGGATTGTGTCGCGCTGGCCTTTGACCAGAGCGAGATGACTAAGGTCAGTCACCTTCGGGACGGCATCCCGACGGCTGCTGGTCGTTGAAGAAGCGGTGTGCTGTCTTGAGGGAGCTGGGAACAAACTGAGGGTGCCTCCGGCCGCGGAACTCCCGTGAGCGGCCATGCTGGTTACTGTAAAAGGGAACTTCTAGGAAACTTCGGGTAGTCGTTGTGGGTCGCAACGGGGGATCGCGGATGCAGGAACTTTTTTTTTATTGGGGAAGACCTGAAGGAGAACAGGAGCTCGTAAAGAATAACAATGACGTCCAGGCTCTTGGAAGATGCGTTGTGACGTATAAGGAAGGTCGTTTTACAGAGTCGTGGTCGTGGTCGTGGGCGTGGGCGTGGGCGTGGGCGTGTACCTGTAGGCGCTACAGACGTGTGGGCACATGAGAGGCCACAGCCGAGCGAAATAGAGGGCGACGGCTGGCGAGTTGTTATGGGCGGTTAGACAGTGGACGGGAGGCGACAGCAGCAACGATGCAAGCCGGTTCAGTTAAGGTGTCGCGGATCATGCCCGTAATTTTTTGTGTCGAGGGAGTGATGCATGGGGCGGCTCTCATTATTGTGGCCAGGCGCTGGTCAATAGCACCAGGCGTATTAAAAACCCCCGAGAAGCGGCCCTCAGCCTTGTCCACCCCTGTCGCTGAATGCGAGCTCGCGCGGCGCCAAAACCCACACTACCAAAGACGGAAGAAGCAAATAGCAGGAGGTCAGGCCATCATCGTGAGAGTGTTCGGGTGGCAGCGGGCGGCCCTCCCCGGCCAGTCGGGGTGGCGGCCGGGGATCGCTCCAGCCGGCAACGACTCAGAAACGGGAGACGGCGCATCAGGTTGATTGATTATCCACGCCTCGGCCCAAAGGTCGTGGCAGTTTCCTTCTGCACCCAACGGGCCTGGTGCAGCGACTCTCGTCCTCTTTCCGTCTTGCCTCTTCCTTCGCCCAGGCTGCATACGTATCTCGGCACCCCTAATTCGTCCTGTTGTGCAGACTGCTGTTTCATCCGAGTCGACGTCCACGACTCAGTCCCTCGCACCAGCATTAGCTGCCGTGCCGTTGGGCCCGCATAACTCTCTTTCCCTCCGTCATGCAGTCTCGGGTGCGTGGAGAATAGAGTGGAGGAGGCGCGCCGAGATACTGTGTAGAGAGGGTGGCCGCGAGTAATTTTGTCTTCATATCCACATCGGGTAGTTTCAGGCTTCGTCACGGATCGCTGCGGAGAGAGGCCCGGTGGCCGCGTGAAGTGTGGGGGTGATCGCTTGCAAGGCAGGGATGAGCTGCTGCCCTTGCTTTTTCGCTGCTAAATTCGCCGATTGTTTGTGCAACACGGCGCCAACCTCACCTTTTCTTTGTCTCTGCTCCGAAAAGAGAGGCTCGCCCGTCCCCATTCTTTTTCTTCGATAGAGTGCAATTCGCCGCCCCATACAGCCGCACACCGCCATTATTATTAGCAAGGCATCTGTCTCAAATTGTCGTCTCCGCTCGCTTGGGACGCCAGGCTTCAGGACTGTGGGACCAGGCTGTCGACGCTTCGGTTGCGAAAGCTTGAGTAGCCTCCAAGGATCAACCATGGCACCGGCTTCGTTGCTCGCTCGTGAACACTGACCTATATCTTGGACGACAGTTGAAGCGTATACACGGTATCCATCGCGGGTCCACGCTCGTGCTTCAGACTGGAACATGCTATCGATCATGAAAGTCAGTATGATGTGCTCCCAACCATTAGCTAAAGACCGATGACGAATCCCCGGCCCCTTGCACTTGGTTCCCTTTGTTCAGCTCCGCTTTCCAACATTTTGTACAGGACCCGCCGCCACATGGCGAGTCCACGCGGCTGTTGCCAGTTCGCCCTTTCTTCGGTCCATGCTGCCAGCTTTCGCCCCTTGATCTACCAACCGATTGCTCTGTTTCTTTTTTAGTAGCACGTCGCTTAAAGTAGGGGCCGTGATGGGTGGCCTATTTAAGCTCGCTATGAGCAGCAAAAGAATCTTGCTGGACTTCAACTCAATGATGGATGTGGCTTGCCTGCTCCAGACGTAATATTTCCCCGTGCCAATAGTGTCCAGACTTTTTAGATCCTTCTGCACTTACGTTGTACACCCATCGAGACCGTAGAGCAGGTCAGTTGGCGGCATTCACTGATCCCACTATCCTGCATTACCCTTACTCACCCTTGGTTGAGGTCGCAAGATCACGATGCATGACTGCTGGCTTAAACCGCGTGGTTGTCTGCATACACCCGCGTGGCTCATCTCGTCATGAGATAGTAATGCCTGCAAACAAACGGTATTTTGAGAGGTACACAAAAGGCTCAAATGGTGTGTCCACCACCCAGCAGTGCCTACGTGTTCGTCAGCTTGATCCAGTGTGTCCTTTCGAAAAGTGCAGGTTCAACAAGTTCTGGTTGACGCACGCTCGCACAACGCATCTTCACGCACAACTATCAAGCCTCCGACTTTGGGTAGGCCCTTATTCTTCACTTGTGTCACTACATAATTAGCCAAGTACCACCAGCATAACTTCACAACACTTCTTAAAGACACATCATCCTCACTCTTATTGGCCAGTTGCCTCAGCCTCAGGCATGCGGTTCTCAATCCTCAGCATTTCCACTGTCTTGTCAGTGCTCGTCAGCGCCGCTCACGGAGCCGCACCTCTCGCCGCCCGTCGATCCTACGGTGAAACCCGCGCCAACTTCACTTTGGACGAACTCTGGAAGCTCCAGAACCGCTTCTGGGACAACTTCGTCAACAACAACACCGAGCAGGCCGCGAGTATCAACAGCACCCTCATCGCCCCCGACTGCCTCGGCCGCGTTGATGCCACGCGCACCTTCGACGGCCAGGAGCTCAACACCGAGTACCTCTTCGGCCTCTTCGCCAATCTCAAAAACATCAACACCACAGCCACGACGCTCCTTGGCGTGCCCGTGTCGTACGACATCGTCCACTTCGCCGCGAACCAAGACATCGCCACGGCCGCCACCATCGTCCATTTCAAGAACGCGTGGCTCGGCACCTTCCCTGTCGAGATTGACTCCTGGATAACCTGGAACGCCGCGGGCCAGATCTGG
The DNA here is from genome assembly GCA_023082095.1 of Dothiorella sarmentorum. Lineage (NCBI taxonomy): Eukaryota > Fungi > Ascomycota > Dothideomycetes > Botryosphaeriales > Botryosphaeriaceae > Dothiorella > Dothiorella sarmentorum. The sequence continues at coordinate 15,918 of JAJMVL010000212.1, read as the reverse complement.
CAATACGACGCCACGTACCGCTGGTTCGCCAACCTGCTCGACGCCACCCTCGCCGCCGCCATGCCGCTCATCAACGCCACCACTCCCGCCGGCGCCGTCGCCTACTTCCGCAACGCAATTGCCACGAGCATCTGCACCACCAGCCAGCAGTACTGCGCCGGCCCGAACGCCCAGTACGCCGACTTCGCCGCCTGCCACCGCACGCTCGCGGCCGACAAGCGCTTCGGGGCCAGCTACGAGCTGGGCGCCGACACGCTGCTGTGCCGTATGGTGCACGAGAACATGGTCCCCCTGCGGCCGGCCGTGCATTGCCCGCACATTGGGCCCGCGGGCGGCGGCATGTGCGTTGACGACACGAGTTACGCGGAGCGCGTGCTGCAGCCGTACTTTACGCATGCGCCCATGGTGCCTTGCGGGTACGAGAGCGGCAACGAGACGGTTGCGGCGTGGTAGGGTAGGAAGGTTTTGTGGAGCGCGGCCTGCCGGGAAAGCCATCCACGTGGAGAACCGGAGGGAAGCGTGGTTCGAAGGAAGGAGATCCGAGATGCGGAGGGGGCGATGACTGATGGTATGGTAAGCTTGTGGGGTGATGGCAACCCCGTAAGGCTAACGGGTAAAAGACTTTGGTGGAGTGATAGGAAGAGTGGATCAGTCCACTCAATAAGCAGTTCAAAATCTCCGGCGATCCTAGTGCATAGAAAAGTTTTTCAACGGTAGCAAAAAGCAAAGATGAGGAACGGCAGGAGGCGTTCGGAGAAGGGCCGCGCAGAGGGCGTGTGAAGGCCGAAGGAGCCTCCAGCGGATCCTCGTCCACGCGGGCGGAACCAGTTAGCACGCGTTCTATGCGACAAGATTCCCGAAAGCGATGGATGATGGAGTCGTACGATGGCGGTCTGCTTATGCTGGTGGTGATGAGCCGAAATGCAGAAGTGCCGGAAGCCGATGCCGCTGACAACCGAACTGGCAGCTGCATGATGAAAGTGACCAAAATCCTTCGTCACTTTCGTCCTCTGCCTTTACAATCTTTTTTTTTCTTCTCGATCCCTTCTACTGCGCCTGGTGTGATATTACTTGTCGATATGATCGGCCTGTAGCACGCAGCGCAGCGATCGACTTCCCTGTTCAAGCAGCAACGGCTCTGGTCACATCGAAACTCTCCCATGACTGGGATTTCATGCGCACCCACACATGTATCACACCCCGCACGAAGCTGAGGCGATGATCTCTTTATGCACCCACATGCTCTGTTCATGTCACATCACGCGTTGCCAAAGGCTATTTTGCTTTTCTTTTTCTGCGCATCCATCTCATCACCCCAGAAATGCAGTCCAGAACTCTTTCCAGGATCCATCGTCTGCAGCATGGATTCTGTCAGCATGCCTGCTTCCAGACCTGCTCTGAATCATCTCCTTTCGCCTCAGCCCACTTCTCTGGGTACATGAATCTTCACCAGAGCAACTGCCGCCTTCTCGCACCGAAGTCCTGCGAGCTTCCAGCTAACAGCCTCCGAAATTTAGCAATTGCAATCGAAAGCATGCGCCAGGACATACTTCTCAACCGAGACTAGCTGCAGCGCTCACTAACGTTAACACCGGGGGATGATCGTCAGGGCCTACCAGACTTTCTCCACCCCTGTCAACGCCGACTACACGCTGCCGCTGCCAACCGAATCCGCCATGTTTCGCCAACGAGATCGAAAATTACTTCGAGACCAATCACGTCCGAAGTCACAGCTAAGCAATTTCTCGCTCACTTCTCACGCAAAATTGGATCGCCTATGGTTGTGTTAGTGCGCGCGTGTTCGTGCGTGCGGTGTGGAGCTCCGTCGGATCTCCACAGTTGTATATCAGAAGCAGCCGGACGACCTAGCATAGGCGAAACCGTATCAACGACGGTGATAACGGCGCGCGCTAGAAGTCGGGAGAAAACACGCCAGAAGCCTGCCTTAGCCACAAACGTTATAGGTCCCGCAACGGTTTGTGTCAGGTTGAGCATTCCAGCTAGTCGCTGGTGATGGCCAACCTTCAAGCGTGTGAAGAACATTTTCTCCTGGAGCTGAGGTCGTGGAGAGGCACCGAGGTTGGCCTGGGCCATGAATTAGGATTCGGGCTCCACCGACTTAAACGGCGACGGTCGGCGCACACGGCTTCGGCTGCCCTTTGACACGACTCCGAAATTTCATCATGGCGCATCCCGAGCGGTCACAACAACAACACACGAACGAACGAACGAACTTGGGCTGCGACCGGTCGGTCCGCTGAAGGGGCGGGCCACCAATCTATCTGTCGCTCGGTCCGTCTGCGGTTACCGACTTTGTTCCCATTGCTGCTCTTTAACCGTTGCGCTCATTGCTTTTTTTCCCTTCCCTTTCGTCACTCTGACTCCTTTTGTCACTTTCCTAGCCATTCAATCACCTCGAACCACATCGGCGGGCCCTCGCTTCATAGTCTTCCGACAGATCCCTGGCTCTTTACGCTTTTCTGCAACTGCAAGCATCGCGGGGAATAAGCAAAAACTTTCCGAACCAACGCCTTTGCCCACTCAGCATCGCTGCCGACCGATCCCGCTGCGCATTCCCCTGCACCTGCCCGGCCCCCACACGAGTCGAATCACCAGCATTACTGCGCCTGCTCTGTGACGAACTCTGCGTCCGGTCAACAGGCATACCTCGCCAGTCTACTAGCTTGCCATTTTGAAACACAATGGCACCACCTGGCACAAAGCGGCCGTGGTACAGTAGCCGAAGTAACAGCAGCGGCAGCGGCAGCGGGAACCACGCCAACGGCGGAGGCAGAGAACACCACGACAACCACCACGAGCAAGACGACCATCACAACCACCGCCACCACCGACACCACCACAACCAGCCCAGCAGCGGCGGCGGCGGTGGCGGCAGCGTCCAGTGCGCCTCAGCCCTCGAAATTGTCGCAGCCTTCAACCACAACATCGACACGCAAACCATCGCCTCGTACCGCGGCCCCGGCTTCATGCGCGAAGTGCTGCCCGCATCGCTGCGGCAGGCGCCGCAGGACGCCCACGCGTTCCAGCGCGTGCTCAACATGTACCGCGCCGTGTTCAGGCACTACCGGCTCGAGGTGGGCGAGGTTGTGGACGACCCGGTCGCGCGCAAGGTGTGCCTGTGGCTGACGGCGCGCGCGGACACGGCGGGGGGTGAATACGTGTGCGATATGGTGTGGTCGCTGACGTTTGATGAGAAGGGGAAGAAGGTGGTGGTATGGAAGGAGTTTCTGGATGCCGGGGCGAAGACGGTGGAGTTTTTACCCGAGACGATGGATGAGAGGCCGTCGTCAGGGTGAGACAGACAATGATGGATTGCGGGAATAGGATGAAAAGAGCAGACAGTTGCAAACGGGATAGGACACAGTCAGTGGCGGAGAAGAGTGAGATTGATGCCATGATTACGCGTTTTTTCGCTGATGGACAAAGAGACAAGAAAGAGGCGGACCAATTTGAATCCTGTAGCGATAGGACGCCGCGGCGCGCGGACGACGATAGGACAACAAGAGTTGGAAAGTGGGGCAAAGTGGGTTGTTTGTCACCAGCCGGGAAGCTTGCCGTGGCGCGGCGCATTGCTTACACAGTAGATTGAAGGGCGGAGGCGGCGGTGATGAGGTGGGATGGTGTTGAGGACACGTCCGTACTCCAGAGCGGGGCCCCATGTGGAGAAGCAAATGCAGGGAGGGGCAGAAATGTATACTCAACATTGAACGTTTCGCACGCAAGGAAGAAAAGGTGTATCCACCTCCCCCACAAGCACGAGAGCGGAGGCGCGGGCGTGCGGATTTATTCTCGTTGAGCCAGCACCCAGGCCTGGCGGAGCCGCAGCACCTGCCGGATTGTGATATCCAGAGCGGGTCTTTTGGTGGAGCACAGGCCCAGGTTTGGCTCGTCAACGGTTCGCCTCGCAGCAACCTTGACTCCGCCCCAAAGGAACCCCAACAACCGTCTCTGCATGCGGACACCGGCGCGGCTCCGCGATCAGGTAGCACACTTGACAACGACACCGAGGACGAACGGAAGCACCCCACCAGGACTCCCCTGCACGGCGGTTGATGTTTGAAGATTCCCGCTCCACGGATACGGGCGGAGAGCGAAACAATGGTTCAAACGCAGTGGCTGCTGACAATGTAGCAGCACGCAGATGAAGTCCACGTTCACAGCCTATTCCGAGACACTCAAGGCGGTCGGTAGTAGCACATTCCAAATCGGGCATCGTGATGATTACTATGGAGCGATATCCGCTCTTGTGTAAGCAGGGTAGTGTTGACGTGGGCTGGCGAGATGCTGCGCGACAAGCTGCATAGGAGGCGCTCCAGTCTTTACGGCATTGGGGCAGGCGGTGGGCGCTGTCATGGCTTAGGACGCCCCTTGATTGGGTGGTGGCGAGCTTGGCGGCATCTTGGGGTATCAGATCGACAGTACCCCGCAGGGCCCCACGCTTCTTCGAGGCCCTGCGCCGTTAGCAATAGCAACAAAACACCATCTTAGCTTGTGCTGGACTTGGACTGCCCCACCACGCCCGCTCTGGCCCGAGGTGTGCGCTTCCGTCGTCGTCATGTATATAAGAAGCCCCCCGCCGTGCTACACTCCACGGCCTCGTTCTATCCCCCACCTTCCATACCAATCTTGAGATACCCCCCCCCCCCCCCCCATTCCATTTTCTTTCTCCCTCTTCCCAAAAACCAATCAAAACCCAGCAACCGCAGCCATGGCCCCCAAGCTCGACTTCACCAAGTTCTACAACACCATTAATGGCAAGAGCACCAGCACCGACAAGGTGCGCCAGGGCATCAACCCTGCCACCCTCGAGCCGCTGTGGGACGCGCCCGTCGCCACGCCCGCCGATGTCGATGCCGCAGTAGAGGCCGCCCAGGAGGCCTTCAAGTCGTGGAAGAACACGACGCATGAAGAGCGCAAGAAGGCCGTCACTGGTTTGGCCGACGCGATCCTGGAACACAAGGATGAATTTGCCAAGCTGCTCACCAAGGAGCAAGGCAAGCCGGTAAGCTCGGCTTTGGCGCTCTCACTCCCGCGAACGCTATGGACTGACCATGCTCCAGATCCCCATGGCCCTGAACGAAATCGAGACGGGCGCCGTGTTCCTGAACACTTTCTCCAACATGAAGCTGCAGGAGGAGACGGTCATCGAGGACGACGAGAAGAGGACGGTTGTGCGCTACACCCCGCTCGGCGTGGTCGTGGGCATCGTGCCGTGGAACTTCCCCTTCATGCTGGCCATTGGCAAGATCGCGCCGTCGCTCATGACGGGCAACCCCATCATCATCAAGCCCTCGCCCTTCACGCCGTACTGCGACCTGAAGCTGGTGGAGCTGGCGCAGAAGTTCCTGCCGCCGGGCGTGCTGCAGGCGCTCTCGGGCGACGACAGCCTGGGCCCGTGGCTGACGGCGCACCCGGGCCCGGCCAAGGTGTCCTTCACCGGCTCGACGGAGACGGGCAAGCGGGTCATGGAGTCGGCGTCCAAGACGCTGAAGCGCGTGACGCTCGAGCTGGGCGGCAAGGACCCGGCCATCGTGTGCGCCGACGTCGACATCGCGGCCGTGGCGCCCAAGATCGCGACGCTGGCCTTCCTCAACTCGGGCCAGATCTGCCTGGCTATCAAGCGCATCTACGTGCACGAGAGCATCTACGACAAGTTCCTGGCCGCCTGCGTCGAGCACACCAAGACGCTCGTGCTCGGCAACGGCGCCGACGACGGCACCTTCCTCGGCCCCGTGCAAAACGCCATGCAGTACGAGCGCGTCAAGTCTTTCTTCGCCGACGTCGAGGCCCAGAGCCACCGCATCGCCGTGGGCGGGCCCAACGCCCGCAAGGACGGCTACTTCATCACCCCCACCATCATCGACAACCCCGCCGAGACGTCCAAGATCGCCACCGAGGAGCCCTTTGGCCCCATCGTGCCGCTGATGAAGTGGTCCAGCGAGGACGACGTCGTTGCCCGCGCCAACAACACCAAGATGGGCCTGGGCGCGAGCGTCTGGTCGTCCGACCTCGACCAGGCCGAGCGCATCGCCAGGCAGCTGGAGTCGGGCTCCGTGTGGATCAACACCCATCTCGAGCTCGACCCGAATGCGCCGTTTGGCGGGCACAAGGAGAGCGGGCTGGGTTACGAGTGGGGTATTGGTGGAATGAAGGCGTATTGCAACTCGCAGACGCTCTTCTTGAAGAAGAAGGTGTAAAGGCGTTGAGAAGTGAAAGAAAATGATATACATAGGGTTGAGTCGAGAGCCTTTGGGTTTTTTTTATATAGCATTAGCATACAATTTGATGAATGAACGACTATTTTCAGAACAGCTTTTCGCATCCCTTTGCACTGGATTTGTCAACTGTGCTCGGAGCGTTGCTTAGGTGAAGTGACGCTCACTTACGAGTGTCTGTTTTGGTATGTCTTTCTTTCCAGCCTTTGAAAACAGAGAGTGAAGAGGGCGAAGAATAGATCTGCTGTATTACAGTGCTTTGTATCTTCTCAAGTCCTTTACACATGTCACATATGAATTAACAGGAAGAAGGGTCAAGCAAGAACGAGTAAATTGAATATCTAAAAGAAACAATAAGAGAAAGAAGTGAAAAAAAAAAAGGCAGTGCAGAGTCCCAAGATTCCGCGCTACACCCCATCCACCCCGACCTTCATAATAATGGTAGTCGTCACCAAAACCCGTGAATCGCACCCAGCCGTCGCCACAGCGCTCTTCACCCGACCACCCCGACCTTTGATCAGCAGCCTCCGAGATGCTCGATACCCCAGCCGTCGCCAGAGTACCTACCCACCTCTTCAACCTTGAAGGTAGTCGTCACCTCCGGCATGTTCCAAGGGGTGTAATGTCAGTAGACATCAACGCAAAGACTTCGCCCGTCTGCCAGACAAAAATCCCGCTAAGCCAAAAGGCAAAGTGCAGTTATGAGGAGAAGAAAGTCTGTCTCTGGCGGGGGAGGGGGAGCGGTAACATAGCCGCGGGGAAAAGGTAGGCCCGGTGTCATGTTGCTGCCTAAAAGGGAGGGAGGTGGCTGTGCCAGGCACCCGTCCACCCGCAGATGGGCCTCGACGGTCCAGGACCTAAGGTTCGAGATGTGGACGCGCTCACGCGTACTGTTTGGAGGGCGCGTCACGCCTTCGGGAAGAAGAAGTGATTCCAGCACGCTTGACTTGCAAACGAACTTCTACTAGTCTTTCCGACTTTTGATGTACAGACTACTGTACACACATGTAGCTAATATTACACCCACACTTCCTCCTCATCTCTACCTCAGATCAACACCCAACTTCTCCACCAACCTCTCCCTCACGCGCATCTGCGTCTGCGCCACCTCCTCGCCCGTAAGCGTGCGCTCCAGGCTGCGATAGATGATGCGGTAGCACCAGCTCTTGCGCATCTTCTTCGGATGCACAAACTCGTCAATCAGCCGCACATCCTCGACCATATCCCCCGCCACCTCGCGCACAATCTCCATGACATCGTTCTCGTGGATCGCCGGCGGCTTGCCCCCAGCGCCGACCAACCCGCCCGCCGCACTCGGCGCGCTCTTAAATGACGCCTTGCCCGAGACCTTGCCGGGCAGCCAAAACGCCACGTCCCGCGGCGTGGCCGGATACTTTGAGAACGGCTGGAAGCGGCCGATGCCCCAGTCCCTCTGGCCCGTCGTGGCGGCATCGTCGTCTGCGGGCGGCGGCGCCTTGAACTGGCCGAGGAAGCGCGGGTCCTTGCTCCAGAAGAGACGGATGTCCGGGATGGAGTAGAGCAGCATGGCGATGCGCTCGACGCCGAGGCCGAACGCCCAGCCGACGCGGTCGGGCACGCCGGCCGTGTTGAGGATGGCCTGCTGGACGACGCCGCAGCCGAGCACCTCGAGCCAGTCGCCGCGCCAGAAGACTTCGAGCTCCCAGGAGGGCGAGGTGAAGGGGAAGTAGGCCTCGACCCAGCGGACGCGGAGGGGCTCTTCGGCTTCGGCGGCGAGCTCGGCGGCGATGGAGGTGGAGGGGGCGGCGGCGGCGGCGGCCTTGCGTGCTTGCGCGAAGATTTCGACGACGACGTTTTCGAGGCTGCGCTTTAGGTGCGTGGCGATGGCGTCGACAACCTCGGCGTCGTGGCCTTTTTGCAGCGGGTTTCGCTTCTCGTCGGTCGTGGGGTTGGGGTCCTCGACTTTGATGTCGTGCTTGGGCAGCTTCTCGATGTCCGCCCGAATGCGTTCAGCTAGACTGGAGTAGCCGTCTAGCTGCGTTTGGTCCCAGGTCATGGCACCTTCCATTTGATGGAAGACTGGGTAGTGGCTGCGGTCGACGGCATCACGACGGTAGACGTCAGCGGAGATGAGGTAGCCCGGTGAGGTGTTGGCGCGGAAGGTGTCTGCTTGGTGAGCGGATGTGTGAGTGCGCAAGACCGTGTCCTTGTTGATGTAGTACGTGTCACTACGAGCACGGCCCGGATGGTCAGGTGGAAAGCCTAGGGAGTCAAAGTTTTGATTGACGCTGACGATGGGGAAGAGGTCGTTGTGAGCCTGGTAGCCGGGGAAGCGCGACTCGATGAGTTGGCGAGTGATTGAGATGGGGTGGTCGGGTTGGAGATGCAGCCGCCGGGAGACGGCATCAAGGATAGTTGAGGGCGTGTTCATCCATTCGTCGGTCTGATATGTTTGCCCTTCAACCGTGATGGTCTTTGGGGGTTGTCCTAGTGGTGTGTCAGAATATCAAATTCAGTGTTAGACATTGGGAACTCTTCAGATAGAGAATAAGCGATCAACCACGGTCTGAGTCTGAATGCAGAAGTCCAACTGAATTGATAAACTGAAAAGCAGTTGGCTTGCCATGACAGGTTTGTGCGACATGCTAGGGCTATGTGTATCCAAATCGACGAAATTCGGAAAGGAATCAAAGGATCGTCCGAAATGATGAAGTTACCGAAAAAGCGTGAGAAGTCACGGACTCGACCTACCTGTAGCCGAAGACGACCACCGACATGCCGAGAAGGCGAAACGAGCTCGACTGGTCAGCAAGACGGGTCTGACGGAGGCAATTGGCGTTGCCAGGTGATGCAGAGCCACGGGTAGCCTCATGGCGTCGTGGTTTTTGGAGTGCTTAGTTTAGCGGAGAGAGCCGTGTCGGGTGTTGATGGAAGATCGGCTTTCAGCGGGCCTTCGAACGGCGGCCAAAACAAAAGCCGCGAGAAAAAAGCCTTGGCTGACGATTGGCTCAAGACGCCAGGTGGACCCCCGATTGCTACTCCTACACTAATAGCCCACCCGGACCCTTTTGTTATCTCTCCGCATTTCCCTTGTTTCCCTTCTTCTGCATTATTCTCTCCTCGGCGCCCCAGTGCAATCGGGACCCGGAATGCGATTGTAAATCGAACACGCACACGCCCACCATGTCGGCCACAACCTCAACCACGAACGCGACGGCCGCCATCGAGGCGAGGAAGAGCAAGGACATCAGGCAGGCGCCGGTGCGCTATCCCTTCTGGTTCGGCGGTTCTGCCAGCTGTTTTGCTGCCAGCGTGACGCATCCGCTGGATCTGGGTGAGTTCTGCGATACCGGACCCGACTTGACTAGCTTGCTAACGGCGCGACACCAACAGTCAAGGTATGACGCCAGTGACAAACCCCCGAAACCAACGAGCCACGCTTACAGACACCGTAAAGGTCCGCCTCCAAACTCAGCACCATGGCGCCCGGAAAAACATGCTGCAAATGTTCGCCCACGTCGCCTCGAACGACGGCGTGACCGGCCTGTACCGAGGAGTATGTGACCACCCTCTGGGGCAATGGCTTGGGGAATAAGGGCATAGCAGGATTCGGGAAGCTGTGAAAGCCGGTTGTGTGCTTTCGAGGCCACAGCTGTGCCATTGACATGCCCAAGGAACCGTCCACGTCTCTTCCGACTACACGCTCGACCCGGCCATGCCTCGCCCTCCCCAAAACCCACCACACTCCAAAACGGTTAACATGTTGTGCAGCTCTCTGCCTCTCTGCTCCGCCAAATAACATACAGCACCACTCGCTTCGGCGTGTACGAAAAGCTCAAGAACTACCTCACCACGCCCACCTCGTCGCCCTCGATGCCCACCCTGATCGCCATATCCTCCTGCTCCGGCTTCATGGGCGGCCTCGTCGGTAACCCCGCCGACGTGCTCAACGTGCGCATGCAGCACGACGCCGCCCTGCCCCCCGCCGAGCGACGCAACTACAAGAACGCGCTGGACGGGCTGATCCGGATGACGCGCGAGGAGGGCGCACGCAGCTTGTTCCGCGGCGTGTGGCCCAACAGCATGCGCGCGGTGCTGATGACGGCGTCGCAGCTGGCCTCGTACGACGGCTTCAAGAGCGCCATCCTCCAATACACGCCGCTGCAGGACGGCCTCGGCACCCACTTCAGCGCCAGCTTCGCCGCCGGCTTCGTCGCCACCACCGTCTGCTCCCCCGCCGACGTGATCAAGACTCGCGTCATGAGCGCCCACGGCGAGAGCAAGAGCCTCATCAAACTGCTCATCGACGTCAACCGCGTCGAGGGCTGGGCCTGGATGTTCCGCGGCTGGGTCCCCAGCTTCATTCGTCTGGGGCCGCATACGATCGCTACCTTCTTGTTTTTGGAGCAGCATAAGAAGCTCTACAGGAAGTATAACAACATCGAGTCGTGAGACATGGAATATAAAAGAGGGGGGTCTCTTATCTTTCCGCGCTGTTTCCTATGCATGAATACGGCCAATAGAGCGACTGAGCAATCGTTGGAGGAGATGACATGTGTAACGCTTGTTTTGCGGGGACCATCGGAGTTTGTACCCTTCTTTTCTTTACTATATTTGTCTCAGCTTCCTTCACTTTTGGGTTTGTCTTTGTTCGAGCATTGCGCAAGCATTTGCACGGCGTTGGGGTCCCCGCTTGCATAGACCGTAGACGCCTCGTTGGCTTACTTGAAATAGACGACTGGAACCACGGAAACATGTTCTATACAGCTCTGGTGAAGAGGCCGCCGTTACTTACAGTCTGTATCTTCGTGATACTTACGCAGAGCTTGTTCGAGGACGTATTCGATCGGCAGAGGAACACATGCCTGCTAAGGGATCGTCGGGTGATTGCTAGGGTCGAGGAACCCCACGACTGGGCTCGCGTCACATGGAAATACTGATAGATCAGCACGCTATCTTTGCCTCCGTAAATCAGATATGAGAGTGGATTTAGTCATGCCCGATACGCTCGGAGGACAAAGTTCGGTAATGGTGCAAGATCACTATGCGCCAAAAGCCATGTCGAATTCACGACGCCGACGCCGGTCGAGTAGATAGAGATTAGAGGTGGTCTGCCATACAGGTAATATTGTACAGGTTCCGAGAGTCAGCCCAGAGTGAGTCTTGAACAAAAAGGGAAAGAAAAAAGACCTGAACGCCAACGCTATGCTACCGAGGAAGACAACCCGTCCGATGCGCGCAATCTTCCCGATATGCCCCTTAAAACACCCGTAAAACCCAATATCCACAAATCAGACGGAAAGAGAAAAAGGCGCCGGAATCCAATCCTTATCTCTTCCATATCCCGAGAAACCCCGTTTCCGCGCGAAAGAAAAAACAAGTAAAGCCAAGGAAACCGGAGAGGAGCGAAGCCGGTAGAAGAAGTCCTAGAACCGGACAATGACGTCCATGCACGGCACCTTCCACTCCTTTCTCGCAAAAAGCAGACCCTTGCCCCAGTCTGCGGGGCCGCCGCTTGCGCTGCTGATTTCCGCCGCCGGCCCCGCGCCTCCTTGGGCGCCTTTCCGCGAGAAGCCGTCCATGGCGGCCGAGAAGAGCGCGCCGGCCGTGTTGTTCACCGTCGATGCGAGCAGTGAGACGGATTCCATGGCCATGTCCACGGCGAGGGAGGAGTTTGATTGCGGCGGCTCGTTTGCGGAAGCGGCGGAAGAGAACTCAGGGTGGTAGCGGCTGTTGGGCTCGAACCAGCTGGTGTTGAAGTCGAAGAGGGCGATGACCAGGATGGCCAGGAGGAGGCTGCAGTAGACGCATGGGCGGTTGAGGAAGTAGGTCGCGGAGATGAAGAGGACGAGGTAGACGGGCGAGGCGTTTGTGCTGCGCGAGGGTGGTCAGGTTTGGAGTTGTTGGGTGGCGGTACGAGCACAGCGGGAGCTTACAGGAAGAAGAGTATTGGTATCCAGCTTCGTAGACAAAACATGGTGAGATTAGATAGGGCGGGCCAGGCTCATGAGAGAGCAGTGTCAGGCGGGGAAGCAGTCGGCAGGCAAAGTAGGGCCCTTGGCACGGCGTCGATAGGGCTGGACGCGAAGAAGAAGGGTAGGTGTAAGGGGAAGAGAGCGAGAGCGCAAAGGGCGGAGCGGCGCTGAGCAGTTTGGAGAGGCGGAGGGCTGATGCGCTGGAGCGGCCGGGCCGGGGTCGTGGTCGCTGCTGATGCAAGCCTTGGCAGCAGCCCCTCCGCGATGGCTGATAAATGGTGCGTCGCAGAACCAACTCCACCACTTACCATTCCAGCCCGCCAAAAGCTTGTCCATTCGGCCTCCCCGGAGAGTTTGAGCTGCAGCATGCCGACTGGCCAATACATGTTCGCCGTTGTCGCACTACCCGACCATTTCGGCGCTACAAAAACCCTTTCTATTCTTTGTCTCGCCCACATCTTCTTCCTGGTGCCCCACCGTTGAAGAGTTACACGTCCCAAGGGATACAGGAAACGGCACCTAACATTGGGATATCCACTGTTTTGATGAAGAGCCCCGAGACTTCCCCGTCTTCAGGCCTCACAAGTCCGCAAAACCACGTTCCTCCTCCCACCACGACCTGAACAATTTTAGTCTTTCAGTCCTCTCTTTGCTGATGCGTCTTCCTGATTCAGTCTGTGTCTCGTTAGCTTACGACTACTGGGCTTGACAACTGTTGCAGCTCTCCTTACCTTCATCAGAGCCTCCAGCTTCAGTAATTTCACATCAAAGTGGTCCACAGTCCCTTGCATGCCTCGCTCAGGCGCCTTAGCGGCCCCGTAGGTGAAGCATCTACCGACACCGATTGCGCCGATTGCGTCAATTCTGTCGGCATCCTGGACGATGCCGAGCTCGGGATGCTCCAGCAGCACTTCCCGAACCTTTTCGGGCCTCTTTATTTCGTTGGTGTAGGACACGTTCTTTACAATTGTCTGCACCTTGGAAGCCAACGCAGCGGATGCCCCGCGCTCCAGCAAGACGTTCAACATTTGCTTGTCCGGGTCGTCGCCGGCCTGAACGTACTTATGGTCGCCGACATCGTGGAGCAGCCTGGGGCGCACATTAGTGGGCGGTTCGCATGATGGCGCATTCCCTCTTAGCCGGTACGGAATCGCTGTAACCACTGGGGATATCTACTTACGCGGCCAGGTGAATGGCGGTCTCGTCTAGACGTTTATCACCGTCCTGCTGCATCTCGGCGAGTATGTATTTTGCCAGTCCTAGCACGCGGAGGACATGCTGAAAGTCATGGCTGCTGTCGAATCGCGACATGTACTTCTTCACGTACAACTTGACGGAGTCTACCAAGGCTTTGCTTTCGTGGAGAGGCGTTTGAAGGCACACATTGCTGGTGGCCGGGTTTGCCATTGTTGAAGATGATGTGTCTTGGGAACGGGGTAGTTCGTCGATGAGCACCTGAAGTCGAGAAAGCCCTAAGTGCCGCTGTAATATCTTTTTCGACGCCGCATGGGCGTATAGTTCAGCTCCCCGATTGGAAATTCGGTAACACAGTTGGCATTATCACGGTTTTGATGCAATATTGTCGGCACAAAGACCTCAATTCAGCTAGTCTCCAACCTTGAGTGCCGATTACTTGCAGATGCAGGCTGGAAAGGGGTGTCTTACGGAGTGGCGGTACAGAAATGCGGCACAGAGATGCAGGTGGACGCGTTTTGACGCGCCGAAGCGTCGTCACGAGAAAGCTCGGGCCATGATGGCGTGGTTGCGCGAGGCAGGGACCTCGGCCCAAGGCGTCATCATCGCCGAAAACCTACCCCAGACTCCAGCTGCCAACGTCCATCTGCATCCTTCCATTCACTTCCTTCCTTCTCTTCCCTAGGCTCTTCTTCAAGATTCCCATGTGATGGATTCCTGCAAGCAGACATCTCACAGGGTGTCTGAAGCGTTCTCGCTTCCTCCGAAATGGCTGGGGCAGTACAGCGACTTTATCACCAAAAACGCCAGTGCCGTCTCGCAGATCGAGTCCGCGCTGCGCTCTCTGACCTACATCATCCCCGGTATGCATTGTCGCACAGAGCCCGCCATGCGTTAAATGCTAACTAAAGCCCAGGACGCTTCCGCGAGTCTGAAATCGCATCCGAGTCAAGTCGGTTCCGCCTCCTATCCCAGTCGCGTGCGCGATACTGAACGAAGAACGCAGTTTACAGCGGAGTCCAAATCCTATCCCTCTACCATGATTCCCTCCTCGCCAAAGCCGTCGCGCGCCTGCCGCCGGCCCAGCGCCCGCGCCCCACCCCGCACAACCGCTACACCCGTTTCTGGACCCAGAACTCGTCCACCTACAGGCGCATTGCCCTGACCTTGCAGATGATCCAATACACGGAGCTTTTGTGGGAAATGGCAGCGAAGAGGAAGGGCGAGAAGGTGCGCTGGAGGGTGGTGGTGGTGCTGGAGGTCGTCAAGGCCATCTGCAGGCTATTGCTGCTGCGCCTGACGAACTCGCGCCCGCTGCTCAGCCCGCCGCTCCCGCAGCGCGAGTTCGATCCGAGCTCGCTGGAGGAGAACACGGAGGAATCCCTCGGAGGGACCGAGACGCCGAAGACGGAGAGGAGCGACGACGCAGCCTGGACCATGCCGAGAACAGGCTTATCGCTTCCGTCGCTGCCGGATTCCCATGATATCTCATCGTATCTCTTGTCCAAGGTGCTTACGGCTGATGATATAAAGCCGCCGAAGGCTCTGTTGCACAGGGTTACTGGGAATGGGGAGTTTGCAGAGGTGTTGTATATCATCCGGCCGGTGATTTATGCCCTTGCGATGCAGCATTGGTGCACAAAGAACAAGGGCAGTTGGAGGCCGTGGCTGCTGGGAGTCAGCATTGAGTATGGTGCCCGGCAGCTGGCCAAGAAGGATTTCCAAGAGAGGCTAGCGGGCGGACTGCGCGGGCTCACTGGTCTGGAGCGCGAGGAGTTGAGGAAGAGGGGCTGGGGCATGGGTTGGTGGCTTTTGAGGGGAGCTTTCTATGAGAGCGTTACCAAGTAAGTCCAACTGTGGGCTACGTCCTTCTTTCGAAGACAACATTGCTGACTCTCAACAGGGCTTGGATTCAATCGGTGACCAAGAGGCTTCGGGGGAAGCTGCTGCTTGACATGGTCGGTGGTATTATTGAAGATTACGAATATCTCTGGGACCAGTACTACTTTGCTACTACCACTCTCTGAGCGGCTGGCGTTCACATTTCCTTTGTTTTCCACGATATCCCAACGCAGTAGGCGGTACGATTCGGAGAGACTGGGAGGCGAGGGCGTTGTATAGGCGCTTGTGGCTGGGTAACTTTGGTTATGATGGCTTTCTTTTCCTGGTTTCGCAGCGAACAACACATACAGAGGGGTTCTGCGTCCGACCGCTAACGCGTATTTGTTTTTACCCTATAACATAGGGAGCTGAAGCGGTTATCCGGACAAGTCTGACTGGCTCTAACCTCCTCTCACTCTACGACATGGACAGCTGAAGCGGTTATCCGGACCTCTCCACCTAATAAGAGCCATAGGGAGTTGAATCCTTCATCCGGGATGTCTTTTAGGTTATCCGGGATCCAGATGGACTACGCTACTTAGCGGTCGGACGCAGAACCCCCCTGTAGCTTCTTCGTTTTTGATTCATTGATTTACGGACTTAAATTGGTTATTTTCCGCTGAGCAACTGATATAGATTACTGTGACACGTGC
>JAJMVL010000211.1:0-33691 GCA_023082095.1 Dothiorella sarmentorum | reverse complement strand
CCCCCACCGCCACCTCCACCCACGACAGCCCAAAGCTAAAAGAAGACAAAACAAAGCTCCGGCGTCGACGCCGCAGTCTCCGAATCCGGCACCCTGCGCCTCCCTGTCGCCGACAGTGCGCCATCGCCGACGGACAATAGTAGCGTGATTGGCAGTCGCGTTTGGAACGAGGTGTATGTGCCGATGCAGACGGCGATATCATCGGCGTTGTGTCCGGGGCAGTGGGAGGGGCTGTGTCCGGATGATCAGCAGCTGTGATGGGGAGAGGGAGAGAGCGAGGTTCTCTTTCTAGTGGGGGTTGAGAGGGGTTGGAAGGTGGAGCTGCCGGCTCAATTGTATGACAGACGGTTGTTGACAAGTGTTGGTTGTTGGTGCGGTTGGTGGGTGTAGGGGGGTGATTCTTTGGGTTTTATCCTTGTTATTTCATCCTTTTGGTCCATTGTTTGTTGTCGTTTGGTCGGTCTATGTTGATCAGGCCTTCTCTTTTCCATTGTTGTTTAGGAAGCAGGGTGTCGAGAGTAAATCATTGTTGCGTCTTCTTTCCGTCTTGTCTGAAGGACACTTTTGGATGTGAACTCCAATCAAACATCTTGTTTCTCCGACAGGTATTCAACGCTCTCTCGTAAACAACACACCGTATCGTGCATGATGCCCTCCCACTGTTCTGTTTAAACCATCCAAGATCACTCGCAACGACCTTTTTAGCTCTAGAAAAACATCAGGAAAAACGTATGAGAGAAACCTTAATTCGTACACGTTCTACCACCCTCAACTACTCAAAAGACAGATGTTGTGTTTTAAAGCGGATCACTTAGTTAAAACGATAAAAAGAGCCTGGTTAAAACAGAAAGGAGAAATAGAAGAACTAGTACAGCTGTATACTCCGGCCGTGACCATTGGATTCATCCCCCCACAATCAACAAGAGTGAAGAAACGTCTCGCAACTTTTTCGAGAATGGATCATTTTGTTTTGACCCCAACGCTTTCTCCTTCCTACATGGCATTCCATTCCATTCCTGGAATCCTGTCCTCTCTTTCCCGGCACCAACTACACCCTACGTCGCGCTTTGAAACGACCAAGAAGAAAGAAATAACCCTCTCCCCTCTTAGGCAATCGAATCCGTAACGCGCCACGTGCTGAACCACTTCAGATGGTTCCACTGCGTATTCGGTCCCTGCATGCCAAACGTGATAGCCCGGAAGTTGATGAAGAGACCAAGCGTGATAGCGTAGAGGACGCTGTAGACGACCCAGCGAATCTGGCTGCGAGCGTTCCTGGTGAACCAATCAACCGCGAAGGTGAAGGAAAGGATGGCAAAGTACAGAGCCGGGAAGTAGTGGTGGACGTAGGTGACACGGGCCATGGCAACGAAGGGGAAGTAGTGCAGGAACCAGCCGATGATGGGGTAAATGCCGGAGTAGTGGATTTGGTCGATTTCGGAGGGCTTGAGTTCCTTGTATCCACGTTGCCAACGGATCAGATACCAAGCGACGATGAGACCAACAACGCCAAGAGATGCGGTCGACGCCCAGTAGACGAAGGGGTTGCCCAGCAGGAAGTATTTCACAGCTGAAATCGTTCGTTAGCATTTCTTATCGACTGGAGCTTCATTGTTAAACTTACTATCATCGCCCCAACCGCACATGCGGAGACCGACATGGAGAATGGGCCATTGCCACGGTGCGGAGGCGAGATCGTCCTGCTTATCCGGATCAGGGACGAGGGCGTTGTTCGAGGTCATCATGGCAACGTTGAGGTGAAGGAAATCCCTGAAGAAGGGCGACTTGTACGATCCGGGGTCACTGGCCGGCAGCCTGTCGTTCCAGTGACTCTCGACGTTCCAGTGCGTGTAAACATCCCGAGGGTTGTTTGTCTTGGTGCAGGAGACTTCGATCTGCTTGAAACCCCACTGGGGAAGGTTGACATTGCCAGCGCGGAGGTAGCAGCCGAGATCGGGGTGCTTCAGACGGAAGGATGTGGTCAAAGTTCGGATCTTGGAGTAGTCGCTGGTAGCAGCGTCGTTGACAACCTCGATCTGCCAGTGGTCCTTGGAATCACCAATGGTCACGTTGCCGTACGAGGAGACTTCCCAGTCTGCCTTGGTGACGGGGGCTGCGATCTGGTGAGAATGAAGGTTGCGGCCGGTTTGGGCGTGGATCAAGCGGATGGTGTCGCCGTTCTTGGGGTAACGAAGGGGCTCTTCGCCAGGGATATAGTCTGCCTCGTAGCGGTTGGGGTAAATGAACCAGTCGTTGTTGGCATCCTTATGGTGGTAGCAGGTGACCTGCTGCTGCTGAGATCCCTCGGGGTAAGTCTGGACGTGAGAGTGCAAAAGGCCACCTCCATATCCCATGTTCTTGAGCGTGGCACGGGAGCCAATGGCAATTTCAAGCGGGCTGTCCTTTCCAACTTCGGTTCCACGGAGGTTCGCCTGGAAAAGGGAGCTCATTTGAGCATCACCGGGGCCGCTGTTCTCCAGGATCAGGAAGTGGAGCCAGAAGGAGAAGAGGTAGACCATCAGAGGGATGAGGATGAGCGAGAAGACACGGAACCCGAGATGAGCGGCAAGCTCGACCTTTACGTCATTAGCACTGAAAGGTCCAGTAGAAGATTTTGGAACATACCTTGGGCATCCGGATGTCTCCAAACTTGTTCCAGAGATCCTCGATGGTGTACAAGCCCACAAGAGCCGTCGCGAAGAAGCCAACCCATTTGACACTGCAGACGCAACCAATCGAGACACCGCAGAGCATCAGCCAAAGGCCCCACTCGGGCGAGAAGGGATCAATCTGGAGGCGGTGGAACTTGGCCCAGCAGAAGACGGTGGTGAAGGTGAAGAACAGGAGCATCGAGTCGAGGAGGATGAAGCGGCTGATGGTGGCGAGCGAGTTGTCGCACAGGACCATGAGCGCCGCCAGCCAGCAGGCCGGCTTGCGGAAGTTGAGCTCCTTGGCCGTGTAGTATGCCAGCGGGACGCAGAGAGCACCGAAAGTCGAGTTGAAAGCGCGCATGAAGGTGTAGTTGAGCTCTTGCGGGTAGACCTCGCCCGACTTGAACTCAAAGGAACCATTGTAGCCGGCCAGGTAGCCTGACAGGCCAACCAGCATCTTTCCGAGCGGCGGGTGCACATCGAAATAGAATTCACGCTTGAGGTAGTGCGATCCGAACTTGCCAAAGCTGTACATCTGTCATCAGCAAATATGTCCTGCCCGCGCAATTGAGCCGCCGACGGCGGGGCGCTTACTGAGCTTCATCCCAAGTAACAATGTTGGAGAGGCCGATCTTGTACATGCGGGTGAAGAAGGCGGCGGCGGTGAACAGGATGGGCGCCCAGATATATTCGTACTCGTCGAGTGTGGCGATGATGGACTTGGTCTGCAAGGTGGGCTGATTAGCTCTTCGATCTCGCGAACCCAAGCTCCCAACGGAGCTCTCTGAGCGGAAGCTTACCTTCTGCTTTGCCTTCTCTTCGGTCTGCGGGCTCACGAGCCCGGTGCGGTCGTCGCCATTGGGGACGTTCCGCCGGCGCAAGCCATCGGGCTGCTGGTCAGCGCCGGTGGCATAGCCTTGCGACGCCATGGTGTCTACGTCAACCCCTCAGGAAGCTCGCGGCGGAGCTGGGCTGGGGAGCAGTGTGGGCGGGAGGAAGCTTTCGGATGCGAAAGTTACGTGCAAGGACAAAAAGGAAAGGTGCAAAGGAGGGAAAGAAGAGGAAATGTAAGCCGGGGTGGAGGATGCGAAGCTCCGGGCGATGCTCGCCGTGATTCGCAGGCCAAGTTGAGCGGAGCAGGGGAAGCGTCGCTCGAAATAGAGCAGCCGTGGACGGGACTTTTTACACGGTCGGGGATCTTCGGCGGCGGCAAGGGGCGCGCGTCGCCGCGGAACTTTCATCAACGTGTCCCTTCCACCAGCTTGCGCCCCAAAGCCCTTACGAGGGGCTCATTACAACGCCGTTCCGCGGCACGGCTGAACATGTTCTGATTGGCCTGCAGCACGCAAGGTGCATGCCATCTGATGGTCAATTGTGAATTCTGTAATCCCTATGTCTTGTTCCGACTGATGTACAAAAACCAACGGGAGGCACCAGCGTCTGCGGGAACGTAGCTCGAGCCACTGCAGAGCCGCACTCTACGCCAGAAACAACCCCAAAACATCGAACCAAGCACATGAAGCGAAAAAACAGTACATCCCATCCGCTGCTGCCACCTAGTTTACCCATGCAAGGCTGTAGAATGATCCCGGTGCGCCCGCATGAATTTCTATCAGTTCTCCATGTGCAATCCGCATTCCGAACGAAACCATGAAACCCACCCAAATCATCTATTCGTCGTCCTGGTTGACGCGTCTGTAGCTCCCGCTCTGGCTGTCGCCTTCGCCGTTGCCCTTGCTGCGCTTCACCAGGTTTGAAATCCAGCCTCCAACGCCTTCGGACTGGTTGTCCGAATCCTTGGAGAACTGAGGCTTGCCGCCCTCCACCTGCACAGGCGGGGGGTTGATGTCCAGCCCAGGAATGGCATTGTCGATGCCGGGACCGCGGCGGATGTCCAGAGACGGCACCGGCGAGCCGTGTCCGCTGAACAGCGACTCTGCTTCGGCCAGGGTAGCGGGCGTCGGCATCTGGGACGTAGCGTCGCCAAAGAGGCTGTTCATGTCCTCCAGACGAACATTGGCGGTCTCGGGATAGATGAACCAAACTGCGTGCTGTTAGACAAAATCCACGAAAAATGAATGGCACCAACAACTTACCAACGACGAAACTGACAGCGCAGAAGAACGCGTGCAAGAGATACAAGCGCCACTGGATCAGCTCCTGGAGGACCGGAGTCAACTCTCCAACCAGCCAGTTGAAGGCCCAGTTGGACGCTGTGCTCAGACTGGCGCCCTTGGCACGAATGCTGAGCGGAAGGATTTCGGGAGGGTACAGCCACGGAATCGGGCCCCATGAAGCGCCGAAGGCGCCGTTGTAGATCATGACGAAGATCACGACCAGGCGCGGGGTCCAGACCGGGATGTCGATGTAGATAAAGTACGATATCAGGGACAGGGATACGATCATCATCAGAGCCCCGGAAAGCAGGATAGGGCGGCGGCCCCAGCTGTCGACGATGTACCACGGTGGAATTGTGCAGGCGAGGTAGCTCAGGCCGTTGATACCGGTCATGAGGATGGCATCGCGACCAACCCAACCAGCCTGCTCGAAGACGAGCGGCGCGTAGTAAGAGATAACATTGATGCCGTTGAGCTGGGCGAGAGCCTGCGCGGACATGGCAATGAAGACGCGCTTGTAGTACCGCTTGAACATGTCCGAGTAGGAGCGCTCGCCCTCCTGGCGCTGGAGGAGCACGTTCATCTTGATCTCGCGGTACTCATCGCGGGCCTTGGGGTTGTGGATATCGCCCTTGCCGTACAAGTTAGCGATGACAACGATGCCCTCCTCGTCGTGGTCATTGTCAAGAAGCCATCTGTGAAATATTAGCTTGTGATGTCAGATTCCCGCAGACCATTGCCTACCTTGGAGATTCGCAGATCACCAGACTGCCCAGCGCGAGCAAGCTTCCCATGGCGCACTGCATTAGCAAGGGGAGGCGCCAAGCCCAGTTGTTCTCGATGTAGCTGCAAAAGTAGTCGACCCACACACTGGCGGCGTAGCCACAGATGTTTCCAGTAAATTCCACGCAGGCCAGCTTGCCGCGGTTGTGGGGTGGCGAGATCTCAGACTGATAGACGGGCACGATGGTGGACAGAGCACCAACACCGAGACCGGCAATGATCCTACCCAGCATCATCATAGGCATGTGGTCCGCGAACGATTGGAGGGCTCCTCCCACCACGAAGATCAACGATCCGTAGAGAATTGTACGCCGGCGCCCGATGTTGTCTCCTATCTTTCCCACTGCCAAGGATGAAATGAACGCGCCGACTTCGAGGATGGCCACCATCGTACCGATTTGGGCACGACTGGGTTGGTCGAACTGGTTTTTAAAGTACGATCCCCTATGGAATACCGTCAGTAACGCGTAGAGCAATGGCGGCCGGGGCTGGTGGACTTACGTGATGATACCTGACATAACGCCCTGGTCGTAGCCAAACAAGAACACGCCTAATGAGACAAATACACTTGTGAAATAGCTGTGTGCCCATCGTTAGCAGTTTAACCCTCAGTGCAGCGGTAGAACAGGCTTACATCAATTTCTTCCCGTGCAACCCGTGCATACGGGAGGGGCCATCATTAGGGGCCATGATGGCGGCGAGTAACCTGCGCGAGTGTCAGAAATGGGGCTGGAGTGGTGGTTGCAGGGCGCAGGCAGCCGCGTGGTTCTCGCTGCTGCTCACCGACGTCGTGGGGATGTATACGTACCGTTCTCCGCGCGAAGCAAGCGGCCGGGAGATGTTAGGGATCTCTATGTCCTCCTTGCGAATGGGACCAGGCTTCTCGCTATCGTCGGCGTAGTGGACGTGGCGGGGGTGCCGCCTGTGTGGACCAGATGAGGCTCCAAATTCCTGCGATTGGCGAAGCCGTGCCTGCAAGGGATCCGCCTCGTCGCCGAGCTGGTCGACGAGATCGCCCGTGTCGCTCCAGAGAGAGTCTAATTCCGAGTGTTCGGAGTCGGTGCCGGAATGGCGGCGGCCACGCTTCTCGTCGGTCGATGTGCGTGACGACGATAGCGTGTGGAGGGGGATGTTGGCGGGCCGGCGACTTGAGGAGGAAATCTTGACGAGGTTGGGCTGGGTCGGAGCAGCCCTCTCCACGATATCGGGTGTAGCAGGTCTAGTTGCGAGAAGGCCCGCTGACGTCTCGGCCACAGGGTCCGCAGGCGGCTGTTAGACTGTTCGGTGGAGCCAAGCAGGGCCAGTGGATCACGGGCATTGAAGAAACGAGTGCGTGGTCGGGTGCTGTACGAGTAGTGCGCGAGTTGGTTCACTGGAATGGGCCGGGAGCACTGCAAGTTGGAAAGGTAGAGACCAGGGCCTCTGTCAGAAGCCACGAATAGCGGCGCGCGGCGGCCGGCTGGGGGCCTGCAGCGATCCCTATCAACGGTTAGAGCACCATCATCGCACAGCGACAGACCGCCAAAGCGTGGACGCGCCTGATTTGCCCTGCTGCAGTGGATCGCTTGCGCTACCTGAATTTTTTTTTTATTTCGCCGTGTCGCTGCGCTGGAGCGATTGGAGCTGGATGCACTGATGGAGCCACCTTGGAGCTCGAAGCGGACTCGTCGTAGTGGAATCGCCCTCGCACCCCCACTCGCTCTCCGCGGGCAGCCTGCTGCACTGCCAGACCGTTTGGCCCTACGACCTGCAGCAGCGCCGCCTATCCCGTCAAGGGTCCCTCAGATCGAGCGTCACCAGGCACCGGACCCTCGTTGCACACGGGTCATGTGGACCTGGAGATGGCGCGCTCGTGAGCACTTCCCCAGGTCATCGCTAGCGGTTTGTGGGGGAAGAAGGACACCAGAGCTGGGCGCCTGATTAGTCAAGGCGGCGTGGTCGCCGGCCGGGCAGTGAAGCGCGCAGCGGCGTGGTCACGATGTGAAAGTGGTGGAGCGGAGCGGAGGCAGATGCCGCTGGTCCTCATCGGCGGCCCACTTCGGTCGTTGCTCCTTACCGCCTATTGCCACAGCAAACTCACCACCGCGTGTCCATCGCGTCCATCAGCCCTCCATACGGACGTTGCGAAGGATTGCAGCCTCATCATGCGCCGCCGTATCACTTATGTCATGCCGAGAATCATCACTGATCGCTACTCATGCGCCCAGCCGACATTACCGGGCCTCCGCGTGTGTTTTGAGATGATTGAGCCGGCGCAGCCTGATGCCAGTGCCTGCGTCAGTCGGCCGATGCCGAACATAGCTAGCCACTCAACGTCCTCTCGGTGCATAATCTTCCGGGGTCGTCGATCTTGGACTTTCACATGATGGAGCCGGCCTCCACAGTCCCGTCGATGCAAACAGCAAGCGACCAAGGCTTCGGGATGAGCCGGGGAGACGTGTCGTCGGTCGCGGAGAATATTTTCTCTTACGATATATCCACATCTTCCGAACTCAAGTTTCAACAACAGCCACTCCAACATCAGTTGGATTCAAGGAGTTGATACAACTCCTCCGTGGCGCAATTGGCTAGCGCGTCTGACTGTTACGGTGTCAGACACCATTGCAATCAGGAGGTTCACAGTTCAAGCCTGTGCGGGGGAGCTCATTTTTTGTCTTTTTTTTTTTTTCCTTGTTGACAACTCGAGATCTCACATCTCACAGCGCCTGTGGGGTTACTTTTTGCATCTGGTCACACTGCCTGGCGTTATCTCACACTGCAAACGAAATGCCCAACAAGCAGGGGGCGAGACCCTCTCACCTCAGCCACCGCATTTCTCGCGTGGCACATAATCTGTCCAGCTGGTATCTCTGGTGGCTGAGACAAAAAGCACGAATGTTCTCAATCTATTTTTTTTTTTCATGTGTTGCACAGATGACCAGTCGGCCAGATGCGCGGCTGCCGACTTCAAAAAGTATCGGACTCCATTGGAGGTGGCCTATCACGTATGCGATGATGCGAATCCCCAGAGTGCACCGGCCACCAACTGCACGCTCCACAGTGAATCATGGCCATTATTGCTGCAGTTACCCGAAGCCCAAACAAGTCTGGAAAGGAGAACCTGGAAGGGATGGGAGGAATGAAATGAGAACGAATGAGACGCGCAGAGAGCACCACGCGGCCGCGCATCCCCGTAGATCTCATGGATACATACCTCTAAATGGGCAAGAAGTGGACGGCAAGGACGGTATCGTGAGAGATAACTTAGCAGATACTCTCAGTTATGTCTGGTCTATAACTTTTCTACTGCAGGAGATGCGCACGATGAGAAAAAAAATACTGCGCAGCCAAATGCCCGTGCGACTAAACAATGAGACGAAGCGGCCGAGATGTAAAGGCGTCGTTTCGCGCTCGTTCAAAATTCGTTACGACTGCCTGCCTGCTACGGCATTCCATCACAGCATATGTGACTTTTACGTCGCTCATACAACTCTCCAGATATCATAAACACCCACAGACTGAGCGAGATGACCGAGAGGAGCCCAAGAAACGCCTGTGTCCGCCTAGTGCTTCGCCGTGACCTTGTCGCCAGTGACCTTTTCGACCCACTCCTTGGCACTGTTGGAACGAACGTTAGCATCATCGTTGCAGCTCATGGGGAAAGTAGGGCCACTTACACGTCGCCCAAAGCAACCATGCAGACCGTCTGCCAAACGCCCAAACCAATCCTGGGAGTAACGCCCCTGTACAAGCCCTTGAGACCGTTCCTCGAGTAAATGTACCTGGCGGCGGTGCCGACATTCATCTTCTTCGGCCGGTTGGGGTCCTCGACCTTGCTCTGCAGCTCGACGCGGATGACCTCGATGGGCTGGTTCCAGGCCGAGAGACCACCGCCGAGCGCGCTGGCCGTGATCTTCTCCACGACGCTGAGCTTCTCGCCATGCTCCTTGTTGGTGACCTTGCGGATGCCCGACTCGGCAACGCGCGACAGACCGAAGCGCGAGCCCCAGTTGGTGACTTGGCGGACGGCGACCGCGTTGACACCCTTGTTGATGCCGCGGAGGCCCTCCGTGCGCCAGATGCCCATGAACGTCTCTATGGTGCCGGGCGGCTTCACGCCCGTGGCAGCGACCTTGTGTTTGGTGATTTCAACCGTCTTCATGCAGGTGCAGAAGCCCATGGTGGCGTAGGCCTGCGCCAGGCCGCCGACCATGCCGCCGCTGATGCCGCCAACGAAGGGGGACGCGCCGAGGGAGCGCGCGTGGTATTCGGCCTCGGAGGCCACGAAAAGGAGCACAGCTCCCTTGGTGGAGGCTTCAATCCAAGCCCAGGGAATCAGGCCCTGGTAGACTGCAAACAGGTTACGTCAGTTACACCTCAAGGTTTGCATATGCGCAGCAACTTACAGCCAAGAACTCCGCCACGAGCCCAGATCCTGCCGATCGCTCCAGAGAAACCATCGGCGCGGTTCGCAGCCATGGTCGTCTTGACAACTTCCAGCGGCTATGACGAGGGCGTCTTCATCAGCATCCATTGACTTCGACTTCCCTGCGATTTGGCGTCAACTTACCTGGCCAAGCGTCGACACTTCGAACATGTTCAAGCCCGAGCCAAGCAGCAAATTGCTGAACTTGATCGGCTTCTTCTCGAGCTTGGGGGGCGCCTCAACGCCGGCCATGGTGGCTGCGGGGGTGGACATGATCTAGGTGTTTCGCTGTGGGAGGGGCCTGACCAAGGCAGTAGGGTGCTTCGTCGCAATAAACCGCGTGGTATTCAGAGAAAGGGAGAAAGGAGAGAGAGGGGAGTGGAAGGGCGCTGTGGAATGTATATATGGGCGGGTGCACCAGCTGGGGCGGGTGTACCAGCTGCGGCGCGGAGGTGGTTCCCGTCCGTGCTGAGTAACTGCCCGTGGCACGCCTTTGCCGGTATAGGACAGTTGGGAGAAAAACCGGGACCCGTGCAACGCCCTCTTACTCGGGCTTGCTGCCGTTGACGAGCTGCTGCACGAAGCGTTCGAGATATCACCGTCAATAGCCGGGCGCATGCAGGTCCGCTGTCGCTCTGATTGTGACAGCCCGCCGTTTCTGGCATGCTGAGTGAGCTGAGACAGCATCGCACCCGCAGCCGTATTGCTGAGCTACTAAAAAAAAAACAGTAGCTACCTAGAGCTTGTTGTCAGCCGTCCACCTCCGTGCCGCTGCCCAGCCAACCTGGAGGCCCGGAGAGGCGTGCGTCATTCGGAGCTCGTTATTCGGAGCTCGAGCGGCGCCTCCATGTCTGTTGAGCAGCGCAATGTCCGATGCCGACCATGCGCACCCACACTCGGCTCCCCAGCGCGATCCTCAGCAAACACGCTACGGTTCAACAACCGCCCCCCATGCAGGCCCTATCAGCCCCAACGTGCCGCTGCTCGGTCCTCACCGCTAGCATGGCCCCTAGTCTTCCCGCGCCTCACGAACCCTCCCGCCGCCTATGGCCATGCCCGCACGCCTGCTTCTCCTTGCGTGCTGCGAGGTCCCAAGCTCCGATCTGACATACATATGAGGCTGAGTTTTTGTTGGCTGGTTCCCAGGGTCCGCAGGGGACAGCGGGAGCTCCCACCCTGCTGCTAGCGCCGGACCCGTCATCGCATAATGTCTGAACTGACTCGTTCCGCGCCTGAACACCAAAGCAACATTTGTTCTTGTAAAGAAGCGCTTCATTCACATTATGCGCAGGACAACGGCAGAGGTAGTGTTGTTACATGCTGCATATCCGTACATTTGAAATACTAGACACTGGGGTAGACAATGCCGCGCGCCCACTCCAATTCCGTGAACCATTCCCATATCCTAGTTACGTACAATTTTCCCATCCATCTATGCTCTATATCCCTCGGTTTGCGCTTACAAAGAAGCGCCAACCAGCTTGGCGTACGCCGCAGTGCTGAACGACTTGGGGCGCTCAATGGGGGCGCCGACGGCGCGGTCGATGATGAGCTGGGGAAGGACACCGAGAGCGCGCGACACACCGAAGAGGACGGTGTAGAAGTTCTGCTCGGTGAGGCCGTAGTACTGGAGGAGAACACCGGAGTGAGCGTCGACGTTGGGGTAGGGGTTCTTGGTCTTGCCGTGCTCGGTGAGGACACCGGGGGCAATCTTGTAGACCTGGGAGACGAGCTTGAACATGGGGTCGTCGCCAAGGTGCTTCTGGGCGAACTCGCGCTGGGAGACGTAACGGGGGTCAGTCTTGCGGAGAACGGCGTGGCCGTAGCCGGGAACGACCTGGCCGGACTTGAGGGTCGACCACAGGTAGTCCTTGATGGACTGGTCGCTGAGATCGCTGCCGACGGCCTTCTTCATCTTGGTGAGCCAGTTGAGCACCTCCTGGTTAGCAAGACCGTGGAGAGGGCCGGCAAGACCGTTGAGGCCAGCAGCCAGGGAGAGGTAAGGAGAGCTGAGAGCAGAGCCGACCAGGTGGGTGGTGTGGGCGCTGACGTTGCCACCCTCGTGGTCAGAGTGGATGGTCAGGTACAGCCTCATGAGCTCAACGAAGTCCTTGTTGTCGGCGAAGCCGAGCTGGTTGGCCAGGTTGTAGGAGTAGTCCTTGTCCTTCTGGACGGGAGCGACCTTGCCGTCCTTGAAGACGTTGCGGTAGATGCGGGCAGCGATCGTGGGGAGCTTGGCAATGAGGTCCATCGAGTCCTCGAAGGTGTGCTCCCAGTACTGGGCCTTGGGGATGCCGCGGGCATAGGCCTTGGCGAAGGCAGACTCGTGCTCAAGAGCAGTGACGGCGAGAGAGAACTGGGCCATGGGGTGGAGGTCGTTGGGGCAGCGGTCAATGAGCTCCTCGACGAACTTGGGGACATCGGAGCGGGCAGCCCACTCAGCAGAGAGGTCGCGGACCTGCTGCTCAGTGGGGACCTCGCCGGTCAGCAGAAGCCAGAAGAGACCTGTTTTCGTCAGTCTTTGTTTGTCCCAGCCTTGTCGAGCTCAACAAACCTTCGGGCAGAGGCTCCTCGCCACCGGGAGCCTTGGGCAGGAGCTGCTGGCACTCGGGGATCTGAACGTTGTGAGCAATTGATGCCGCAAGTGAATGGCGTGCGAACTCACGGTCTTGCCACGGAAGCGGATACCCTCCTCAGAGTCGAGGACGGAACCCTAGAGCGAGCGGTCAGTATTGAAAGTTGTTGAGACGGGTTTGAGCAGAACCAACCTCCCAGACAAGGGACTTGATGCCACGGGCACCACCGTAGACCTGGTCGAGGGTGACCTCGCCGAGGACCTTGTTGCCATACTCCCTGGTATCATCGTCAGTGATCGGCGGCCGGCTTCGGCGGCGGCGAAGGACGCGCTCACTTCTTGAGCTTCTTGATCTTCTCGACCTCCTCGGGGACCTTGGCGGCGAAGGTCTCCTTCAGGGACTGGAGCACAGCGGGTCAGCGGGAAACGCAACAGAAGGGGGCGACGGGCAGCTTACGGCAGTCTTGCTGGAGTAGCAGCGCAGACCGTTGAAAGCAACAGAGCGCGCAGGCGCCCTGGTGGACGAGCGCAGGGCAGCGGAGCCGAGACGCAGAGCGGAAGCCATTGCGAGAGTCGGAAATGGACAGGTGGAGAGGAATTGATGGGAGAGTGGGTGAGAGGAATAAGAGTTGGCGGGAAGCTGAGAGAACTTTGAGGGCCAGCTGCCAAAGCCATGACCCCGTCCCGACGCAATATCCCCGGTGCTCCGCAGCTGGGCCACTAGGTTCATGGCAGGGATGGGGTATTACCGCTGCTGGGGGTAGTCTTCGTGCAGAACGATACTGATTAATAAGCAAAACTCCTACCCATCAATATACCATATCTCGGCCCCATCTTATAGCGAAGTATAAACTTCTATTAAATGATTATTGCTATGCACAAAGTAGATATACAGCATAGCGAGGTGCAAAAGAAATCGCGAGACAGGAAAGATGGAATACCCAGCCAACATGACAAGCCGCTCGCGCAGGGAGCTGAAGCCATTCGTCCGGATAGTACATGCAGAAGCCGTCCTGGTGACTGCTTCAACTCCCCATCGACGAAATTGCTTGGCTTAAGTTGGTGTATCCGTCATGCCATATCTTTGGCGACCGCACTGTGTTAGCCTTGCCCGGCCCTCGTGAGCGCGACTATTACTTAATCCGCTGATGCGGTTTTACCCGTTCTACTCAACAGCTGTACCGAAACCGGCACCTGTTATAACCGATTTCCGTCCCTGTAGCCACTGGGCTTTCCCGTTCTTAGCCCGAGCAAGGCCCGGCGCACCCATCTCGCGGCATCGCGCATCCCCTCGTCATCGTTATTATTACATACTCCGGCAGCCGCACTCGCCGCCTCGAGAATAAGCACCGCAGCCCGTGGCACCCAGCTGGACGTGCAGCATCCCACCAGCGCCGCTTCGCCCCGTGACCGCCATCCGCCTCTAGCTTGCCGGGCGCTGCGTTTCACGGCTTCCCAAGGGCGAGTGCCAGATCGTCTCCTGAAGACTCACTCACCTCGCATATCAGCACGGCAACGGGTCTTCATATCGCTTGCGCCGCCTACCAGTAAGCTCTTGATTGTATCAAGGAAGCGGCGAGCGCGACCACCTAGTAGTCCGCTGCGCGCCTCTCGTCCTCGGCCCTGAGTACCACCAACTCTCTTCAGCTTGCGCCCTCGCGAGGCCCCATCTCATCTCACCACCCGTCGCCTTCTCGTCTGCTTCACAGGTGTCGAGGTTGATTCAGTGACGTAGCGCCGCCGCTCCACTACTCCAAAGTATCCTGCACACCCTTGCCAACCCATACACCACACGCGTAGCGCGCGCTCCGCTTGCTCTAGCTCGACCCTCGTAGAAGTAGTCATGTCGGCCCTCAATGAGCTGAACACGTTGCTGCTGTCGCTGTCTGCGCTGAAGCCACCAGGAGCCAACAAGTCGAAAATCACCGCCATCACCAACCTCTGCATCGCCAACGCAAATGTAGGCCGAGACTGCTCCCCTAGACTGACCCGCCGCGAACCCTAACTAACCTCTCGCTACTGCAGCAATGCCCCAACATCCTCCAGACGATTCGCGACCGCTTCCACACCTCTCCTCACACCCACAAGCTTGGCGTACTTTATGTCCTTGATGCCGTCGTACGGCAGTGGGCGGACAGAGCCCGGCTGAACAAGGAGGATGCAGCCGCCGCGGGTTCTGATGTCTCCAAGGCTCCTAATTCCATTGGTGTAGCCATTGCGACGCAGGTGCTTCCTCCGATGATGCACGACCTTATCCACAGTGCGCCAGAGGACCAGAAGGTATGCACCAATGACTTCGTTGCGCGCAGCATTCGATTCCCTTGCTTGTTATAATGCGGCCATCACAAGGTCGCGCATTTTACTTACAAATTCTTGTTTCAGGAGAGAATTGGAAAGATGATCGAGATCTGGGAGCGCGGCAACACATTCCCCCAGCAGATGCTCGCCGACTTCAAGCAGCGCTTAGGCCCCCGTAAGATACCCCCCAGTGTGCGATAATCACAAAGTGAGCTGGGCAATGGTCTGATGTCTTTGTTTCTGCAGCCGCCCTTCCGGCAACCGGAACTGCAGCCGTTGCCGCTCCTAACCCGACGGCTCAGCCGCAAGCAGCAGCACCAGTATCTTCAGCAGCCCCCTCTGGCACAGTTTCGCTGCTCGCGAGCCTTGCGAATGTAGGCAAGCAGGCACCCGCTCCGGCGCAGACTGCCCCGTATCAGAACGGCGCACATTATGCCAGCATTACTCAGCCACAGCAACAGAACGTAGGCCCGTCTATGACTGCTCCGCCCATGCCTTCGTATGTTCCTCAGCCCAACGGACAAGGTCATGCGTCTACTGGACCCGCCGCTGCACCTGCTGCGCCTGCTCCGTCCAACCCTTTCATGCCGCAGGCTTTCCAGAACCAGCCTGGCGGTAATGAGGCTTTTATGCAATTCATAGGCTCTTTGGTTCAGCAAGGATGGACGCCGGAGCAGATAGCTCAAATCATTGCCGCCATGAACGGTGGTAGTGGAGCTCAGCTAGGCATGCCAGGTATGCCGGCTGTCCCCCAAGCTCCCCAGGCCCAAAACGGACATGCCCAGGGCACGTCGAATGGCCAGTCGCATCAGCCAGGCGAACAGCATGCGCAGGACTATAGGAGTAGAGATGATCCGCGCGACCCCGATCGAAACCGTGATCGCAGCCGTTCGCCCGACTCGAAGCGTCGGCGCGGTTCTCCGGTGAACCGTCGTGAAAGCCCAACCTATGGTGTCTACGACCCTTATACCAACCCCGGTGCCCCTGATGGTCCTTCTGGTGGATCTGCTGCTGGAGGTAGCCAGCAGGGAACTGAGCAAGGCGGCGGTCGTCGTGGGAGGAAAGGTAGGAGAAATCGTGACAAGCATCGCAACTCGCCTGCTGTTCAGCAACAACAGCAGCAGCAGCAGCAGCCGCAGGGACCAAAGGGCCAGAGCCAGAGGCCTAAGTATATTCAGCATGATACTACTTTGCCGGCCGGTAACATCAAGGTGCTTAGCCGCACCTTGTTCGTAGGAGGAGTCTCGTAAGTTGTCTAGCATGTGACCGGCCCAAACTATGACTGATGTCTAACTCTATAATCAGAGCATCGGAGCAGGAACTTAGGCAGATCTTCAGTCGCTTTGGCGAGGTCCAGACTTGCATCGTTAACCCTGAGAAGCATCACGCATTTGTCAAGATGGCTAATCGCACTGATTCTGTTGCTGCCAAACTCGGCATGGAGAAAGAGAAGAACCCACAGGTTCTCAATAGGGCTCGCCAGGTAAGCCAACTAACGTGCTCCTTGACCTGTTCCTACTGACGATATGAAGACTCGCTGGGGCGTAGGCTTTGGACCTCGCGAATGCAGCGACTACAGCACCGGCATCAGCGTCATCCCCATCGACCGTCTAACGGACGCCGACCGCAAGTGGGTCGTCAACTCCGAATATGGTGGAACAGGCGGCCGTTCCCTTGAGACAGGTCTCGTCATCGAAGAGCCCGACATCGAGATTGGCACCGGCGTCTCATCCAAAGGTACGTTCGTTCCTAACCGCACTGACGGTCCAAGAAACCAGCTGATTAACACAAAGCGCTTTCAGCCATGAGTCGACGCGTGGGCCCGGAACCCGCAGGCAAGCACGGCGGCGGCGGAGGCGGCGGCGGTGGCGGTGGCGGCTTTCACGGCGGGCGCCGCGGTCATCACAATCACCATGGAGGAGGAGGAGGAGGAGGCGGCTTCAACCCGGACGCTCCGCGCTTCCGGAAGCCCGACTCGCGCCCCGGTGGGGGGCCCCAGGGAGGTGAACCTCGACCTGAGCCGCACACGATCGGCGTTCCTCCGGCCGTCCCGGGCTTCGGCTTCCAGCTGCCTGGTATGTGAGCGGTGGTCATTATACGGCAGGGATGCACGGCAAACAATCTGCTCTGGCCGCCTCGGCGTAGGTGGTTGGAACGCCTTGGCCGCGGCTTCTTTGGCTTTTTTCTTTCTCATACGTCAAAGGCAGCATTGCCTGGGTTTCCATGGACGTTGTGGTGGCCTTAACTTCACCACGGTGATATGGCGTCCGGGTTTCATCGTGCAAAAAATTGTCTCAATCACATTCGGGGGTTCGAAGGTGGAATCCAGTTCTGGTTTTCTTTTTTTTTTCTTTACTTCTGGTCTTATCATGGGTCCAAACATCCTTTCTACTGTAACATCAAAATTTTCGGCGAGGGAGAGTCGGCGGATGGTGGTCGTGGTCTTTGCTTTCTGCATTCTTCGATGAAAGGTTCTTTTCCTTTTCTGCTTTTTTTGATGGAAGGTCGATTTCGCCTCTACTAGTGTCTTTCTTGTTTTTTTTTTTTTTTGCATAGCTTGCGGAAGGTGGAGCTTCTCTTCCCATCCCCGGTTTCTGGGGGAAGGGGCGGAGTAGGGAAAATGGAGCATCTGATATGGGGTTTTATACACTCTTCCTTCTTAACTCTTACCAACCTTTTCTGCCCTCAATTTTTTCTTCTTCTTTACGGGCTCTGGGGTTTCTGCGTGAACGTCTTCCTTTTTCTTCTTCAGAACTGATGAGATGATTCACTAGGGGTTAGTTGGTCAATTCAGGTGGATATGGTTTGAGCGAGTAGCGAAGTAAGTGTGCTCGATTCGAATTCTTCGCAGCTTTGGTTTTCTTATTGTTTTGCCTGGTTCTCGGCGCATTTCAGCGTCGCGCAGAGCAGTGAGTTTTCTGTTTTCTTTGACATGGTTTCTTAAAATTTCCGTGGTGGAAACGATGTATGGTTAACGTTTTCGAATGATACCCCAGTCATGAGGAGCAGCGCGTGCAAAGTGTTCAAACTTTGAATGATGATGTGAACGAGTTTCGAACAGCCATTATTTTGCGCAAGAGAGGTCACCGAGGCATATTTGAGAATGGGGCAGCCAGTCAGGCTTCATGATTTCGCATAAAAAGAAGCGTGAGTCATTAATTTTTTTCTTCTCGTATACCTGTGGGACCCCGTCTTCAATTTCCACGGAACGCTGGAAAACCAAACCAAAAAAAAGAATTGGTGGAGACGAGCGATGCTGCAACCAGTGAAAAGTCGAGGAACGTAGAAGTGGAAAAAAAGAAATTTTAACAGGTCCATAGCTAGCTGCGAATGGTTTCGATCCATTGTCCTCCGGGTTATGAGCCCGGCGCGCTTCCGCTGCGCCACGCAGCTTTTTTGATGAACTTGATGAATAAAATTTGGCTAAACTGTTACTTATAGACAAAAATCAACTGATTTCATGCTTCGGGCGCCATCAGGGGGTTCATAGGTTGTACATACAGTCCTCAATTTTCAGGCTCCTTCCATTTGCGATGTTCTGCGCCTCCGGTGCTCCGACCTCGGGATTGCTCGGCTCTTTCATGTGCCGAATTCGGCTGTGATTTGCTGTGTGCAGGCAGGCAAGACAGCTGGAGCCTTACCTATAAGCGCGGGCCGAGATGGCAAGCACCTGAAAATAGCTTCGCTTGCATGTGAAGAACGATGCAACACATGACCTATCGTCTTGACGTTTGATGGACATTTAATCCGAGGGTTGCATGGGATAAGGACGAAAGACAGGCCAGTGCAAAGGATGAACCAAAGATGTTTCTAAAAAGGACGTGGTAGCACATAAAAGCTACTCTTGAATTCCAAAAAGCAACTGTTGAATAAATAAATCAGCCCGTGAAGTGCATAGATTTATGTACGTGAAGGGGGCTTCGTCCTCGTAAGAGCTCCCAAGAATCATATAAACATAAGAGACGCACATAGCACGCTTGCCCAATATTCCAATCCTTTTCCCTATCATTTCGTAGCTCTTACACGTATACACAGTTTTGCCTGGTCTTCTTGACGTTATGCAATTTCACATTTGACAGTACGGACGTTGCAACCGAACGTCCGGGGTATCCATCCGGTGGTGTGATATCACGCTTGCAGCCCGCTGCTTTTGCTAGGGTTGTAGCTATGTGCTGTGCCACAGAAGGCACCATTTAGTTCTTGACCGCGGCCCTCCTGGCCTTAACGGTCATGTCATAAAGGGCATCCTTAAAGGCGAACAGGAAAGCAGCGGTGATGACGCTCTGAGTGACCTTGGGCCCGATACCTTTTTTCAAGTCAGCAAATCTCTTCAATACAGCTTTCACAGCAACAGCTTACCGCCATAGAGACCAGCCCAGCCTTCCTCCTTGATAATGCGACGGAAGCTTGTCATCATGTCCTCCTTGGGACCGTCTTTGCCGGCAACGTGCATGCGGCTCTTCACCGTGATGTACGGGTACGTAATCGACGTGGCCAACAGCTTGCCCAGTGCACCCAGATAGAACGAATCCTTGGGGGTGACACGGCGTCTCTTCTCCAACGCGTTCTTCAACTGTTCGAAGAAGGTATATTGCAGGATCGGGTTGATGACGAGGACAAGAGCGGGCACGACGCCGGCGAACAGGCGGAAGAAGCCCTCGTCCTTGATGATGGCGAGGAGGGTGCCGATGGTCGACTGGGCCTTGGCGGGCTTGCTGCCGGGCAGCTGCTCGTTCGACTCGGACTTGCGCGCCGTCATGCGCGTGTTGACGACCCAGATGGGGTTGGTGATGAGGACGGTGGCGCTACCGGCGATGGCGCCCGCAATCATCGACTCGACGGTGGTGAGCTTCTTGGAGGCGCGGCCGGCCTTGATGGCCGCCTTCTCAAAGCCAGCGCGGGTCCATTCGTACCCTGGCGTGTATTCTGTCAGCTTCGCCTTGAGGTCTCTGTCACATGCCACGCACAGTAGTAGTACACGAAGTTGGTGACGCTGATGCCGAACAGTGCGGACTCCAGGCCAGCATAGAGACCGCTGATGCCCTCGCGCTGGATGATGCGCTTGGTGGCATCGAGGGTCGAGGATTGCGCCCGCTTCGATTCAACCTGGGCACGGGTGGAGAGGGTAATGAGAGGGTAACTGGCTTGAATCAGCGGGACAAGGGCGGCGGGGCTGTTGTCAAGGGAGCCTACGTCAGGCCCATGGAAAGCAGGCCTCCACCGGCACCGGCCAGCGCGTGGGCGACATTGTCGCTCTGCTGGGCAGCGCTGGTGGCCGGGACGCTAGGCGTCTGGCTTTCGGACGTCTTCCTGAGGTCTTGAGCCTGTGCAGACATTGTGGGAGGAGTTGTAGGGATAAGGTTAAGGTGGGGAAGCTTTAGGGAAGCTATAGATGCACTCTCGGCTTTTCAATGAAAACAAGAACGGGAGGAGCGGCAGCCGAGATGGACCTTTCGACGAGCCTAGCAAGCAGGTCTCTGCGGATGGGAGACGAAAAAGGAGCGGGTTGATATGATGGTCTTTGGCTTTTCAAGCATCATCATGCATCTGCGTCCCTGCACTAAACCTCGGCACAAGCAGAGACACCCGACATGGGATGCATCACGTGTGTGGAGAGCGTCTGCAAGCAGCCTAGCGCGTCTAACACGAGCGTTTCAGGCGACTGCGCGCCAAAAATATACCTGGAAATAGCGACAAACTCCCCTAAACTTCGCAAGTCCGCCAAAACGTCCGCAAATTTGGGCACCACCACCGCCGCAAACCGCTACTTTTCCCCCACATCCTCCGCCACCAGCCACCGCCTGCCTCAAGGCACGTCTCGTCTCGCACGTCTTTGCGCAAGGCTGCTGCACGCGCCAACGCGTCTGCGCGCCCGTCTCAGCTGGTCCGCCGCGCCTGCGAAGGTGCCTAGCACCTCCTTTCCTGTCTGCAAAGTATAGGACATAAGAGTTGAATGCTATTATTGGCGGCAGCTGCTCCGTCTCAGCGAAGTAGTAGCAACCATGGACTTCAACACTAGCGGGTCTCATCTCTCCCCGCATAATCACCAGTATCCACAGCAGCAGGGCTCTCCTGGTCCGGGCTACTCCCAGTACTCGCCCGCCATAGATCCGCACCTGGCATCTACACCGGCGAGTCAACGGCACTTCCCTCACAGTACTTTGCCCGGCTCTTCTCCCGGCTTCAATGCCTCGCCGCGCTACAGCCCTTCGCCAGGCCACCAGCAGCAGCCCAGTTTTGTGCCGTCTGATCGTTCGCTGCCATCGACAGACACCATCTCGTCCGAAAATATTGCCGAGGTGTATGCTGCTTTCATCCTGTACTGCAATCCGTACTTTCCTTCAAATTATGACCCCACCGAATTGAAGAAGGTTTTCAAGAAGCCGCCAATGAGCGACAACAAGACTTTTGATCCCTACCATTTGTTTGCGCTTTTGAAGAAACTTGAACAGGGTGAGATCAAGACTTGGATCCAGCTGGCACTAGATCTGGGCGTCGAGCCGCCAGATGTCGAGAAAGGCCAAAGCACACAAAAAGTGCAGCAGTATGCTGTGAGATTAAAGGTGCGTTTGCTTTGCATCTCCGATTTCTCTTCTCTGTTTGTTCGAGAATGGAAGTCGTGAGTGTCATCAGACTGTCAACATGATTGATCTAACTCAGTCCAGCGTTGGATGCGTGCAATGCACATCGATGCTTTCTTCGATTTCCTGCAAGGGAAACCACACTCATACTACACGAACATACCACCACCGAATGAACCATTCCCCCAAGGTGGCCGGGATGGTGTCCCACTGGAGGAAGATCTGGCTATCCGTGGCCTTGATCCAGCCTTCAAGCCTAAGCGTGGGAGGAAGAAGGCGGAAGACATGGAAGACGACGATCACGGCACTCCCCCACCAAAGAGACCCCAACTGGATACTTCGTTCACCTTTAGCAATGGGAACCACCCACAATCGGCATTTCCGGGTAGTGCCATGCCTTTGAGCGCTCACCCTGACAACTTCGTCCACCACGATCCTTGGACGGCGGCCTCGATGGGGACGCCGAATACCAACCAGAGGGGCCTGACACCAAATTCTGCCCTGAACGTGGCGGGTGGTTCGCATTTACGGTGGCAGATAAACAACCATGAGAATCCTAGCACGCCGCATCCAATGTCAGCGGTTAGCCCCATGACCGAACGGCCACCAGATTCCGCTTTCGACGAGCCCTTGTCTGCGGTTACTCCATCGTCATCCCGGAAACCCAGGCGAAGGCATGGACCGGCAGTGTCGTCTGCATGGCCCAGCGGCGGGTCAGGTTCCAGCGGAAAGCTGCGTGGAAGACCACCACAAAATCGATCTGTCCGCGATGGTCCTTATGTCACTTTCCCTGCGAATCCAAACACCAAGGAGCAACCAACAGTTGATCTTACCAGACATACGCCAGACCCAACACCCGCGGGCATCCAATTGATGGAAGCTGCACATGGTCAGATACAAACTCCAGCTTCAGCTCCAGTTCCTGGCCAAGCCTTCCGCTTCCCTCCCACGCCCGCGTCGGCCACCACACAAGCAGGACCGTCCCCTGTGCACAGTCGTGCAGGCCAACGTTTGTCTCTGCAGGTCCCACAACACACTGGCGGGCCGGTCCATCTGGTGACGCCGACAGTGCTCGTGAACGGAGAGTCGAACAGCCCGGACAAGCAGCAAAGTTCGACCGAAGCGGTCCCCGAGACAGCAAAAGTAACGCGCGAAGATCTCAAGCGGCTCTTGGCCGCCGACCTGCTCCGCGCTGACTTGACCGGCCGAAAGCGTCTGCGCGGCCACGAAGCCAAGACGCTTGCAGACACGCTGCTGACCCAGTTAAGTAGCCAGGGCGAGGCGAACGCTGCGGATGATAATGCCATTTTTCATGGCCAGGCCAGTTGGCTGGGCTACTCGACGCACCTCGGCTTGGGGCCTACTCCCGTTCCGAGTGGCATCAAGAAGATTGTGGTGCAGAAGTACAGGGTTACTGATGATGGGTACGAGAGTCCCATTGACGATGGTGATGGTGAGCATGAGGAGAGCACACCGGCCCTGGGTGAAGGAACGAGGATAAAGGAGACGTTCGATGTCAGCTGGAGCTTGATGCTTGGTGGCTGCAGCGGCAAGTTCGCTGTCAAGGGTCTAATGCTAGAGACGGGAGCGGATGGAGAGGGAGAGGGAGAGGGAGAGAACGATGCAGGTGAAGGCATATCGCGGGAAGACGACGGGAAGAGCTTGGAGGAACGGGTAAAGAAGCTAGAAGCTCAGTTGGAGGGCAAGGATAGAGAGGTACAGTTGTGGAGGCAGCGGGTGTTGGAGGCAGTACTGTGAGCTCTCTTGGCTCTTTTTTTTTTTTTTTGGATACCACTGTGTTTTATTTTTTTGTTGATCGATATCGAGATTTAATACCACTGAGCTTGTCCGCATGGGGACTGCATGCAACTGACGTACAACTTCAGTGTTGTTTCTCCGTTGAGTTTCTGGTGTGTGAGTTGGACAAAGCGGCAGGTGGAGATTCGAAACTTGAACCCACTTTGGTCTGCGGCCCAGGCCAGAACACCAACGGCGTGACCGTGCGGAGACGATGATGACAACACTCCTAACATCACCCTCTGATGACGAGGGAGCTTTTCGGATGGATGGCCTGCAGTCAGCACTTTGCCAGCGCAGGAGAAAGAAATGCAGCTGCGATCTGCAGCGGGGAATACCGGAAGGGTGGAAATGTCTCGGACGAGATAGATCTCTTTGGTGCGGCGGGCATCTACTAGTGAAGAGACAGCAGCCTTGTTCTACACTTGTACTCCTCCGCGCCCTGTGCCTGCCACCTGCGCTGCGATGTACCACGAAACTCGATCCACACAGCAGCGGAGCCCGCACAGTTGCAATTCCAACCTCCCTGGTCCAGTCCGTGGTCGCGTCCGTGGAGGCTCCACGCACATCGCCGATCTGAACGGCTATTTAGCGCCTCTTCCTCCAGCACTTACTCATGTAACCGCATTGTGTAAATTCCCCATGTGCACTTTCGCACTCGCTGGACCCCGTCCAGCGCCAGGAGCTGGTCGCCGCCCAAACCACTGATCATTGTTACTGGCTCGAGCTGGTGCCTGTCGCAGCCTCCTTCTCTCAGCCCCAGATCTGCGTGCTTGAAGAAGATTGCCACGCCGTTTGCCCATTTGGGCACTCGCACCACCACCACAGCGGACTACACCTGCGCCGCTCTCTTTGTGCCACCGCATCATCCGAAGACCATAGTGCGGGGGTCACTCCTTGCAACTCGACCTTACTCAACCTCGTCACATTCAACCGCAGCACCGCTGGGCCACGAACGCCTGCGCAAAAGAGCAACTGTCACCGGCGCAAACCC
Source organism: Dothiorella sarmentorum (assembly GCA_023082095.1). Taxonomy (NCBI): domain Eukaryota; kingdom Fungi; phylum Ascomycota; class Dothideomycetes; order Botryosphaeriales; family Botryosphaeriaceae; genus Dothiorella; species Dothiorella sarmentorum. The sequence goes on along the minus strand of JAJMVL010000211.1, from coordinate 9,490 downwards.
GCGCGTGCGCCCCCGAACGAGGCCATGTTGGTGTCTATCGCGAGCAAATACGGCGGCGGCGGCGGCAGCCAACACACCAGCAGCAGCAGCGAGACGTCGCGCCCGCCGACGGGCGACAAGCCGCCGAGCGAACCTGCGTGGTCCATCTTCAGTGGCGCGCGCGGGTCGCAGCAGTACTATCAGCACCACCACCACCAAGGCCCCGAATCCGAGCCCGATATGCCGTCCCGCGAGGGCGACCAGTTCGTCTCCGTACCGCTCGTCGATTTCCTCGACCTCGACCCCCGACCAGTCTTCGTCGTCGACCTTTCCACCAGATCCTATTCGTCGTCCTCCGTCTCGTCGGCACCCACGTCCCCAACACCGCAGTCTCTGCACATCATATACTACAATAAAGCGTTGCAGGATGCAGGAAACTTGCTTGATATCCTCGAGGGCTCTGTGCCGACCAGCCCATACGGACAGCCCGCCTGGGTGACCTACCCAGTGTTTAGGGCCTGGATTCTCGATCACGCGATGCGGAGGATGTACGCGAAGAAGAAGAACACGATTGTGTATGGGGGCATGAGGTGGACGGCTACAATGGTTCGGCGGCGTTGGAAGGTGCTGCACGGCGAAGTCTATCGGCATCCCAATCATCTGACGGCATCCTACTCGAACATTTATTATTCGACCAAAGCGGTGGGCAGCGAGGAAAAATTGGGAAAAGAAACGGCAGAAGAAGCGAAAGAGCCGGAGGGGAAACTAGGAAAACTGAGAGAAGAAGCAGAAAATTGGTCGTTGGAGCCGACCGAGGCACAGACGATGGCGCCATTCCAGAGATCGAGAAAGGATTCGCTGAAGTTCGAAAGAAGACACAGCTTACCACCAGCTGTGAGCGCAGTTCCTCTCACTCCTGGAACCAGCACCTACTACCGGCAGAGCTCCTTGCCGGTTGGTGTTCGATACGACTGGACTTGCACTCCTCCGCCGCCCAACCTTGCACCTCATGTTCAGCTCATCCGGGACAAAGACTGGGCGAAAACTCCACTCGGACCAATTGAATTGTGGTCGCCTACCTTGAAATTCATGTGCAACATGGTCATGGCGTGCCCAAATCCGGCGATTGTCTTCTGGGGCCCGGAATTGAACATGATCTACAACGAAGCCTATATTACTATTGCAGGGGATAAGCATCCAGGCATGCTGGGAGCTCCACCCTGGGTCTGTTTCAAGGAGGCTTGGAAAGATTTTGAGCCATTTTTGCGAAGTTGCGAGGAGTCTGGATGCGGAGCCATGGTCGAAAACATGCTATTGTTCATTAACCGAGGGCGCGGTGTCAATGAGGAGATGTATTGCTCTTTCAGCTTCACGCCCATATTGGAGAACGACAAGATCATTGGATGGCACGAGGTCATCTTTGAAACAACAAAGCAGATGATCACTGAAAGGAGGGTGTCAACTCTTCTTTCTCTCAGCGAGATGCTTGCCACTTCCCAAAACCTCAAACGCTTTTGGGAGCTCACCCTGGATGGCTTGAGAACCAACCCGCAGGATGTTGGCTTTGCTGTTTTGTACTCGGTAAGTGACTTGGCCGGGGACACTCATTCGGGAAGCTCGGACGCAGCCTTCTCAAGGCGGTACGAGCTGGAGGGCAGCATTGGCGTACCTGAAGGCCATCCTGCAGTAGCGACCCGTATGGATGTAGCTCTTGGCAGGGATTGCTACATGCGATATTTCCGCGCAGCTGCGGAGTCCAAGGAGCCACTGTTTCTAAGTACCACCGATGGCTCCCTCCACGAAGCTCTGGTGCTCGGGATTGGTTCGCGAGCATGGAACGAACCCTGCGACTCCGTGGTCATTTGCGCCATCCGTCCGACGACAGGCCATGCTTCAAACCGCGATACTGCGCTGGGTTTCTTAATCATCGGTCTGAACTCTCACCGGCCATATGATGATAAATACAGGACTTTCATCCAGTTGCTTGACCGACAAATCACCACGTCTCTCGCGTCTGTCGTGCTGCTCGAGGAAGAGACCAGGCGCGGTCGCACTATCGCGGAGCAAGCTGCCCTCGACCAGCAGAAAATCGAAGAGCAGTTGCAACTCCGCACACGCGAGCTCGAGCAGAGCGAACTACAACTCCAACATTTTGCTGACGCTGTGCCGATTGGAATCTTTATCCTCGAGTTCACACCGGACAATATGGACGGCAACTACCGATATCGAAACGAAAAATGGTTCGAGCTTACGGGTGATACGCTAGAGAACAATGCGAGCTGGACCAGCCCCTTGTGGCATCAGATGCATCCGGATGATGTGGAGAGGGTACAGGAATGCTGGGCGAAGCTGATGGAAGAGAAGACGGAGCAGAGTTTTGAATTCAGGATCCCAAAGAGGGCAAGCGGACGGTCCGAGGTGGACGAGAGCCTCCAGTTCACATGGATCCTTTGTGTAAGTGCTCTCAGAGTGATGGCAAGGACCATGCCAGAGGAAGTGAATATCCTGAGTGCTAATACTCGCTCCATAGCACGCATTTTCAGTCGTCACAGACGATGGCTGGCTTCGATCACTTGTTGGCTCCGTTACCGATATCTCGGCCATCAAATGGGCTGAAGGCGTTCAGAAACGCAAGATGGAGGATGCGATTGAGGCAAAGAGACAGCAAGAGAATTTTATTGATGTAACGTCGCATGAGATGCGTAACCCGCTTAGCGCGATCATGATCTCGGGTGAGTCCATCGGGTGGCTTTTTTGGGCAGCCTCTCCCTATGGCTTTACTGATTTTCCCAGCGGACGATATCATCTCATCGTTACGAGATGTAGAGCGGGACTCTAATGATTTTGAAACTGTTGTTGAGAATAGCATCGACGCTGCTCAAACCGTGCTCCATTGTGCTCAGCACCAAAAAAGAATCGGTAAGGTCTCCGTTCATTGGATGGGAAAGGCAGATCTGACATTGTCTAGTCGACGACATTTTGACAATCAGCAAACTTGACTCCGGTCTTTTCACCGTCAATCCAATTGAGGTGCAACCGGTGGCCTTGATCAACGAGCTTTCGAAGATGTTCAGCGGCGAGTACAACGCCGCAGGCATCACGCAGACGGTCTCTGTTGAGGAATCTTACAAAGCCCTCGGAATTGATTGGGTCTTGTTGGATTCAAGTCGGCTCACCCAGATCCTTATTAACCTCATCACCAACAGCATCAAATTCACTCAGTACCAAACAAAACGTGAAATCAAAATCAGTGTTGGAGCGACAATCGAGAAGCCATCAGTAAGTGCGGAGGGAATCCACTATCTCGATTTCCGGACAAGCCGTGAAGACTTGACTCAAAAGGAGGAGTGGGGCAATGGCGAGGAGCTTTATCTGCACTTCTCCGTGTCGGACACAGGATGCGGGCTCACCATGGACGAAAAGAAGCTCCTTTTCATGCGCTTCTCCCAAGCACCACGAACCATGGTCCATTACGGAGGCTCCGGGCTGGGCCTGTTCATCTGCCGCGAGCTCACCGAGCTACAGGGTGGTGCGATAGGTGTGGATTCCGAGTCCGGGAAGGGCTCGACGTTTGCATTTTACCTCAAGACACGACGGAGGGTGCCACAAAGGCCCCCTCTCCCGAGCCGCCCAGTGCACCAGGTATCAGGATTGACCGCACTCCAGCAACTGCAAAATCTCGATCAGACCTTTGAGCAGCCGCCCTTACAGCGCAGAGACCAATCCGCGCCTAGCCTGTACAGTAGCCAGCAAACTAGGCCCCCGTCACCAGCCACAACCACAGCGACAACGCCAAATACAACAACGTCGAAGGACACACCTCTCTCGTCATTCCCCTGTACGCCGCGCATCTTTGACTGCCTGATTGTCGAAGACAACAAGGTCAACCAGTCGGTCATGAGCAAGGGCCTCACCAAGCTCGGCCACGCCGTCTTCGTCGCCAACCACGGCGCCGAGGCCCTGGAGTTCCTGCGCACAACCCGCAACTGGCGCGGCAACGCCGCCGATGCGCAGAACCTCACCGTCGTGCTCATGGACATCGAGATGCCGGTCATGGACGGGCTGACGTGCGTGCGGAAGATCAGGGAGCTGGAGAGGGAGGGAGAGCTGGTGGAGAGGACCAAGGTGATTGCGATCACGGCGAATGCGCGGATCGAGCAGGTCAACACGGCCATGGAGGCGGGGATGGTAAGTCGCTTCTCGCTTTCGTTATTATTTTTCCATTTTTCCTTTGTGCTAACTCTTTCTTGTTTAAAGGACGATGTTGTCTCCAAGCCGTTCAGAGTCGCCGAGCTCATTGCGAGCATCGAGCGCCTGATTGATGCGCGCGAGCTAGAGGAGTCTGGAAGATGATGGCCGTGGGCAAGGGAAGGTTGAGTTTTCCTTGATACCCGCAGAGACCAGAGTTTACACTCGTTTCCAACGCGCACACAAAGGCCAAGGGAACGAGGCCACGAATTTCCTTTTATCATACCCGAACACATATGGTCAACAGGCTTGCCCACAGTCCATTTGATTTTCATTTCGTATGGTCAGAAGGCGCATGTAACTTTATACGGTGTTTCAACAATTGTTCGTTGGTCAATGAGCTTGGGACTCAGGCCTTAGCGCATAAAAGGAGGAGAAACATACATTTACGGAGTCTTTGAGGCAGATTCCCCCATTTTCAGGTTACAGATTGCGTTGACGATGGAGAGAGCGGCACTGGCCCATGGCGGAAAGCGATCTGGATAGTGTACTACTACCTTGTCAGTCTAGTGTAAATTTTTTTTCTGTGACGGTTTGCACCTGTGTCTCTCGGGGAGTCGGAATTCAACATCTCAGCGAACAGTTTGATGCTGTCGAGACAGAAGCATGAGCAGCCACGCCCATTGGACGGACGGGCTTATGACGTATTGAGGGATGCGATGCGAAATTGGTTACACAGACAGCGCAGAGAGTCATCCGACGGGTGATGGACAAGAATATATGAAGTCTGAGGCCTTTGCGCTTTTTGTCGCCAACAAGGAGCAGCATCCTTTGCCTTTCTTCGGATCTACTTGAGACGTGCGGCTTCGCCCGCCCGCTTTCCCCACAGTTTCGTCCTGTTCCCAGCGTGGATCCGGGTGGATGCAGTCCGAAATGCCGCGGCGCAACGAAGCTTTTCTGCCATTATTGTTGCGACGCAGCAACTCGCTTCGAAGGGAGGACACACCTGGAGCCACAGGTTCAGCGATGAGAGCACAGAAATTAATGGCGTGATGGCAGCAGGCTCAAGGTCGAGCGAGAGGGAGTTGCGGTGCGGTTGCTGGGTGGGGCTCTTGTTGCACTGGCAAAAAATGGAGCTCCAATCGCACGTGGAAGGAGCTCAGACAGCTCACTGGCTCACGTCTGGCTCGTCGCAGTTCTTGTCTGCCCTCACAACAATTCACTCCCAAGACTTTTCCGTGCCCGCCCAGCGACCCGACAACCTGGCCTGCCATTGAACTGCACAGGACACCCCTTTGTACGCCCATTCGATCGAGAGCCTGCCATTATGCGCTTCGGCCGCACGCTGCAGCGTTCCGTGTACCAGCCATGGCGCGGCCAGTACATCGACTACGATAAGCTCAAGCAGCTGCTGCGCGACGACGGCTCCGACCAGGGCAGCGACGAGGATGTCGACGACCAGTGGACCGAAGAGGACGAGGGCCGTTTCGTCGAGGAGCTGGTCAACGTGCAGCTCGAGAAGGTCAACAACTTCCAGAGCGAGAAGAACCAGGACCTGCGCGACCGCACCTCGGAATGCGAGCGCAAGCTGGAGCCGCTGACGCTGCCCGTGCCGCAGGACCCCGTCGAGGGCGGCGACAGCAGCAGTGCCAGCAGCAGCAAGAGCAGGAAGCCCGATGTTTCTGACGAGGAGCGCGCGCGCGTGCTGCGCGAGGTGCTGAAGGAGCTGGACACCATCACCAAGGAGGTCAGCGAGCTGGAGCGCTACAGCCGCATCAACTACACGGGCTTCCTCAAGGCTGCCAAGAAGCACGACCGCAAGCGCGGCCACAGCTACCGCGTGCGCCCGCTGCTCCAGGTGCGCCTTGCCGCCCTGCCCTTCAACAAGGAGGACTACTCGCCGCTGCTCATCCGCCTGTCTGCCATGTACTCGTTCGTGCGCCAGAACCTCGAAGGCAAGGAGAAGAGGGACATTTCCTTCTCCGAGGGCACCACGGGCGGCGAGCATTTCACCTCGCATAAGTGTATGTCCTTTCGCATCATGTGCATTTATCGTCTGCTGACCTGTTGTAGTCTGGGTTCACCCCGAGAACTTGCTCGAGGTCAAGACGGTCATCCTGCGTCGCCTGCCCGTGCTCGTCTACAACCCTCAGACCTCCAGGGTCGCCGAGGGCACCCAGCGTGATCCAACCATCAGCTCCATCTACTTTGATAACGCCAAGTTCTCGCTTTACACGGACAAGGTGGGACACGAGCCGAACGCTTCGTCGTTGCGGCTGCGCTGGTATGGACAGCTGTCAGAGAAGCCCGAGATCGTTTTGGAGAAGAAGACGATCAAGGAAGGAGACGCGAGCGAGGAGCTCCGCTTTCCCATCAAGGAGAAGTACATTGAGCAGTTCATCCGTGGCGAGTACAAGATGGAGAAGAGTATCGACAAGCTGAAGAGGACCATGGGCGAGGATTCTCCCAAGGTCCAGGAATTCCAGAAGAGTGTCGAAACCATACAGTCGTTTATCCGCGAGCAAGGCCTCCAGCCCCTTCTACGGGCAAACTACACCCGCACGGCTTTCCAAATCCCAGGAGATAACAGGGTTCGGATTTCTCTCGACACGAACCTTGCCCACGTTCGCGAGGATGCCGTTGATATGGACCGACCCTGCCGTGACCCTGACAATTGGCATCGGAGTGACATTGACAGTGCTCAATTGGAGTATCCCTTCAAAGAGATCCGCAAAGGCGAAATTTCCCGTTTCCCGTTTGCGCTTCTGGAAATCAAAATCAAGGGCAGGAAGCAGTACGAATGGGTCTCGGACCTGATGAACTCGCATCTCGTCAAAGAGGCCCCTCGCTTCTCCAAGTTCGTGCACGGCGTGGCACAGCTCTTCGAGGACCACGTCAACACCTTCCCCTTCTGGCTCAGCGAGCTCGAAACCGACATCCGTCGCGACCCGCACAAGGCCTTTGAAGAAGAGCAGGAGCGCAAGGCCAAGGCCGCCGAGGACGATATCGCCGTCGGCAGTCTCTTTGGCACGCTCTCCAGCCCAGCCGCTTTCCGGCCTTCGCTCACCTCCCCCGTCGGTTCCCCTTCCAACGGCGATGCCTCCAAGCTGGCCAAGTCCCCCGGCCGCGCCACAGTCGCAGACGCGCGACGCGCCTCGCTAGCCGCCCAAACGGCGACCAGGCCGCAACTGGGCGCCACCGGCACCGTCGACACCGTTGACGAGCAAGACTCGGACGACGACGGCATCCAAAACGACACCCGCCTCGCCGAGCGCAACATGACGACCACGGCCGGCGTCAGCTCCCTCTTCCCCTCGTTCTCGTACACCAAGTACGCCCAGCGCCACCGCCAACGCCGCGCCGCGGCCGCCAACCTGCCCCCGGGCGTCCGCGACCCGGGCCCGCGCTGGATCAAGGACCAGGGCCCCGTCCGCGTCGAGGCCAAGGTGTGGCTGGCCAACCAGCGCACCTTCATCAAGTGGCAGCACGTGTCGGTGCTGCTGGCGTCGCTATCACTGGGCCTGTTCAACGCGGCGGGCGAGGACAACAACGTGGCGAGGAGCCTGGCGCTGGTTTACACGATCGTGGCGGCGTTTGCGGGCCTGTGGGGGTATTCCATCTATATGCATCGGAGCAGGCTGATTCAGCTGCGGAGCGGACGCGATTTCGACAATGTGATGGGGCCTGTCGTGGTGTGTTTGGGGTTGGTGGTGGCGCTGTTGTGTAATTTTGGGTTTAGGGTGAGTTCTTCTTTGCCCCTCTCGTGTGGATTTAGGATGTGGGCTAACCGGGTGTGTTCTCTACGCAGTATCACGCTATCATGAAGGAGAGGAAGGAGGATAATTCGGAAGATGGGCGGAATGCTACGGCTGCGGCGGTGGAGGCGGTTGCGGGGATGTTGATGGGGGAGGGGGAGCTGTAGACGAAGTGAAAAAGATGGTGTGTAGGTGAGGGGGAGTGAGGGGGAGGTTTGGGTAGGTGTCTGTCTTTTGTTTGGCGCGCGGCTGCGTACATATGGTCGTTTCACTGTGTTGGATCACCATTGGTGGCGAGGGTGTCGTCGCGCTGGGCGATTGTGCGTTTTCTCCTTTTCCCCTTGTAGATGGTCTGTTTGGGTCGGTCGATAAAATGGGTATTTTCTTTTTGTTTGGTTTGTGAGGTTGCTGACTGTATCACATGTTTGTTTCTTTGGTTCCTGGGATAATACACGCACGCAACGGGATAAACGGCTGCGGTGATTGCGTCCATAAAAGCTTACTTTTGTTCTTTTCTTGTGGTCTAGGATTTTATTGCTTGCGAGATGTAACGGAGCCGGACGAGTTACAATTCATTTACGTGTAGTACCGACATGTGTGAGTGTTTGCTACGATCCCGTGGGTTCCGCTAATGCCGGGATCGGCCGAGAGGAAGAGCGGACAATAGGTCTAGTGCGCTTCCGGCAGCTTAATCTTAGGTAAAGTGTATTCCGACCTCCGGCCGTCTTTTCATCTCTCACTCATCGAAACAGTGTAGTTGATGTGCGAGCATCTGTCCGAGGTCGTCAAATAAACTGAACGAAGTATGATCCTGACACACAAACACCACGGTGCTCAAATTACGAGAACCACTTCTGTCATGCGATGCAGATGTACGCGGGATTGGTCGCTGAAAATGTTACCAGATCATTCTAGAAAGGGCATTGGGAATGCTGACACTCCGAAGGGGATGCTCAAAAGTCTCAGAGCTGGGATTTGGTATCATTAAGGTCCTCTTTGGATTCTGGAGCGTCATCGCTCAATACACCAAACGACATCTTTCCAGGTAGTACACACCTTTCCGTTGGAGATTGGCTAGGTAGTTAAAGCTGACACTGCCTCTGCCTTCCTCCTGTGTCTTTCAAAGACCTTCACACCCTAGCACCAGGCCGGCCACAGCCATCACTTCCCACGAGCCTGCGATCACTTCCAATGTCTGCTCCAGGTATTCCGTTCTGTTTCCCTATCACCAATTCTCATTGTTCGCACTCTTTATTTCCATGCAATAGCAGTCCCTTCAATGCCTCTCAATACCATTGTTCCTCATTCCGTTTCACGGATCGATTTCGTCGCCGAAATTAGGAAAGAGCTTGGAAAAGGACTTCGAAGGGATATGTGGAGCCGCAACAGCGTGCTGGTGATGACGTGCTACCATCCGTGGAGAGCCTACACTGCTCAGGTCAGCTTCAGAAGAAAGCTTTTGCAGTTTTCTCGCTGCTTCAAACCGGCCTCCTTACATGTTTAGGGATCGTTGTTCAGAGTTGCGACAGTGCTTGGTTGCGAATGTCTTTTTTTTTTTTATCGCGTCT
>JAJMVL010000210.1:0-34765 GCA_023082095.1 Dothiorella sarmentorum | reverse complement strand
CCCCCCCCCCCCCCCCCCCCCCCCCCCCCCCCCCCCCCCCCCCCCCCCCCCCCCCCCCCCCCCCCCCCCCCCCCACAACCCCCCCACGACCACCACCCCGCAAAGATCATGCCGCACCAGATCCACAATCATCAGATTCTCGGCGCGCTCCTTGGCGCTCCCCAGCACCTTCTCCGCGTCCGCCCGCGTCGGCGCGTCCGCCTTGCGCACCGTGCCTTTGATGGGGCGGTACTGGCAGGAGCCGGAGCGCGTCCAGGAGAGGAAGCGTTCGGGGCTGCTGCTCAGGATTGTGAGACCTTCGCTTTCTGAGCCGCAGTGGGGGAAGCGGATGTAGGCGCCGAAGGGGGCGGGGTTGTGGGCGCGGAGGCGGCGGTAGAGGGACCAGGGGGGGAGGGGGGTGGGGAGGTGGATGGTGGTGGGGGCGGTGAGGCAGAGTTCGTAGGAGTTGCCGGCGCGGATGGAGGTTTGGCAGCGGTGGACTTGGGTGGTGTAGGTTGCGCGGGTGGGGGTGGTGATTGTGGGGGGAGCGGAGGCGGGGTTGAGGACGGCGGCGTCGTCGTCTGAGGAGGGGGAGGAGGAGGGGGAGAGGGAGCGGAGCTTTTGGGCGGTGGAGTGGAGCCAGGGAGCGTCGGCGGCGGCGCCGCGGAGGGTTTGGATGTGGATGGTGTGGGCGACGTGGTCGATGACGATGCTGCGGGTGACGAAGGCGAAGGCGAGGTCGGGTTTGGGGGGTTGCTGCTGCGGTGCTGGGTGCACGTTGATGGTCTCGAGGCCGGCTTCGTACGAGACGAAGCCGATTAGGCCGCCCCAGAAGGGAGAGTCGGGGGGGCCGTCGGCGACACGGGTTGCGGACATGAGGTGCTTGATGTAGGCCCAGATGTCGACGCCGGCTTCGCGGTAGAGGAGTTCGGGTCCGACGCGGAGCTCGAGGACCTGGCCGTCCACGTGGTATTCTACCCGTAGGTTTCGTTCGGGGTCCAGGCAGCCGATGATGGATCGGCTGCCGGTTTCTGCTCGGACTGGTTGGTTTCGTTTGTTTAGGCCGGATTCTAGGACTACGGCTTCGCCTTTGGGGATTTCGAGCAGCTCGCAGATGCGGCGGACGTCGCCGTCTGTGGAGGAGAGGCATTGGAAAGCGACGGCATTGCCAGGACGGTTGACTAGTGAGCTTTCGGCTAGGCGAGAGTATAGCTGGTCCCATGAGCTGGACTTCTGGGTTGGAATGCCGTGGCAAAGGCCATGGCCGACGGTCGACAGCCTTCTCATCCTCTTGCCACTGTCAAACGACGCTCTCACGCGCTTCCGCGATGACAGCCATGTCCTTGCTTGGACCCACCAGTTCTGGATGACTTTTGCACCCTCGGCGTCGGTGCAGATGGACTCTGGGTGATACTGCACGCCCCAGAGCGGCTTGGATGCATGCTCGACTGCCATGAGAACGGCTCCATTTTCGGGGCAGTCACAATCCCAGGCCAGGGGAGTCAGATGTGGAGACTGTGCAGTGGAGGTCCAGAGGTCTTGGGATGTCTCGGAAACGCGGTTTGAAAGGGGATGGCCAAGCTTGACGTGCAAGGAATGATATTGGGTGGCGTGGACGTCGTTCAAATTTTGGAACAGAGAGGCTCCTTGGTGCACTACCCTGGTGATGATGCCATGGCGGGGTTCGGGAAGTCTCTCGATGGTGGCGCCAAAGGCGTATGCGAGACTCTGGAAGCCCAGACAGATTCCAAGGACAGGCAGGAGGTGGTCATCGGGTAGAGTCCACAATCTGGAGATGAGGCCGGTGTCGAGGGGATTAACGACGGTGCCAGGACCGGGACCAGCGACCACGGCGTCAAAGGCGTCTAGGAAAAGGTGGAAGTCCTCAGGGCGATGGGGTGAAAAGGCTGGATCGTCAATGTGGATGGTGGTTACTCGTACGCCGAGGGAGTCTTGCAGCAGGGCGACGATGTTGTTGGCGAATGAGTCGTAGGCATCGATGAAGAGAATGCGGGGATCTGCACAGATTTCAGGATGGTCCATGTTGTTCGATGCCCGATTGAGGCGGAAATGGTGGTGTGTAGACACAAAGGGACGACTTGTTCTGGCGTCGTCCACAGAGTGTTAGGCAAGCGTAGGGTATCTCAAGCAGGAACTGAAGTCTGAAGATCAAAAGCAGCAAGGAAATTTGAGATAGATATCGGGAAGAAGCGGCGAGATGGAGAGAAAAAATACGTCGCCGAAATATGTCCGAGATGACTCAGTCCATGATGACGCGAGAGAAAGTATGCGCTTCACTTGACTTGGTCAATAACAAGGCTGCGTGAGCGGGAGTGAGCTACTGGCGATGTGGCCTGTTGAGGGGAGGGACATGGCAGAAAGTCGTCGAAGCGGATGGCCCAGAAATTTTCTTGCATGGGTCGACGTGACAGATTTAAGCTTAACCGCTAGCGTCCCGACCCTGCGTCTCTCCTTGTCATCACTCAGCCTTGTCTACAGCTGGCTTCTGCTACTGCTTTCTTTCCGGTCCTCAGTTGATAGGTACGGAAAAACTGAAGTGGAAAAGAAACAAGTCAAGACTAGAACTCTATTCATTTCTGAGAACTACTGTCGTTGCATACTGAACAGATGGTAAATCGTCAGGCATAGTGTTAGATGAAGAATGCAATCCGATGCTTCCAACGCTCTCTTTGAATCTTCTCTATTTTCACTCCATCACAATGTTTAACCTGCGAAAGCTCACCATCGCTCCGGCATCGAGTCTGGATAAGGTCTGAAATAAAGAGACCTCTTGCCTAGTTAAACGAGGTTTTGGTACACCAAACACACCATATCACTATCTACAAAGCAGCCGGCGGCATGGAAAGTGCTGCCAAACATTAAAAACGTCAAGAACGTGGCCATGTTCGGACCACCCCCGCCATAAGGTGCCCGCATTTGGCAAAGGCTTAAACGGTAAATCGGGCCTAAGACAGAGAGGATGGATCTGCAGCAGCCGCACAACCCCAATACAACTCTCTGATGTTTATTCGTGGCAGCTCTGAAGGCGCATTGCTAGTGCGGAATCTGGCCACACAGCTGTGCAGGAAGCAATTCCGCGTTAAATAAGCAGCACCGGGCCGCGCTCATGCCCGTGTCTGAAGCTAAGAATCAAAATAGACACTTGTCCGACGGCTGCCGTGGAGAAAACGCCGCCCTACGCCCGCCCCCTCGTCTCCTCCGCCGTACCTGTCAAGCCCGTTATGTCATCCGGTTCCCAAGACGACTCTGCCGCGTGGTACAAGTGCAAGCACTGCAGCGACCAGTTCAAGCGCGAGGACCACCTGCGCCGCCACGAGCTCAGCCATGGATTCCCGCGTTTTCTGTGCGACCACGGTGCCTGCGGCATGCGCTTCCACCGCAAGGATGTCCTGCAGCGACACAAGCTCGTCCATCAGCCGAACCCGTTAAAGCGGAGACGGAAACCACGCCGCGGCCCTATTCCCCGCGGCCCCATCCAGCAATCCGACGTCGATGTCGACGTCCAGCCTGCTGCTTCCATCCCATCGCTGCCCGCGCCATCCCACCACCATGACGTCTCGTCGTCGCAGTCGCCGTCGCCGCCGCAAGACATGCAGCTCTTCAACAACCCCGTCGATTCCTTCAACCTGACCAACGAGTGGGACTACGGCATCCAGGAATGGCCCGAGTACGCCATGCACGTCTGCAACTCGACCCTCCTCTCCTCCTGGCAGGACTTTGTCATGCCCGTCTACGACACCACGGCCGCACCCCACGCCCCTCCCTCCCTGGCCCTCGCCCACGCCCCGAATGCTTCCTTTGCCATGTTCAATCATCCACCAATGCTGCCCATGAGCCCTCAGGAAATGCGAACATGCGTCGACAAATTCCGCCAGAGATTCCTGCCGCGAATCCCGTTCCTGCATTACCTGACGTGCGAGCGCGAGTGCATGGCCCAGGACTCGGCCCTGTACTACACCATGGCCATGGCTGGCTCGCTCTATCTCGATGAGTACCGCTCCAAGGCTGCGAGGATGCACAAGCTCGCATCTGAGACATTGCAGCGTCAGACTGACATGGTAAGCAACCGGAGAAGCTTACAAAGGAAGCGCTGCTAAACCAGACTCAGGGCAACGCTGGTCTTGCATATTTCCAGGCAAAGATCCTGTTGATTGATTTCGCTGTTTGGTATGGCGATGATGATGCAAGAAAGCGGGCTTGTCGGGACAAGCAGGCTCTGGCGCAGGTGAGCGAGACTGAATTTTACCCATTTGACCTACTAACAACCGCGGTAGCCTCTCATCGACTTTGTCCAAGCCAACCTGCCCCCCCTCACTTACGACGACTGGGACCGCTGGAGACTGCGAGAGGAGATCAAAAGGTATGTACGGCCAGCCATCCCCCCCTATCAGCGCCCCCGCCGCCGCTAACCCCAGCCCCAGAACCAGCTTCGCCTTCTTCGTCAACTCAGTCATCCAATCCGCCTTCTATGCCCACCAACCCACGCCCACCCCCCTCCCCAACACCATCCCCCTCACCCTCCCCTCCCCAGAACCCATCTGGGAAAGCACCACCCCCACCACCTTCCACGCCCACGTCTCCCGACTCGCCCTGCGCTCAAAGACGGAAATCCTCTTCCCAACCGCCGCCCACGCCCTCCTCTCGCACGACACGACCCACGCCACCGACTACGAGCTCGCCACCATCTACGGCCAGCTCATCCTCCTCTGCGTCATCCTCAACGCCTTCACCACCGCCAAAAACACGCCCTCCTCGTACGCGCCCCCCACCGCCCACGCCTCCCGCGACATGTCGGCCTTCCTCCCCCGCCCCGCCCTCGCCTCCGCCCTCGACCTCTGGACCGAGCTCTGGTGGGCCTCGCCCGAGTGCCTCTGGGACGCCTCCATGCCCGCCCACCCGCGCATCGAGAACATCTTCCTGCACCAGCACATCGCCACCCAGCTGCACAAAAACGCCGCCACGGGGCGTGGCCGCGCCGCATGGACCTACCGGCCCATCGAGTGCGCGACCGCCATGTTCGTGAGCATCTCCAAGTCCGGCTTCACCGAGGTGGCGACGTATGCGTCGCACATACTCAGCTTGTCGGTGTATTACATCGGCGTGGACATGGCGCGGACGATGGTGGCGTTTTTGGGGGCGCTGGCGGCGCCCGGGTATGGGCCGCTGACGCCGCGGGATGGGGAGATTGTGACGAGGATACGGCGGGCGGTGAGGCGGCATATACCGCCGCCTCAGCCGACGAAGCAGGAGGCGTTGTTGGGGGCGGCGCCGGTGGGGAAGAGGGGCGATGAGGGGGGGTTGGCCGAGTTGATTGGGAGGGCGGAGGAGATTTGGTCGCTGGGGTTGGGCGGGTTGCAGTGGAAGGAGGATGAGAGTTGTGGGGTGGCGGTGGCGCCGAAGGATCAGCAGTCGTTGAGGAATGTGGATGGGCCGGCGGAGATGTGAGGGTGGGTTTTGTTTTTTTTGACGTACTTTTTCCCTTTGATGGGGTTGGGATGGAGTTCGGATGGGGGCGCTTGGGCGGGTGATTATATCCTAGACTTTGATACTTCTTTTGGGTTTTTTGCTGAACAGGTTCGCCTCGGGCTTTTTCCCGGGTGCTTGACTGCTCGCAGCGGAGGTTACAGATATTCACGACATGTGGTGTATTGACAAGCAGCGTCAATTACCGAATGTGGTTGATAGCTGATTCGACAATCTGGCAGGACTTAACGATAGTTTTTCTACTGGTACTGACCCTGAATCCGTATATAACCAAACCATTTTTCGGCAACAGTCGCTACCACACTATACTCGGCATCTCCACGAGCCTTGGAGGTTTGACCGGCATATACACGGTCATCTACAAATAGAGCAGCCTGCTTCCAGTTTAGGAGAGGGTGGTGGCGTTTGAGAGGGGGTGTGCTGGGAGGGTTAGGAGGGGGTGGGCGTTGGGGAACGACCAGACCTCAGTTTGAAAACATGTGAAATACCTGCTCGTACATATCGGAACGGGTAAGAAAGGTGGTGGGTTTTCAGTCAGCCGGTCCACTTACCTTGGATGAACGCTCCTTCTACAACGCCAAGTTTTACGCTGAAAGGTGGAGGAACGAGTATCTAAGACGGATGTCGCATTGAGAAGAAAGTGCCCAAATCAGCAGGGTGCTGAATATAAGAAGTCGGAGACTGACGACACTCCTTTCTCAGAGAGAGCTCTGCTGGTACGTCCTAACTGTCGGAATAAGGTGGTGATGGCCTCCTTAGGCTGGAATTGGCGATCTAGTGGTAGGGGTTTCGTCACCGGAGGACTTGATGACGGAACCAGGCAAGTCGAACAAGCGGTTCCTTTGGCCTTTCCTGACCTGATTGATATTCCTTGCTTTTCTTTGCTTCTCTAGCGATTTCCAAGTAAGCAGGGCTTGCAAGGTAAATAGCTTTGTCTGCGAAACCAAAGCTGTGAATCAACTAAACCAGGTAAGCCACCCGTCCATCCGGCCCATCTAAAGCAAAAGGGAGAGAAAGCCCAACACAATCGTAAATTCATTCACACCCAAAACCAAGGTCCCCAGTCTAGGCAGGACTCAAGCCAAGTCACACACTCTACAACTTATGCTTCTTCTCCCCACTCGCCAGCTTCCGAAACTCCTCCTGCGGAATCCCCGCATTAAACCTCTCCAACCCGCCAAACACCTCCTCCACATTCTGGCGATCCAAAACCTCCCTCTCCGGCTTCTGGATCAGCGCCTTGATCTTCAGCAAACTGTCCTGGTTCAAATGGCTCCCCAACCTGTCCTCGATCTCCTCCAGCACCGCCTCCCTAAACCTCGCGCCGTCGCCCTGCGCGTCGATGATCTTGTTCACGAACCCCGCCTGCACCATCTCCTCGGCCGTGATCTTCTTGCTCATGATGAGCGCCTCGTTGGCCTTGGCGGCGCCGAGGCGCTGCACGAAAGCGCGGCTGGCGCCGCCTTCGGCGACGAGACCGAGCGATGAGAAGGGCGTGAGGAGGTAGGCGTGCGGGGCGGCGTAGATGAAGTCGGAGAAGGCGATGAGGGCGGCTGAGAGGCCTATGGCGGGGCCGTTGAGCGCCGTGACCAGGATCTTGGGGTGGGTGTAGAAGGCGCGGGTGATGCTGAGGTTGTTGGAGACGAAGTTTTTGAGCCAGTGGCGGTTGGGGTCGCTTTCGGCTTCCGGGGTGGAGCGCGAGATGGAGACGTCGGCGCCGCTGTAAGGGGGGAGGGGGTGTTAGTGGGTGGTGGGGATGGTGGGATGGGAGGACGTACGCGGAGAAGAAGCGGCCGTTGCCGGTTAGGAGGGTGATGTAAATGTCGTCGCGCTTGGCGATATCGCTGAGGAGTTGAGACAGGCGGTAGTATAGGTCTTGGTTCATGGCGTTGAGCTTTTTCTCCTGGTTGAGGGTGATGATGGCGATTTTCCCGCGGACCTCGAGGGTCACGGCCTGGGCAGGGTCTACGGACATGGTGAAAGTGAACGAAGCGACGTTTGGATGGTGAAAATCTGGGGTATATGCGAAGGGCACAAGAGCAGAAATCTGGGGATATAAAAGCACGGCTGGGGATGTATTGTTTCGGCTACATGGCTGGCAGTGACGGCGGAGGTGAGAGCAGCGGATTAGTGAATCGTGGGGAACCGAGGCAATGGCCCAGATAAGGTTATCAGCGCGCATCAACGTTTGACCGTCCCGCTGGTCTGGCAGGCACAGCAGGTGCGTCCTCGGCCCGCTGGATGCGGCATGTGCGGCTCGGCGTTGCGTTGCGTTGCGTTGCCATCATTCGAGGCGTTGTCAATCGCGTGCATTGCCATTCGCTGCTCTCCAACATCGACACCTTCACCCAACACCCCCCGCTGCCTGCCTTGCGCCTCACTCTATAACCATGGCTGGTCCCAATCTCGAAATCTTCAAGGTATTACCGCACTCGCAGCGCCAACCGAGCTCAACCGCCATGCTTACGGACAATTCCAGTTCGGCCTCTACATCCTCTTCCCCATCGGCTACATGTATTATTTCGGCACCAACCTCGAAGAGCGCTTCTCCGTCCCCGACTTCTGGCCCAAGGAGAACCAGACGCATAAGATTCCCTACGAGAAGGACGAGATACAGTCCGAGCTGGCGCGGTTGAAGGCGAAGCGATTGGCTTTGCGCGACCAGAGATTGGCTACCGAAGGTCAGCACCAGGTGCAGGACGAGTCGTGAGGGCCTGCTTGGGGGTTGCCGACTGCTACTCGACACAATTGGTCGCAGGACGGCTGGAGAAAAAGTTATATTCAAGGCGTTTGTAAGGGAACTGGTATGGGAGCATGGGACTGGAGTCGATGCGGGCATTTCCCTGGTAGTACATGATATCTACACACGTCTATTGCGTTGTACAAAATTCTACACTCAACCCACTCGACTATTCAAAGTCGTCTATCTTGTTGAGCAGTTCCGCCCACGCGCCGTCTTCCACGTTGCCCTGAGTGGCATTCCAGTACACTGCCTGCACGCCCGCGACCTCCTTCAGTTGGTCCAGGAACCTTGACATGATCTCGACTCTGTCCCCAGCCTCCATTGGCACCTTTGTGTCCTCGTTCGGCACCCAAACGATATCCATCTCGGCAATCTCCAGCTCCGTCGCAGCCGCTATCTTTTCCGCCGCAGCTTTCGTCTCGGCGGGGTCCGTGTACACGATGATGACGCCCTCCTCGACCTCCTCGACGTCGAGTGCGCCCGCCTCTAGCGCCGGCTCAAACACCTCGTCCGCACCCCAGCCCTCCTTTGGCTTGAACACCACCATGCCCTTCTTCTCAAACTGGTATGCCACGGGTGTCGCGTTTCCTCCGTTCTTCTTGATGAAGTTCCGGGCATCTGCAATGGAGCGGAGCCGGTTTTCGCTCTCGATTTCGATGACCATGGCCACGGACGGCGGGAACATGGCCTCGACCGTCAATCTCTCCAGAGCTGCGCCTGTCGCCGAGACGCCCTGGCCGCGCTTGATTGCATTCTCAATGCCTTGTTTCGGGAACGATGCTTTCTTGGCTCGGTCGATGGCGAGGGCGAGGCGCGTGTTTAGGGTTGGGTCGGGGCCGCCCACTGCGTACGACTGGTGAGCCAATTGGCCGTCAAAGAACTAAGGAAGCAGCGAGATAGCTTACGCTTGGTGGCGAGGATGATTTCATGGGAGAAGACTGAGCGCTGCCTGTTTTTCGCGGCGTCGTTCTTGGCCTTGTCGTGTTTGATGGTAGCCCATTTGCTGTGGCCTGACTGCAGACGCGTCGAAGTTGTCAGTCCGCGCCGACACGCGCCGCAGACATAGCTGGAGGAGCTAGCGGCGCGGGCAAAGGCGCGAGAAGTGAAAGATAGAGACATGCGGGGTGTGGGGTGTTGAGGCCTGAAATGTCAGAATTTTGGCCGGGGTTCACCATATGTTGCGTAGCGCGGGCGTTGCGCTTGCGGGCAGCAGCTCCCAGGGTTCGGAGGTGAGGCCTGATCCCGCACCTCAACACCATCACCGCCAAGTGTCCCTCCACCCCTGCATCCTCTGTCCTCAACTCTGCGCGAGACATGATCACGAAATCTGAATGATACAACGCCCTTGAGATACCCCTTTCGCTCACCTCGCCTCACCCCCACTCACAATGGCTTCCAACGATGTGGATGAGCACACTGTATCGACCGATAGAAACGACATCGTGGCTGCCCCTTCTCCGATTTCGTCCCATGCAGAGAACCCAGACCTCGACATCACGAAGCTGCATGCACTTCCGTCCGAGCAGCAAGAGCTATACCTGCTCACCTTCACCGCCAATCTCGCGCGCCACTCGGCCAGCCTCGACGCCGACGGGGCCTCCGCCCACCAGATCTACATCAAAAAGGAGTCGTTCAAGGTCATAAACCTCGCCACGCCCGCGCCGACCCGCGTCGTGCGCAGCAACATTGGCCGGGCCCTCGCCGACGTCTTCCACAAGGGCGACCGCAAGCTGCTGTTCGAGAGCATCAACGAGCTGGTCAGCATCCTCAGCACCGGCAAGGGCGACAAGGAGCTCAAGGCCAAGCATGCGGCCGCCCACTGCCTGGGCGCCGTCATGGAGGCCGCCGGCGACAGCGCCATCGGCCCCTCGGGCCTCGCGACCATGACGCTGCTGCGCCAGCTCAAGGGCGCCGCCCAGGCCCACACGGGCTTCCGCGCGACCGTGTTCCGCGCGCTGGGCCGCGTTGCGAAGGGCGTGTCGAGGCTGCTGGATGAGCCTGTTGCGCGCGATGTGTGGAAGCAGGCGCGCACGGCGGCGTCGGGCGACAAGAGTGCTGCCGTGCAGGTGGCGGCGTGCTGGTGCTTGGAGCAGCTGGTGCGGTCGACGCGGTACTTTGACAACTCGAACGACTTTGAGAAGATGCAGAGCGTCATCTGGAAGGCCATCGACAACGTCTCGCCCAGCGTGCGGCATGCTGCGGCTTCGGCGTTGGCGACGGCGCTGGTGAAGAGCTACTCGGAGAGCCCGGTGGTTGATGCCGTGCCCAAGATTAAGAAGCCGAAGAAGTCGAAGAGGCAGTCGATGGTCCAAGATGCGGATGATGAGATTGCGGAGAGGCCTGGCTCTCCGGCACCGACTAAGCCGGTTACTCAGTTGGCCTTTGCGCTTCCGGACCTGTTGAAGCAGCTGTCGACACAGTACTGCAAGACGGCCACGAGCAATCGTGCGAGGACGGGCATCGCGGTATGCTACATGAAGATTATGAAGAGTCTCCCGAAGAGCGTCATTGAGAACAAGTACGGGGACATTGCGAACAGTCTGTTCAACGATGTTTTGAGCGCTGCCCCTATCGTCAACAACCGCTACCGTCAGCTTATCTCGCGCCGGTTCGTGCGCCTTATTCTGGAGGATGTGGTCGGACGCCAGGTTCTGGGAGAGACTGCTCAACTCAATGCTGCCAAGTTTTTGCTCAATGACATCCTAAAGGACTATCCCCCTGCCTTGAAGGAGCGTCCAGAGCCAAGCAAACAAACCCTTGTCGGTGCTTTGACGGCCCTCACTTCCCTCATGAGAAACCTTGGATCTGCCACGAACTCCATTGCGGAACTGAGCAGAGAATCGCTGCTAGGTGTCTTGCAACATCCCAGCTACTCCGTTCAGATACACGCCTCCTCCTGCCTTCGCGCTTTCGTACTCGCATGCCCGCAGCAGCTCATCCCTGCCGTCACCATCTGTATGAACAGCGTCAATCGAGAGCTAGGCCAACTCTCTGGGCCCAGGCCATCTCCCAGGAAGTGTGTCGGCTTTGCCAATGGTCTTTCAGCTGTGCTTAGCACGAGCTCTGCTCAGCCCCTTTACGGTTCCGTTGATGTGAACTCCCGAGTCCTGCAACAGGCTACCACGCTGCTCAAGAGCAGTAGCAGCTCCGACATTAGGATTTCCAGCACTCAGATCCAGGTGGCGTGGATTCTGATTGGAGGCCTCATGACACTTGGTCCCAACTTTGTCAAGATTCATCTTTCCCAGCTGCTACTGTTGTGGAAGAATGCTTTGCCCAAGCCGTTGAACAAAGACAGCATGACGTCCCGCAACCTCCTGGATTTGAGCTTCCTCGCCCACGTTCGCGAATGTGCCCTTGGCTCGGTTCTCACCTTCCTCGAGTTCAACAGTCGCCTTCTTACCACGGATGTGACGAAGCGTCTGGCTGCCATGCTGCAGAACACGACTTTGTTCCTGAACAGTCTTCCCGCCAAGAAGACTACCGATGACATGTCCCAACGCCTGTCTTCTGCGCTTCAGCTGCACGACTTCGACCTCATGGTTCGCCGCCGTGTGCTGCAGTGCTACACCAAGCTCGTCAATCTCAGCCCCGCTGGCAACAGCGAGATGCTGTTGCAGACCAACCTGCTGCCTTTTGCGGTTGCCTCCTTTGCGGACCCGGACAATTACGCGCCTAGTTCCCTGAGCGTGTCGATTGCCAGCTCGGCGAGCACTTTTGAGAGCCTCTGGGAAGTGAGTGACAACTACGGCTTTGGTGTCACTGGCTTGGTGCAAGGATTCGACCTCAAGCCTCTGGCGGGTGAGCTTGGAGAAGCGAGTAGGAGGCACTGGACAACGAAGCCAGGACCAGAGTATGCCGCCGATGCAGTCGTAAGTTGATAATCGTCCTTTTCCGTTGTAGCTGTTAACTTTTTCAGCTTGTGTCCCCGATTGGCAATGCCAGAGAGCACGACTCCATCTCTCTTTATATTTCCAAGGACAGCGACACCGATGAGCTTCCTGACCCCCCTGCCACTGAGGTCGTTAACGCAGCACTCAACCTCTTCGCCATCTTGCTTCCTCTCCAGACGCCCAAGGTGCAAGAAAGCATTTTGGAACAGATGACATCTTTCATGACTGCGACCAGCCTGCAGAGAGATCCTGCGAGGAAGGCTGCAATTACCGTGAACATTGCCGCTGCTCTGCTTGGTGCGCTGAAGGTCGCGAACAAGGAGACGCTTTCTGCTTCTGGCGATCTGAAGGGCCAAGCGGTGGAGAGGGTCATGCAAGAGATGCTCCATGTATGTGTCTCGGACCCGGTGAATGATGTGCAAAGCTGACTTTATCAGACACTGATTATCGATACGGACCAATATGTTCGCAATGTCGCCTGTGAAGCCCTTGGCCGTCTGTGCAGCAGCTCTGGAAACCTCTTCACCACTGCCGAAGTCAACTTTCTGGTTGAACAGATCGTGGCGAACCGAGAACCGAACGTGCGTTCTGGATGTGCTGTCGCACTGGGGTCCATCCACTCTCAGCTTGGCGGTATGGCGGCTGGCTTCCATCTCAAGAGCATCCTCAGCATCCTCATGTCTCTGGCCAGCGATCCCCACCCATCTGTCCACTTCTGGGCTCTGGACAGTCTCTCGAGGGTCTCCGACTCAGCAGGACTTAGCTTCTCCGGATATGTTTCTAGCTCTCTGGGCATGCTGGCTCAGCTCTACATGTCGGAAGCCCACAACGAGGAGGTTTCGTCCCTCGCCTCATCTAATATGGAGGTTGATCTGCCCACGCCAGCCGTGATTACTCGCTGCGTGGACAGCATCATCAACGTGCTTGGCCCGGATCTTCAAGACCTCTCCAAGGCGCGTGACATGATCTTGACGCTCATCTCTCAATTCCTGCATGAGTCGGAGCTGTTGGTCCTTGTTGAGAGCCTTCGCTGCCAGGAGCACCTCTCGCTCTATGCACCTGGCCACATTGAGTTCGCCGTGTACGTCAAGCGTCTGCAGAAGGATCTCGACTCGTCGTCGTCCTTGGTCAGAGACATGGCGATTGACGGTCTGCACAACCTCATGCGTCGCAACGCAGAAGAGATCATCCACACGGCAGACCCAGGCCTCGAGGACACGCTCTGGCTCATCCTCAACCAGAACCCCCACCATGAGGTGATCCGCAGCATGATGCGCAACTGGCTTCAGCAAACGGCGCTTTCCAACACGGCGGAATGGGTTCAGCGCTGCAACGCGGCTCTCACCATGATCATGAAGCAGCCGGAGAATAAGAATGGACCCCCGGCGAAACCCAAGACTGCGCATACGACTGGTATGCCAGAGCTGCAAGACGAGGAAGTCGCAGGATTCGCTGCTGCTGCCGGTGCGCAAAACGATGAGTCTGGTGGCGTCTCCGAAACCACGCAGGAGCTGCTCAACTGGCAAGTCCGCACCTTCGCCATGGACCTCTTGTCGGAGCTCCTCACCATCGTCGGACGCGATTATGCCCTCAAGGGCGAAGAATCGAAGCCTCAAGAAGCCCTTCAAGCCCGTGTCGCTGATGTCGTGCGCATTGCCTTCTCTGCTTCAACTGCTGGTGTCGTTGGTCTGCGCCTTCGTGGCCTTCGCATCGTCGACCAGGTCCTGAAGACGTTTGGCAAGACACCCGACCCGGACTTCCCGGAAGTCACGCTGCTCGAGCAGTACCAGGCGCAGATTGGCTCTGCGCTGACGCCCGCCTTCGCGGCGGACTCCAGCCCAGAACTCGCGGCTGATGCTGTCAACGTGTGTGCGACGTTCATTGCGACGGGCATCGTCACCGACGTCGATCGCATGGGCCGTATCCTCAAGTTGCTCGTGCAGGCGCTCGAGAACTTTTCTGCTGATGCCGAAGTGGCGAGCATCGGCGACCTCAAGGGGCTGAGCTCGAATGCGCAGGTCATGGTCAAGATGGCCGTGTTCAGCGCGTGGGCGGAGCTGCAGATCGCGAGCAAGGAGCAAAAGTACCTCGTCGATGTGCTGCGACCGTACATTGCGAAGCTGACGCCGCTGTGGCTGAGTTCGCTGCGGGAGTTTGCGCGGCTGCGGTTTGAGCCGGATATCTCGACATCGGCCGCTGCTGGTAGCCTGAGCGGGAGTTTGGATACCATCTATGCTGCGCTGAACCGGGAGACGCTGCTCAAGGTGAGTCTACCGTCATTTTTGCTTGATAATGCTGACTGACCTCGCTCCAGTTCTACCAAGATTCATGGCTCAACCTCGTTGACGCTATCGCCAGTCTTATTGATGAAGACGCGGAGTTTGTGTTTGACGCGCTGGACGGTAAGGAGGTTGACGAGGAAGATGAGTCGGGCGAAGGTCCGAAGGAAAAGAAGCCCGCTGCCGATATCAACTACCGCGACGAGCCTGTTGCCTTCTTCTTTGTGCTGTTCGGTCTTGCGTTCGAAGCGCTGGTCACGACGGGCAAACCTTCATCGGGAGACTCGCAGTCGAACAAGGAGCACACGCTGGCCATCCTGCGCGCGCTCAAGAATATCTTGAAGCCAAGCGTGAGCGGCCACGCCATCTACCAGGAAGTCGTGTTTTCGGAAACCATGGATATGCTGGATCGGCTGGTCTTGACCGAGGGTTTGGATGTGCAGGAAGTCATTGTGGAGATTGCGAGGAACCTCTGTCGCGGACATCCGAGCGCGCAGCGAGGACAAAAGTCAGTAGACTCCCGCGATTATTTGGGGCAAATGCTGACCCACCCTTACAGTGTGCCGAACGGTGAAGAGACACTTTCGGACGACATCGAGCAGCTCTTCGAACTTACGCGCATCATCGTGCTGGTGCTTGCGGGGCTGATTCCTGGCTTGGGCGACAACAACGCGCAAGGTTTGTTGCTTCAACCCTATCGACGAAGCTTAGTACTGACATGGTCGCAGCGCGCCACGCCTTGACGGACGAATCCGTTGCGCTCATCACGCTCGCCCTCTCCGCCCTCGTCGACGCCGCCGACGTCTTCCCCTCCATCATCCGCACCGACCTCCACGCCTGCCTCCTCCAGATCATGATCAAGATCCTCGGCACGCCCGCCACCCAAGCCCTCGTGGTCCCGCAAGTCCTGCCCATCTTCCGCCGCTTCGTCTCCAGCCTCGCCAGCACCTCGCTGCCCGAAACGCAATCCCAGCTCCGCAGCACGCTCGAGCGCTTCATCCTCATCATCACCAACGCCCAGAAGCGCGAGTTCGAAGCCGCAGCCCAGTGCGAGAAGAACACGCTCCTCGCCAGCACCATCCTCCTCACCAGCGCCGCCGGCGTCTTCGAGCCCTCGGACCCGCTCCTCAAGCGCATCGCTGACCTCCTCACCGAATGCCTGCATAACCGCGTCACCAGCAAGGTCGCCTCCAACTGCTGCCGCTCGCTGCTCATCCTCCCCAAGACGCGCGGCGGCGACGGCACCGCCACCGCCACCTCGCTCGCCCACACCCTCCTCCCGCCGCTCATCGCCTTCCTCGCCTCGCCCCCGCCCGCCGACCTCGAAGGCCTCGACGAATCCCGCTCCATCGTCTCCCTCGCCCTCACAAACTTCGTCGCCACCCTCGCACCCGCCGACGACCCCAAACAAGTCCAGCTCGCCATGGCGCTGGTGCTGCCGACGCTGCTGGCGCGCGCCAGCCGCGAGGAGGGCGAGGCCAGCTACCGCGAGACGGCGGCACGGCTGATCGAGCTGGCGGGCGCGGGGCAGGAGGCGTTCAGGGCGGTGGTGGGCGGGTTGGGGAGCGAGCAGAGGGGGTTCATGGAGGGGGTTGTGAGGAGGGGTGGGGAGATGGCGAGGGGGGGGAGGAGGGAGCCGGTTAGGCAGGATAGTGGGAGTGAGGGGGTGCCGAGGATTGCGTTGAGGATGGATTTTGGGGTTTAGGGTTGATGGATCTGAAGGTGGGGAATCATGGAAGGATGGGGGATGATGGAGGATGTGGTTTACAATGAGATTTAATGGTTTAATGGCATGGATTTTTGATCTTTATGTTTTGCTTCTCTGGTTTGTGCCTGACGGAGATGCGTCGATGGCTGTATGATGGGGATGGAACTGTCCGCAAGGAGTTGGCTTTATTATCCGAAGGAGGCCTCGATTGCGGATGTTATTGCTAGAATGTGAGATGGAAAGACTTTTTGACGCCATGATATGTGTCTTTCAGTTGTTGATGTTCTTGAAGTTGACCTTTTTTTTTTTCCTTTTCTTTTTTCTCGACTCACCGCTTCCGGCTTTGATTGCCATCTTGAGACCTCTTTGAATCCGCTAACTCTGCATTGCCCTCTCTTGATGATGGTCCCGCGAACCTCATCTGTTTACGCGATGGATCCGTAGAGAACCAGCGCATACACGCGCATCGTTTGGTAATCTTCGAATAACCGTCTAGAAAGCCGTCGTGAACTGCCGTTTGGAACCGCCATGCCATTGGCAGCTCGATCATGTGTGCAAGAGGAGTTGATGAGTCGTCGAACAAGCCAAGTCCAGCTCGAGGGGTCGTTGACCACCCTACGTCCTCTCGCAAGGTGGGCTCCTAAAGCGCCATTAGCTCCTACGCACGCAGTTCCCTATTCGAGGGCAACTCACATACAACTCTCTGACCAAACTCGACGGGCGGCAAACCGCACGCTTACACCTCGTCTTCGCCGGCGCGCTTCTCGCGCTGACCAGCGGCAGCCTCATCGCTCAGCTGCTCGCCCACAGCCAACTGCTCTCCCTCCTCCTCCTCCTCCCCGTTGGTCTTACGATCACTGCCATCGTTCTCTTCCTCCCCACCCCCCTCCCACTCCCACTCCTCATCGCTCCGGCAAAAGTCCTCCCACGCCAGCTTCTTCCCGCTCGTGTCCAGCAAGCTCCCCGCAAGCCGCCTGGCCCTCACCTCGGCGTTGCTGGGACGCCGAGTGCGGCGCTCTGCCCTGCCCAGCTTGCTCTTGCCTTCGCTCAGGGCGGCCGGCGTGAAGTGGACCTTCTTCGCGGGCGGGATGATGACGAGCTCGTGCTTGTTGACGAGGTGGTGGTGCGCGTGCCACTCGCTTGCGGTGTGGATGAGGGGCGTTGGCGACATGGGTGTGTTGGCGTTGGTGTGGCTGAGTGTCTGCTTGGCGGGGCTGGAGGGGGGGTGCGAGGGGTGTGGGGCGGCGGCGGCGCGGTTGGCGGCGGAGCAGGGGGCGCACCAGAGGTGGTTGGGAAGGTGGCGGGCGCAGGTGATGGGAGGGGTTGCGGTGGGGGACATGGTTGCGGCGGGTGGATTTTTGGTGGGTCGGCTGGGAGGGAGGTTGTGGTTGTTCGGTGATGGGGGTTTAGGGGGGGTTGTGTGCGGTTGGATTGGTTTGGTGGTTGCGGAGGGCGCGGGCGGCCGGGCCTTTTGGCGGTCTGAAGGAGGTCGGGAGTGTGTGTCGGACGGCTGCTCTGCGAGGTTCAGAGGTTGCGGCGTGGAAGGACAGTGATGGGCATGGGAGCCAGAAGCCAGAGGTTTGGTTTCGTCTGCCGGTGGACGTGGAAAACGTGATAGCGATAGCAAGTCATATGTCGCCCCGTGGAGAAACCTACGCAGGTGAAGTGAGCGTCTTATGCGGCACTGCAGTATGCAAAGAGCTTTCGGATTGTATGCTGGTTTACTGAGGCCCCTGTCAGCATCACTTGTACTGGAAGGGACTTCCTCATAACAAACTCTACATGAACACCTGCTTGTTTAACTGTTCCGACCTTCTCCTTATAACCACTTGCTTTGGGCAACAAGCATCTTGAACCGTACAACTCGTAGCATCACTGATAAGCTACTCTGTTTCCGCTCACACCAGAGCAACCGCCGCAGTCCTTCATGTCTTCCCCCAGTGGCCACTCCCTCCTTCTGAAATAACCTCAAAATAAGGAAGAGTAGATCCCTGTTTAATTATAAGATGACCTCGTCGAAGGGGCTGAGATACTGTTCAAGAAATTTGACCGCCCTGTCGAAACTGCAGCGCATAATGACTGTGTTGTAGAAATGAAAGCCTGGCGTGAAATGAACCATTTCCTCGCCATTTTCCGACAGAAGAGCAACCATCAATAGAAAAATAACTGCAATGAGCATGAAAATTCAAGGTGATGATGCACTGAATGCAATATACCTGAGCGGTCTATCGCTGTACTGCGACCCGACGGTACCGAAATCTAAGAGAGAAAGCCCCTCCCAGTCAATTCTCCGTGCCAGGAATGCTTTTCTCACTCTCATGCTTTTTGTTCTTAGAATGTCGCTGGTGGTTCCATATCCATAAGAAATCTTGGCTGAGATCTTGTACAAGTCTGAAAATGCCATGATCATTGCTACCAAAATTGCTGCAAGGAAAACAATAAAACTCCCTGTCTCTGTACCCTTCCCGGCGGCCGCCTCTCTGTTGCAGGCGACGCCTCGGGAGCGCTCCAGGTCGACTTCGAG
Organism: Dothiorella sarmentorum; assembly: GCA_023082095.1. Lineage (NCBI taxonomy): Eukaryota > Fungi > Ascomycota > Dothideomycetes > Botryosphaeriales > Botryosphaeriaceae > Dothiorella > Dothiorella sarmentorum. The sequence goes on along the minus strand of JAJMVL010000210.1, from coordinate 16,134 downwards.
GTCGGGTAGTGGGCTGCCAATTCGCGGTCACCCGAAGATGCCATCCAGCATGTTTGTAGCAGGCTAGATGAGTAGAAACTCTCCTATCCCATCGCCCAGCGCGAGCTTGTCAAGCCGCGACATCTTGCTTGCTCCGGGTACAGAAAGCCGTCGCACGAATGCAGTTTGGGTGCTTGAAGGCGAGAAGGATACCAACGGGAGCGATTACGCGCCGTAAACGTGACGGCAACCCGAAGTTCAAGGCGGAACGAGCGGCTCGCACGCCAGGCAGACAGGCAAACAGCGGAGGCTGCTGATGTCGGCGAGGGTGCTAGCATAAAACCGTTTGCTGTCTGAAAGGGCCTTCCTGGTTGTGCTAGTAAGTTCCACCCAGCTGGAGACTACCAGGAGACGGCGCTGCTCAGCAAGCGAAAACAACTCACGGCGAGACCAGGCGTTGCTCTTCTGAAGGTTCAGCCTGAGCGTCAAACTCATTTCCACCCGAGGCTGTGTCCTCCTCTGCCTCGATGCTACTAGTAGCTTTCGAAGCAGCAGCAGGCTCATACGCATGCCTTCCTGACCGCTTTGTGGGAAAATTGTTCCGTCTGCACAAGGTTGTTCTTGCGCTTCGGCTTTGGCGTGGCGTGAGTATGTATGCATCCTCTTCGCCCTTAGGAACAGGACTACCCGGCGTTCAAGGGAACTACCACTGACGTAGCCGAGCCAGCGGGAACGAGATATCAACGAGTGCGGATGTGGTTCACGCAGAAAAGTTCGTCAAGAGCATCCACAAAAGCATTGAGCGCATTTCAGACAGGCACATCGTAGCTGCCCTAGTTCGGTCGAAAGCCATCGGACGTCAGCTTCGGGGACACGCGGCGGCGCGAGGGCTTGACGGTTGTCGTGTTGGCATGGTCTCAGCTGCGTGTCTGGGTTACTTTTTGTCGGCTGTCATAGCAGGCAGAGAGGGAGTGCTGTTGTGAGCCCCGGTTGACATTGATGATGACGAGGAAGAGGACCAAAGTCCCGCCCTATTATACACCAAGGAACGGCACTGTGAGGCCCCAGTTAATGCCGAGTCTCCCCAGCCCATCGGCCACATTCAACAGTGACTTCTTGGGGTAGCCTGGGAGTGACCACTGCTGAGTCCGCTCTCGCTGGCAAGTCTAGGCTCTTAGCGCCTTTCAGCCCGCTCTCGCATCTCTCCGACGCTGGTAAGGCGGCAATCAAGCTTTTTGGGTCCATTCGTATGTTGTGCTTCTCAGAGCGGTTGCGGAGCAATGTGAGAAACACTGCTGTCGTTGGTAGCAAGGCTGCAGCCAGGTGCTTGGAAGTGCTTCGGAGGATGAATGTAATGATGGCTTGTGGAGAAGCAGCCCTCGGTCAGCAGTGCTGCGATTATGAATCCAGAGTATGGGTTCACCCGGCGGGCAATATCGGTAAGGGATACGATTGCTTGAGGCACATACATGCTTGCTGGTACTTCGGAATGTCGTAGAATGCGTTGGCCAGCAGGTTCAGAATCATGGCCTTGATTTTGATGGGGAAACCTTTACACGGAAGCTCAGCAAGGTTGGCCAGTCAGTGAGTATAGAAGCAGCGCGAAATTGGTGCGTCAAAGGGTGTTCTGGGCCATGCGATACGCGTAGAGGTGTCCGCGGGCTGCATAATCGGAGGTGTGAGGTGGCGCGTTGAAGTGTTCGGCGTGCAAGTCCTTGACGTACCGGAGCCGCTGGATGGCGAAGGAGCAGTAACCGGAGGGAGGGTAATGGGTGCGAAGCGATCAGGCTGAACGGTTCTGCGAGACCTTTGTCTGTTTGGTTGAAGGAGCGGTGTGCCTGGGGCTGGGTTGGAGGAGTCGTACTCGGAGAAAGGTGTCACAGTGTGCTGGGCATGTTGGCGCCAAGGTAGCACGCTGAAAGAGTGCGCGAGAGAATGCTGAATCTGCGGCGCGTCAAGGGAGGGTGAGATCTTGTGGCTTGTGCGATTTTGATGGCATGGGCACAAGCGCATGGAGGCGGGTTGGAGTAGCGAAAATATGTCAACACCAGAGGATCCTCGGATGGTGCCGAGGACGCAAATGCGAACACGGAGCCAAGCTGCTTTTCTGAGCCTGAAATTGGTGTCGGACTCATCACAGCTGCCTTAGAATTCAGTGGCAACAATAACAACTCTTTATCATTATTGCCACCATTGAGTGCGCCATGGGCTTCCGCCCCGCTGTCACCCTCTGGCACACTCTCCCTCAATCGAAAGTCACTATGGCCATACTACAAAGATTGCGTAGTCGAAATCCAGCTTTGCGGTTCGCCTTCCTAGTGGTTCTGGTGCAATCCTCAGTGTTCAGCCCAACCGGCAGCGGCTCCATCCGCGCGCTCACAACGGAGACGCCCGGCCATCAACGAGGCCGCTTCCACTGTCGCGGCATCTGGAATTCAGGAAAAGTAGCTGTCTGAGGCCCCACGTCGCTCTGCGGTTCTGCGCCGCGGCGTCATGAGCGTCGTCCTCTGACGCCGTCTCAACACCCGTCGCGAACGCCACGTGCCCGCCCACCACGGATATCCCACAAGCGCAACGGCTCTCAGCACACCTCTGGTATGAGTGAAACGACGCATGCATCTTTGAAACCGCGCTTGGTGTGCGCTGCCCAGCGGACAGTATGCGACGAAGGCCCCGGTCGCGACTCCAAAACACTTCAAGCTACCAAGCGCCGTGAGCGCCGCGGTCCCGCTTCAACTTTAAGGCCACACGCATCGTGAGCTTCTTGGTAGTCTCTGATCCTCTCATCCCAAGCTGAGCTCGGTGCTAGTTGCAGCGGATCCTTCACCACCAAAGCTCGAAGGCTTTGTTTGTTTGAAGTCACTTCTTCCTCAAGAGCCCGCTCAAGGCGAACTAGCTTAACGAAAAAGGCTTTTTTTTTTCTTCTCTGAAGAGAAGAGAAACGAGTCGCGTCAGCTCGAGGCAATGCAATACGAGCGACACTGTGATCAGTGGTATGAGCGGTGCTCAGTGACCACCAATCGTTTTCGAAAAACTTTGATCATCAATGAAACCCGTTGTAGGGAAGGCACAGACGATCAAGCCCGGCAGAACAGATACTACACTTGATCTAAGCCAAAAGGCAAAGAGAGCTGGAGAAGAAGAAGAGGTGTTTGGGCGAGGAGGAGGGCTGGTTATATAAGGTTGGGGTGCAGGGATCTGGAAGAAAGACCTCGTGCCGGGTCCGGGGGGCTGTGTCCGGGGCAACCGGGCATCTGCTGCTGCCTTGCGGCGCTAATCCTAAGTTGTGTTGGAGCCCAGGGAAGAGTCTCGAAGGTGCCGGTGATGTGGCTGTGATCGGGGCCTCTTTTGGGAGGGCTTCGCCGCGATTGGCTGGCTCGCAAGGCTACCCTGATGTCATCCAGGCCAACACTGGTGATCCTGGCTGGGCGCGATGGAGAGAGCTTGAAGGACGCGCTCGTGAGGCGGCGATGGACCTGGGAGAGCGCTTATCCGCCGACCGCTTCGATCCTCCGGTGCTTCCTGCAGTGCTTCCTGCAGTGCTTCCCTGAGCTCCTCTTCCCTCATCGCCCATATCCGCTGAGGCAGTACTTTCATGCACTCAGCGGAGCCCCTCCTTATTTCCGCGATGTTTTCGTTATACGACCGGCTCGTGCGCCCAGGAGGAGGACGCCATGCTGCCCCGCCACGGCGAGGGATCACTGCGACTTTTTGCCCTCTCGTTTGTACTGGATCGAGACGAAAGTTGCACTGCGACTGAACGTATCTTGCGGCGGCGCCATCGCGTGCGCGCAGCCGGTAGCTAGAAATCGGCGTACGGGTCGCGTGCTTTTCGTCCCAAAGCCACCTCCCGATGAACTTTCTCCTCGGTACGCTGCGGTTTGAGGCCTTTCTCGGATTTTCCAGGAATAACATAATGTTCAAAGAGCATTTATGACGGCTCGGCACCCATCCGCCGCCACCCAAGTGCCAAACGATGATTTGATTTTGAAAAGATTTTTGTGATGCGATGAAATGGTTCAAATCTTGAGTTGGACGAGATGGCACGCGAGACACGGCATCGACGGACTGTGAAAGTCGATAGCGGCTGCCAGGAAGACGGCTTGCATGCACGACGCGAACTAATGGATAAAGCTGCCACACTCTACATGCCCATCTCCACTTCTCCAATGTCACAGACGTCTCTATCCCAGCTTCATGCTCGCCGTCGCCAGAAATGGTCGCAATCTGACCTACAGCATCCAGGCCACCGGCTCGAAGCCCATCTGTTTCCACTACTCGCAGGGCAAACACTTCCAAGGCGGCATTCTAGGGGCCCGGCTATTTGCTCAAGTCGCAGGCTTATACTTCAAATATTTTCTACAGCGATAAAGCTTCTGGTAACCTCTATTGAATTCATGACGTTTGTTAATGGGTTCTAGACTGCTCTCAAAAATGAGTCACCCTTCCACTTTCTTCAAAAGTAATCCCCCCAACTTCATACATTTTCGCATGAACTGTCCAGAGTTTACCTGACAATCTCAATGCTTGTTTTACAACCAAACTTGGTCAACAAGGTCACACTGGGCGCTCGTGTAGCCAACTTCGTCCATGAGGATGGCATCAGGCGGCGCAGAGGTCGCTGGATGATATTCAAAAGCGCAAGGTAGCTTACAAAAGGCTCGAGTGACAGTACTTAGCGCTGATAAATTGCTTGCAAGAGGCAAGAACCCACTGCAAGATACAGAACCTCAACCGCGGGAATTATAATTCCATGCCTCAACCCATTTCCAGCCTCATCGCACCACCGTCATCTTCTGTCATTGCATTGCAACAGAAGCTCGCCAAACCCACAGCCTGGCAGCGTCATTATAGGTGGAAGTTGGCCAGAACGGCCACGAGCATTTTGCAACACGGCACATGACGCTGGGAGGATCATTCGGCGTGCAAGAACAGGCCAAAAGCCATCTTTCCCTGCATTCGTTGCTTTACAAGGCGTCGGAAAGCCGCAGAAGAAGAACAGCCGACACCATCTCCGTAGAGTCAGCTTCGGACACGCAATGATGATGACCATGGCGGACGTCGCACCTGCCTTGTTAGTGAAGCTGCAATGCCTGCGCATGAGAACCCAGCCGATGCCGCAGATGGCTGTGTAGAAGCCGAATGTGCCGGGCTGTGAGGCCAGCCAGCCAACCAGCGCGCCGCGGTCGCAGTCGCAACGCAACACAGCTGCACCGCGCCTTCAACCACAAGGGCTGCAGTGGGAAAATGGGTGCGGGCGGCCATTCAGACGCGCAGGTAGCGCTGGAGGCTAAGACTCATCAGCGTGTCGCAGCGCGATTGCAGCTGAGAGTCGGGGAAACACGCAGCAGCGATGCGACCATTGGTAGAAGAAAGCCACAGCCGGTTTGTCGCTGAACCGAGTGGCGGGAATGCGGTTCGCGGAAGTCAAGAGGCGCTGCGTCACGGCAGCCAGGCAACACTGAGGACAGGCGCGACGAGCGAAGACCACGATGTGCAGAAGCCGTGCGGTGGTCCAAAACCACACTCAGCCAGTTCAGAGAGCGAACACCGGTGACATGTCGGGTGGGACAGCAGTTGAATGAGTACAAGTAATAGAAGTGAGGAGCAGACGAGTAGGTCAAGATCTTCATGAGCAGCAAGAGTTCTTCCTCAAAGGCTCGCTCAAAGCGAGCCAATCAACGAAAAACAATTGAAGAGATAGGCTCAAGGCCTAAGGGTCTTTCCAAATATTCCCCTTGATCCCATCCCGGAGGATCAAGGAAGACGTCAGGTGCACTGGCAAGAACAGGCAGCGCGAGACCCGACAGAGGTGAACAGATACTACACTGAGCCTAAGCCAAAAGGCAAAGGGGACTGAAGAAGAAGAAGAGGTGTTTGGGCGAGGAGGAGGGCTGCTTATATAGGGGTGGGGCAGATGGTTTGGAGGGTGTCTGCTGACCGGAAGGTAGGCATGGCAGCCAATGGAAGCCGTTCGATCATTCACTGGGCATGTAGCACTATGACGTAGCTTGTGTTGCACCTAGTACGTTAGATAGCCGGCGGTGCCTTACCGCAGCTTCGATTGCTATATCGTGAAGTGAGAGAGAACTAAGTGGAGTTTTGACGTGCCGGTGTTCGCGATGGCGCTGGGTACGTGATGCCCTCCCAGGTTTGCGCCGTCTCTTCGGCGGCACCATCTACTATATTGAGGTCGTCCTTTACGATAATGCCCACAGATGGCCATCAATGGCATCTTTAAGTGTAGGAGTATTTCCGGCCGTCCACGAGCATGCGGCCGGTAGAGCGTTCATGACGCAGCTATCGATTTTGTACCGACTCCCCTTTACTAGGTCTATTGGTTGAAGCTCTACTGGGACTGTCGCATGCTCTTTGCAAGATCTCACAGCCGTTGTGACCGCATTCAAGCTTTCCGCCAACTCGTAGAAGGGCGACGATGCGACCCGCAACGTGAATCCATCTGTATTCAGTCCAGTAGTATGCATGATCACTCAAGTAGCCATCTCTACTGCCATGCGGTAGCGCAGCGCACCCATCAGCAGAGCGCAGCCGTCCTGCACCGCGAGCGCCAGCGGCCGCAGGGACATGGCAGCCAACACGAACCCGACCCTAGAGCACGAAAATAAGCACAGCAATCCGCAGGCCCGGTAAATCGAAGAGTCCCTCCAGCAGAACGTTTCCCGAACCGTGTGCCGCCGTTCTACCTTGCCCCAATCATCGAATCAAAATTCAAAGCGCTCGCGCCACCTACGCCTTCGCCTTCGCAGTGCGAGCAGCAGCCCCCAATAGTACTCCAAAAATGCAGCAAAATTCCACCCTGGCCGCAACCAACCACTCACGTGAGGACGATCTGTAGCGCAGCAGCGCATCGTCCGCACATCGCCGACTGCGCCCTTGCACCGTTGCGACGGCCTTGATCCAGCGCACAGTTCCGCCTTCCTCCAAGCCCAGATCGCCCGCTGCGCTCCCGCCGTATTGCACACCCTTTCGAAGCTCCCCGAGCCGCCACTCCGGTGCATGCTTGCCCGCCTGCCGGGCGTTCGGCCTGCTTGGCTTGCACGACGACGAAGCTGAGCCCCCGGCGATCCATGCAGAAGGCAGGCAAATATTTGCGGGAGAATAGGAGAAAAACTGACACAGGGATACGAGGGGTGTCTCTGAGACGGCAGCATGGTGGCGCGAGGATGAGGCCGATTGGACATCGACGGCAACCGTCAGTGACCGTTCCTGAGCTTGCTCGGTGGCCTTACAGCATGGTACTTGGCGAACAGAATGATCTGGGTATCTAAATGCTTGCTCGGTGCTGCGCTGGCACTTTGGTCAATTGCACTGGCCTTGGTGCGTCCGCGAGGGGCAGAGGTCGTCTTGGACGAGAACGGACGGGAAGCAGAAGGAATCGAGAGGACTGTGGGAGGAGAAGAAGGTGTCAGAGTTGTATTGAAAGCGGGGCAAGGTATGGAAAACGAAGGCAAGCGGTGGCTCTCCTTGGGAAATGTTCTTTGTCGTTGCTAATGAGGTCCCCTTTCATTGCAGCATGCCGGCGCCCGACCAACTCTTCCAGCTACGAAACAAACATCGCTCACTTGGAATAGCAGTGACACTGCTTGAAAGACACAGCTTGACGAACATAATCGCATGGCACCTCTGACTGCGGAATGGGCTCAACAACAACGCTGAGCGTAAGGGCAGATGGGCAAGCCGAGGCGCCGCGGTTGGAGTTACCAAGAGAGGTGAGTACTCGTCGGATGAACGAGCTGGCTACTACACCACTGCCTTTGGAAGCAGTAGACCTGGCTACGGGCAGGCGGACATGGGGGCTGCAACGGCGAGAGGAGATAGCGGTAGATTGATGCCGTTCAACAATTCTACGGTGGAAGTCGTAGAATCCTAAGTTCATTTGGGTCTCCTCTCTTAAGAGGCTCGGCAAGAAAACTTGCACGACGAATGTAGCTGCGCTGGCCTTTGGAGACAGGAAAGGAGGTGGTGGCTGGCACTTGCTCTTTCGTGTTCCATAAAATGTATTAGATGAATGAAAACCAAGGGTGTGAATGTGAGTCCTTCACGGGAACGTTTTGATCCCGCAGATCAAAATTGCGTATGGATGGAGTACTTTAGACATTCTAGATGGGCTCGAGTTATAACGAGGTAGTGGTGCTTCTATTAGGTATACCTTGTGCCTGAATTATTTACGGCTCACGGTGGACCTCTACGATTTCCCATAAGGACGTAAAGCCCTTTTCCAATAAGCAGCAGTAGCTAGAGCCAGCTTCACACGTTCTTTTTACACTACCCTTAATCCCTCTTCTATGATTCCTTGTTACCAAGTAATCTCCGGTTGAAACACCCCTTTGCTTCCTTACGTTGAATCCAACCGCATGAAACAACATCATCGACACTAAAAAAAGAACATCTCGGCACTACCAAGCTTCACAAACGATGCAATGGCACGAAAAGGTAAAATTCTCAAAAAAGACTAAACAAAATGTATGCCCTCCCCGCCATCTCAGACGGCAGATCCAGCGTCCCAATGGATGGCTAGAAAGTACTCCCGAGCTTATAAGAGGGAGCCATCCATCTTGTATCAAATCCCCCCTCTTTACGGTGCGAGACGAAAGATGGACGGAATTCTTGTCCCACGCCCAGCAAACCCTGGGCTCTCCCGACTTTTCAGTCTGCCGAAGTGGCGGCTTGCTGGGCGGTGGGCTCGGTGGCACACTGCGCGAACAGTTGATCTTGGATTGTGTAATCACACTGGCCGAGCGCGTGGAGGAGAGGGCGCTGACCAGATGCCCATACGGATACAATCCTGGTTGGGAGAAAAAGGAAGAGAGGGAAGAAGGAAATGAAGAGACCTGCTTGATGGCAGGGAACGGATTCGTTGTGGGTGAGCGGTGGATGCATTGTTCGATCGGTGATCTGGAGTCTGAATGGGCGTGGGCACGGAGAAAACGTAGTATGGAGGGAATTGGCACAAGATCTGAAGGCGCAAGTATGTGGAGGAGGGCAAGAGCTGGTGGCTCATCATGTTATGCAATCTATATCTCTTCGAATGTCAGTGAAGTCCTTGATCAAGCGAAGTTGGATTAGCTGGAGCAGAGATGCCTTACTTGGTTGAGGATTTGAGCGCAAGCGTTTCGTTGCCTGGTGCAACGCGAAAGCAGCTCTGGCGACGTCGAGGTGGAGTCGCGTCGCGCTCATCGACCGAGCAAGCGTCGCGCCTATTAACAGTCAGCTCATCCGCTTAGGAGGATCTTGAGCGAAGGGTCAACCAACCAAGCGCGCAAGCGCGCGTCCAACCCATAGAGTGAAGTGGGCCAGCAGGACGTAGGCGAAGGGCAGGACGGCCATGGTTCGGAGGCCGTTGTAGACGAAGTCAGCCACGGAGCGCGGGGTCCGGTAAAGAAGCAGAGACAGCAGGTTGGTGTTCAGACGCTCAACGTAGTACCAGGAGCTGTTCATGGTGGCGGCTGCGCAGTGATCGGAGGGTGCGGTGGTAGCTGGAAGATCTGGATCGCCGGGTTTGGTGTCAGTGACGCGGCAGTGCGGTGCCAGCGGGGTCGGGCGTGCTTACGAGATGCGTCGCACGGCTGAAAGGCGCCTGCAGTTATGAATGAGGGCGAATATGAGGTGTGGTAGAAGAAAGTTGGGTGTGGGCGGATGGGATGTTGAAGTGTCGGGGTTGGAGGAGGGGACGAGGAAGAAAAGAGCCATATAGGCCGCCATAACAATAGACAGCGCGTCACAGCCTGCAGTCCGCCCGCGCAAGTGAGGTGCAGCAGTAAATAGAATCCGCTGGAATCTCCTGAAAGCGCGCTGTGAACAGCGGCGAGGCCGCGCCCATGGTAACTTTGGTCGCCGCTGGCCGAGCGCCTTCGCGCTGCAGCTTTTGCGCTTGGTCCGGTTTTGCTAGAAGCGCGATATGAAAGAGCCGTGGGGCTCGCGCAAAACCGCGGGAGTACTGAATCACTCCTTCAAATCGATGAACCTCAAGGTGGAGCTCCTCCGTGGCGTCCACGCCCACGGCATCGGGCGTGACCTATCTGTGCGCATGGCAACGAAGCCAGCAGTCGGGTACAACCCGTAATGGAGCTCTCTTCATGGCTGCTCGGCATCACTGAAGGTCATCATGGCGAAAAACGGCCTCCGCACCGCACAATCCTCTGAAGTCGCGGCGCGCTGGGTCAGCCAAAGAAAAACAAATCAACGAATAGAAAACGCTCAGAAATACGGTCCCGTAGGAACTCGGAAATAAGCAGCCGGTAAAAGCTTCGTACAATTAGATACTCCCATGTCGCGGATGCGCACCGCCGAAGAGCGCGGCGGCATGAACCACTGTCCCGACCATAGAATCGCAAGCATCTGCACGAGAAACAAAGACAAGCTGGCGCGGCAGTCTCTTCCCAGAATTTCCCCGGCTGGCAGCTGCGCAGCTGCGCAAGCTTGACAATGCCATCGCATACGACCAGGTAGCAACAAACGCAAAGCATTGCCTCAAAGATGTTGAAGAGCAGAGCCAATTCCTTCCGCGAACTCCCATTCTTGATAGAGGAGACAACGAAAGAAAAAAGAAAAAATGTCTGGGTACAGCTCTCAACTACCAAAAGGCTGCCGACACCCCACAAGCCCTCTGCCGAACACCGATGGAGAAGTGGATGAAAGAATGGATAGAAGACTAAGTACCCAATTTAAATCTGTGCCTTTCGGCTGAGAGCCAAGGGCTCCCAATGGCGAGGAATCCAAGGAGTGAGGAGACAACTCGCAGGGTGCTGAAATAATTACAAATGAAGGTGGCCTTCCTGTCCTTCATGAGGAGGAAAGGAGGGTGAGCCACATTTGGCACCAGCAGCAGAGGTCTAGCGAGCGGGCGGCAGCTGCTAGATCACCGAGGCTGTGCTACTGCCTTCCATCTGTTTCCGCAGTTGATGTGGCTGGAGTGAACTGGAATATGCGAAAGCTATGACGTGATGAGCCGCAAACTCGTCCAGGCCATGGGCACGTAGGTAGCCAGGCCAATCGGCACACTACAAATTTTGCACAGCGCCGCCTCCAACTCCTCACCCCCCACCCCCCGCTCTTCTGCCTCGGCCAGCACTAAGCGCCTCCGTATCACGCCGCGCAACGCGTCGGAACAGCGGATTCGAAGCCACCTCATGTTGGAGTTTCAGAAGCCCCAGCTCAGATTCGTCCACTCCGTCAGTCCGTCCTCCAGACTCCCAACCCTTCCTCCTCACTTCGACTCTAGGACTGACAGCTCTCTCGCAGCCACCGCCAAGATCTTCCACAACAATGAACCGAAACCCTTACGCCCCCGTGGCAACACCCTCAAGAAGGTGGAGGCGGAGTCTGCAGCAACGATTGCCACGGTTCGGTCAAGGGGGGCAAAGACCGTTTGGATGCCGCCCACACCAGCAACCAGGAGGAGGACTTCACTGTCTCATCCTGGCCGGGCACCGAGGAGAAGGTCAACAAGGCGAAGAAGCTAATTCACAATGTCGTCGAGACGGTAAGCGCTAGACCCGACGCCTTCGTGACCCGCGGAAAGACTGACTGACATGTCGCAGGGTGCCGCCTCGATCCCCAAAGGCCAGAACGAGCTGAAGCGCAACCAGTTGGCTGGTAACGGCAGCAGTACCAATGTGAACCACATGTCCATCATCACAGAGGGCAGTAAAGCTAGTGGGGAGAGGCAAGCTGGTTGGCCTCGAATGCCCTTGTGTACTGTTGTGTTCTGTTTCTGTCGCCTTCCCGGCGTCAGCTAAAGAGAATGCTGGACAAATCGAACCGCCACTACGAAAGAAAGCCATGATGGCTGGGCGCTTGACGCCAACGACCCGGACATGACAGTCTGGACGGGAGCCCCTCGTTCCAAATACACCAAGTCTGCGGATCCCCCCGTCACCGAGGCCATGACCGTCCGCCCGACGTTGGCCTAGGAACTCACAAGAGGTTGACGCGCCCCAAAAACATCGAGATCCACCGCCCGCTCGTCGCCTCGCCCATCCGCTCAGACCCTGCTAAGAGCTAACCGCCTTCGCAGCACGACGATCCTGAGTTCATGGTCGCCATCATCGTGGCGGCCGTCGTTCTGGGCACGCCGATCGCAGCGTTCATCCTATGGTCTGGCTACAAGGCGCTGAAGACGGCGGCCCACTTCGACAACGACATTGATCCGATCCATCTGGCTGAGGCGGGACGCATCTCGCCCACTCCCAGCGTTCCATACAGCCGCAAGCCGTTGATCGAAAGCATCAACCGCGAGAACTACGACCCAGACCCTTCGAGCCTCGACTTAGTCTCCACCGCCGCTCCTGCCACCACCTCGACCTTTACACTATCCAAATTTCCTTTTCCTCCACCGCCGCCATCGCAACCCACTGGACAGGAGAATGCCCCGCTGATCGTGTGGCAAGTTGAACTGCTCCGTGTCATGATCGACCAGCTCGAGCCGCGCCTTGCTGCTCAGACTGACGGAGAAGTGGAGAAACCCCTACCAGATACTCTTCGGTTTGCGAACCTCGTTTTCTTCTCTTGCCATTAACCGAAGCCCTTCGTTCAAGAGAAGGAAAAAGAAAAAGAAGCAGAATTTAGGGGGGGGACTCTACCGATAACCCATTGTTTTGCGCGCTATCGAAGCGCAAAGCCACGGAGGCCGCTGAAAGGGAGGAAGAGGGCGCGAAGGAGGGTGAGAGTGAAGGAGGGTGAGAGTGAAGGAGGGTGAGAGCGAAGGTGAGGACGAACATGAGGGGCGACGGACAGGGAAAGAGCCACCATCCGAGTGCGAGACCGCCGACCGCCGCCGCAAATGGCCCAGCCGCGAGTGTCAGATTCTCCCTTGTCCGAGGACGAGTTCGATGATGACGCGCGCACCTCCTGTTCTAATGCCGACGGCAAATTCATTTTGGAGGAAGACAACGGCACCGAGTGGCACTTTGACAGTAAGCTGAAAAGATGGCTCCAACCCGCGAGCAGTAGGAAACGGGCGGATCTTCTGCTGCTTCACCTTTGGTGGTCTTGTTTTTTTCTCGCGGAAACCACACGTCCTGGCCTGGTGTTGCGTATGCTGTAAGTCTGCCTTACACAATGCTCAATATCAGAGTCAGAGATGCTAATGATTCTTACCACAGCACCAGCCATGACAGGGGACGAGCACCAGTTGAAGGCCTACAGGACTTCATACACGAGCGTGGCGATTAAAAACATTTACGACTTGGATCGGGCTCGTTCCGCGACAGACAGTGGCAGGACAGCCCACTTTTGGCCCCTATGCCTACTACCCCCCGCATTGCATCAGAATGTAGCCCACGTCCATCTCCGCGTGCTCGCTCTTGTTCAGACTCGAGCAACAACACCATCCGGCCGTCCACTGCTCCGCCTAGTCCTCTCCCCATGGAGTTCAACCACCCGCCTTTTCCAACAACAGCGGCGGCGGTGGCAGCGGCTGACCAGGTCACCCCCAAACGTTCATCCACAAGTCGCCTATCCCCGTTTCCACGGCGGTGGCGCAACCACCAGCGAGACTCCCAGTCCGTACAGCCATCGACGCCAGGACAGCAAAGCCACAGCAGATACTCGGCCCACGGGCAACCAAAACACTCGCCAGCAGATCCTCCCATCGTCACCACTGCCAAGCACACCTGCACCACCTCTCTCACCCAGCTCCCCAGGTCACCGTCTGCAACAGCTTCTTGACCAATCCCTCCGCCGGCCATCTTCTGACCTGCGCGCCACCCCCCCGGCAGACCGAAGCATCCACCATGCCCATGCAAGCGTCGTCTTCCACGCCGGCCAAAAGGCCCAGCCATAGCCGCCGCAAGGCGCCATCCGCGCTCCCGCTCCGGTTCCAGCCATCCCGGTTCACGTTCCCGCTACCGTGGCACCGTTCTAGGCCTCGGTTTAGGACGCGGAGAACGAGGACGACGATGCTCTGGCGCTAACTGGTGGCTCCGAAGTTAGCGGCTGGCTAAAAGAGACTTCATCATAACGACACGATGAAGCCCACCGTCACCTCGAGCGGTGGCGAGCCCACCACCGAAGATGAGATGCCGCGCCGCAAGGCAGCATGGGGCGGGCGGGCCTTCTGCTGCTTCATTGTGTGGTTGGTCGTCCTTTCCCCATTTCTCACAGAAAGGACACGTTCTGGTTGGGTTGGTTCTTTCCGCGACAGGAGGTGGTTTTTTTCCTCGTGTTGTAGCTAGTCATTTTCAATATGTCAGCCTGAGGTGATAAAAGTCGATTTTCCACTTGGTGTTTTCTTGTCATTTTCTCATGTTGCACCAAACTTCTTACCTCAAACATACCTCTTCTTTCCCCTTGCTAGCACACCATGATCGCGCGATCAGGTCCATCATCCTAGTGCACATCATCTTGGAATCATGTATATAATCTGGGCCATTGCCCTCTTTTCAAATGACACCAGCTTGCACCCCAATTTTCGCGACTGGTCAACACAATACCATTTGGATTTTTGCAAAACGTTTGACGTCTCAGTTGGCGAAAGCGACGGGTTTGGCGATGGAGTTCACGGCGGGGATTGCTGCTTAGCTGTAGTGGAAATGTCAGAGTTACTTTTTTGCCCTTCGGCCGAGATGAATTTGATTCGCTGTAATTATGCCTTGTGAAATTTTTCGATCCACACTCCGCTCCTGACTCTCTCTCGCAATGCGCTCACAGCTTTGGAGCCGACGTCGAACTGTAGGGAAAAGGAAAATGTTGGCAAACGTGTGCTTCTCTCCTTCCTACGCGCCAAACAGACTTCACCTACGGCAGGACGGCAACACACTCGATCTCAACGTCGGTGTTGAGGGGCAGCGTCTTGACGGCAACGCAGCTGCGCAACTTTTGATTCAGCAGCTTGCTCCACAGACGGATTCAGGGCGGGGGAAAAGGAAGACTCACGTCCTGCAGGGCTTGACGTCGCCCCAGTAGGTCATGTAGACCTCGTTCATGCCGGCGAAGTCGTCCATGGAGGACAGAAAGACGTTGACCTTGACGACGTTGTCGATGGTGGTGCCCGAGTTCTCGAGGATGGCCGTCAGGTTCTTGATGCATTGGTGCTGCAGGGGATCATGTCAGCGAGCTTGGTCTTTTCCAGGCGGGCGCTCTCTTCCGCGCCCTTGTCGGGGAGCCATTTTCGAGAACGGCCCAGCGGTGGCGGGCGGACGGTCGCAAGAGTCCAAGCAGCCAGAGGCGCGTCGCGAGACCCGTCGCAGTGGCTCGGATGTATTTTCAAACAGCGTTGATTCTTTCCGCCGAGAAGAGACGTCTGGCAAGGACGGCCGGGCTGCGGCGGGGTGCTGCGAGGGGCTTGGGAGACGTACGGTGTGTGCCTTGATGTCGCCGTCGATGAGCTTGCCGGTCTCAGGGCTCATGGGGACGGCGCCGGAGCAGAAGACCATGCCGTTGGCGACGATGGCCTGGGAGTAGATGCCAGGGAGCGGCTTGGGCGCCTTGTCGGTAAGAGTAGCGACCTTGGTGGGCATTTTGGCGGGCGGATCTTAGTTGAGTTAGGATTTAGATTCTTCGGTGAAGACGGCGATGAAAACGCGTGCAATTGGCGGCAGTTGAGTAAGGACAGCGAGGAAAATTGAGAGAGCGGAGGGGAAAAGGTTGTAGTGTTGCAATAATATAAGCTACCCCTCCACCCCTCAGCGGGGTCAAGCTGACCGCGCGCGCGCCCTACGTCGGACCGGGTTTGACAAACGCCAAGCGGGATCAAATTGCCGTGTCAGCGCAAGCTCGGCTTCGAGGATTGTATCGGCGACGTTGGATTTGAGCCGTGGACCGTATCGCAGACTATCCCGATTGCGGCGTCGATGCACAGGCACCTCGGGCGATCGGCGACCACTGCCGACCCCGACCATCCGTGCTTGCCGAAGCGCAAGAGATAATGTCCTGACCGCATCAAGCACTTTACTCAGCAGCAACGGCGGCTACGACTTCCACCAAACCCACCCCCACGAATCCCCCCACGCGCCGCGGGGGAAGGCTCGAGGCCGAGCATCGGTCCAGCGGGGCACGACCACGACACGACACGACACGACACGACACGACACGGCAGCAGAATGTAACCCCAAACGCCTATACAAAAGCGGCCGCACGATACCTCCACGCAACAATGCCCTAGCAGTCCGCCCATCCACCCTCCTCTCCCCAACT
>JAJMVL010000021.1:96827-310275 GCA_023082095.1 Dothiorella sarmentorum | reverse complement strand
CCCCCCCCCCCCCCCCGCGCCGCAACGCACGCCGCCGTAGATGAAGACCAGCACGGGGAGCAGGGGCGTTGAGGCGTTGTTGCTGCTATTGGTCGCCCTCGTTGGCCGGAAGATGTTGAGCGTCAGGCAGTCCTCGGACAGGCCGTTGGGTTGGGTGAAGGATGGGTCTTGCAGGCAGCCGGGACCGTACTGCGTGGCATTGTGTTCGTCGGTTGGGGAACCGAGGGGGAGAGGGGCGGGGGCGGCGAAGCGGAGGGGGCCGGTGGGGGGTAAGGCGTAGGGGATGCCGAGGAATTGGTCGATGGTGGGGTGGTCGGCGGTGGTGGTGCCGTGGTAGATGCCTTGGGGGGTGGAGACGATGGGGGGTTGTTGGCAGAGGGCTGGGGAGGTGAGAGAGAGGAGCAGAAGCTGTGGTAGTGGGTGGACGAGCATGATGGATGGGGATTGGATACAGGGAAATGGACGTTGCAGTGGAGGTGGGGGAGAATGGCTGTATTTGTTGTGTGGTCGTGCTGGCTGTTTACACCGCTTTGATGCACCGTTGAGGCTGGATTCAGCCCTCTGGTTGGCATTGTGTGGTGCACAGCGTGGACAAGGCGTGTGAGTCGACGTCTGATGCAAATGACGGTGAAGGAGGTGATGTCAATATGCAGGGCATGGAGCATATGCAGATGTGACATGGGTCTGAGAGATCTGGAAGCACAAGACCATTTCCGGCTAAGAGTTGTCCAGACACGCCGATTGCTGATTTGTGTGGTGCAAGATAAAAGTCTCCGGGAGCCTTGGTAAGGGGGTACGATGATGTCTGCTCATGTATCGACTTTCCGAGCATGTCGACCACGAGACTCAGACAGTGGTACAAACCCATGCCGAGCTGTTAAGCTTGTGTGCTAGTGGACGATCACCCGGTCGGCCATGGTCTACTGTACATAAATCTCGGGTCGATCTGATAGAAGGTCCGCCATGCAAAGGAAGAGATATGTCAGTATAAATGACGGTACGCAAACCACATAAAATGTCGAGCTAGCTGAGACCGGACCGAAACCTCGAGCAGAAGTTGCCATGACGCCGGTGAGGCAGTCCCAGAGCTGTGGTTCTGGTGCATGTCGCACGCGACGCTGTCCCCTGCGCTGTGGGCGGCTCTGGCATGAGCCTTGTGCAACATCGGGTGCCATACTCGCGCTGGGTGGCTGCTTTGACAGCTGCTACCGAAGCCACCGACGCACAAGACGGCGTACAGGTAGCATATCGGCGACACTGATGGGTCTAGACGGCAGCCACTGACTTGCAGTCTGATACCAAAGCATGTAGAGGGGTTTTGACAGTCACGTTCCTGAATCCCATGTCTCTAAATCCTAGAATCAGTTCAGACGTTGCCCACGGCGTCCGCTTTCGATTGAGAGTAACTGCGTTGCCTTGCCTGGAACTCTGTACGCAAAACAACAAAATCTCAGTCTTTGAGCGTGGCATATGTCGGTTTTCTTCCATACCACTAGAGTAAGAAGCCAAGCAGATGCTGAGCCTCATAGGAAAGGCTTCACCTCAAATATTGCATTCTTGCTGCACTCCGCGACACTGGCATTTTTTTTCTGGTATCTAGGGTAACAGAGTTGGAAGTCAATACAACAGTAAGAAAGAGAACGTAGAGCTCCGCGTCATTGGCCCTCTTACAGCAAGCAACCGAGGGGACGTGAATACTCTTGAAGAAAAGCAAGGAGTGAAGTTGACTGTTAAGGTTACCGCGAACGATTCCAGTGTCTCCGCCATGTTCCAGAAAAGAAGGGGGCGACGCCGTAAGGTACGCGGTCGACGAGATAATCCACAAAAGAGGAAAAGCTGCAAAATGCAAAATTTGATATGAGATGAAACGTGCCTACCTCTTTGTTGGTTGTGCACGGGGTAAGATGGAAACGGCCAGCGTACCCAGACACGATCGGAGGCATTGCTCATGCATGCGTAAGTACGCGGTACGGCGTGTATGGTTGCAAGGATGTATTGTTGGCGCGCATGCATCACGATAAGCGTACCCATGTGGATGCATGAACTTGGATATTCACGCGTCACGAGAACAAAACCACACCTGCAGGTGTCCAGTCTGGCAGGCGGGGTAGAGCGGAGGGAGAATAACCGTGTGTCTGCCTTGACACTGTTGCATCGTGCATCTATAGAAACCTAATCAATAAGTCGAAACACTGTTTAATTTGCAGAGTAAGAGTAAAGAGTGCATAAGGATACTCGAAGGATAAGATTGAGGCTCCTCACTGCTTCACTCATCCTGCTTCAACTCGTCCTTGGTCCCAATCTTCCCAACACCATCCCGAGCCCTCTCCTGCAGCCAATGTGGCCATCCTCTCATGCCGGCAATGTGCTTGAAAGACGGAGGGAGGATCAACTGATTGCCGCGGCAGGCGAAGATCTGGTCCAGGATGGCGCCTCCGACGTACTCGGGAGTAAGCAGCTTGCCCTTCTTCCGCTCTAGATGCTCGGCGTACTCGCGCACAAGCGGAGTCTTGGTCCAGTTGGGATGTACGATGGTGGTGTGGACGTTGGGCGCGTTGTGCCGGTGGCGGAGCTCTTGGGTGAGGCCTGTGGGGATTCGTCAGCGGTGGAGGGTCGAAAATAGGTGGTGGAAGCTTACCCTCGTGGAAGACAAGAGCGCCAGATTTGGTGGCAGCGTAGTCGGTGATGCTGGCCATGCCAACAAAGCTAGCCATGCTGGCGACGGTCACGACGTGGCCCTTGTTGTGCTTGATCATGTCGGGCAAGAAAGCGCGGCAGGTGTACCAGTGGGACAGCAGGTTGACACCGAAGATCTTGTGCAGCTCCTCGGGCGACGTGTCAATGATGGTGTGCGAGGCGCCAATGCCGGCGTTGTTGATGAGAATCGACGGGTTTCCCAAGCTGGACTTGATCTGGTCTGCTACGCGGGAAACGGCGTCGGCGTTGGTGATATCGCAGCGGAAGTCGAAGATGTTGTCTGGCAGGTCAGTAAACACACAGACGATGGATTAACAGCGGCCTCGTACCGTGTTCCAGTCTCTCAGGTAGTGGCTGGATGTCCAAGATAGCCACCCTGACTCCCCTCTCCACGAGGCCTTTCACCACCACCTCGCCAATGCCACTGCAACCACCAGTGATGACAGCAATCTCCTGAGACCAGTTCCAGCGCTCGGCATCGCTCCTAATGCTCCATCCATTCGTTGCGAGCGAGTTCAGCCAGGCATTGAGCTTGCCTGCGGCGCCGAGAGCAAAGAGCACCTTGAGGGCCGAGATGATACGGCGGAGGGTGATGGAGGCGGGTAGTTTGGCTAGCTGGCGCAGCACGGGCTCCCGAAGGTGGGACGGGCCTTTAGTGAGCAGCCACAACAGCGGGCCAGTGAAGAGTGGGTTTACGGCGGCGCCGGCGAGGGAGCCGGAGAGGTTCGTGAGGGCTTGCGAGCGTCGGGACATGGCGTAGTTGGACATGGCTTTGGGGTGGTGGGCCTCGGTGGGCAAGAAGTCGTGGAGGTGGAAGTGATCAGAATCTGGGGAAGGCTCAAGGAGTGAGTTTCGGCTGCCCCAAACCGTCCCTGATCGACAAGAGTTCCACTCGACCGTGCTTCAGGCTATCCATTGTCCATTGCCATAGTACCGTCTTGTTCTCAGCCCTGCCGGTGGATGTGCGTGATTCCGATGAAGTTGGAGCGATGGCGGCCCGCGGAGTGGTGGTCGATGTGCAGCATGAACGATGACGCACTTGAGGCGCGGCAATGTTGCCGAACTGGGCGAATTGGATAATAACTGCATTTCCCAACCGCAGCTTCACCACCACGACGCGTCTTCACCAATGCGATGATTCCCCGCGTAGGCCGCGCGCTGGCAGCGTCGTCGCCTTTCGCTCTGCATCCGCTCCAATTCGCCTCGAGCCAATTCCTCTTGCGCCGCTCGCCTCTCTTCGCCGTTGCTCCAGTACGGGCACGTTCTTCGACGTCCAAGCCCAAGCCCACCTCGTCGCCCAAAAAGCGTCCCTCGTCCTTCGAGTGGAAGCCTACCCCATCCTCCAATAAATCCACCTCGTCCTCCGAAAAGTCTACTTCGTCCTCCGACAAGTCTACTTCGTCCTCGACTCCACGCACCCCGTTGCCGTATCCTCCGACCGACGACGCCGCCAATCCCCCCGTCTCCACGCTACCCCCGCCCCTCGATGTTCCTGGACGCGAGCCCGGCCAGTCCCTGTTCTCGTATACGCTAAAATCCGGCAAAGCATACTTCCAATTCTACAAACAAGGCGTGAAAAATGTGTGGCAAAATCGCAAGCTCGCGGCCGCCATCGACAGGCGCGTAAGCAAGATCCCCTTCACAAGCGAAAAAGGTTACATACGGTTCGACCTGGACGCCTCAGAAACACCGTTCACGCGGGGCGAGTACCAGCTAATCCGTCGCTCCCAATACGACATGCGCCGCGTGCCCATCTTCGCGGTGCTGTTCCTGGTGCTGGGTGAGTGGCTGCCGCTGGTGGCCGTCTTTTTCACGGCGCTCTTGCCCGTGCCGTGCCGCATCCCCAAGCAGGTCGAGGCGGAGGAGCGCAAGCGCACCGACCAGCGCCACGAAGGGCGTCAGCTGCTGCTGCGCGAGAAGATTCGCACCGGCATCGCGGTCATGCCGCCCCCGTCGGACCAGGACGTGGCCGAGTGGAAAAAATCTGGGATGGTCGCAACGCTGGACGAGTCGGGCAGAATCACGCCGCCCTCGCCGTCGACGTCGCCGGAGGAGTTCAAGGCCCAGATATCTAAGTTGGATTTGGTGGGCAAAAATATGGGAACGCTGGGCATGGACCTGGGCCTCGTGGAGAGACACATGCTCTCTGGCGACAAGGAGTGTAGGTACTTGTACATGCACTATGCGCAAATGGCTTTCAACGTGCGCTCCTCGATATGGGAACGGCCTGGGAGGCTCTCCAGGGTCATTTGGTCATTATGGGTGTACAAGCTCAGGGACCGTCTTGGGTACCTAGCTGTCGACGACGCGTTGTTGGAGCGCGATGGAGGCGCCGAAGCGCTGCGGCCTGAGGAGGTACGCGTGGCTTGTTCGGAGCGCGGTATCGACACGTTGGGTAGGAGGGATGACCAGGTGAGAAAGGATCTGGCTGTTTGGCTGAGCAAGAAGAGAGGCAAAGCGTGGCTGTACGCGTTCTTCGAACCGAAGAAGCAAAAGGAACACTTCACGTAATAATATGGTATATTGGGTTCAGCTTTCGGTCTCTTCTCATGTATAACACGACCACTTCGCTCAATACCCTCACTTGAACGGGACAGCAAAACTTGACCAGTGGCTCAGTGTATGTATTATAATGTCAAAAGCAAAGTTCAGCCTCCCAACCGAGAGCTCAAAGTATCCATAGATCCATTGTGACCAAATGACGCAAGAATAGCGTCGCCGGGTGATTATTTCGCGCTATCTTATCGCTGATCCAACTTTTTTCCCACGCCCCGCGAAAAGCACAACAACGCAGCACTCCACACACCATAACGAGCCACCACCAACACACACACAGAAGCATACGCCAAAATGCCGCCCCACGACAGTGATTCCTCCGACGCCGGCGAGGACGGCGACTACACCGAAACCTCCGTCCTCCTCGGCTATGCCTCGCGCGACCCCACCGACGATACCTTCAGCCAGCTCGGCGGACAACCCGTACGCTTTGCTCCCCCCAATTGCCCTCTCCCACCCTCCGGCTAACACCATCCCCCCTCACAGACCTGGCCCACCCCCACCGCCCTCCCTCCCTCCCTAGGCCTCACCCGCTGCACCACCTGCTCAAACCCCATGCCCCTCCTCCTCCAACTCAACGGCGACCAACCCTCCGCCTTCCCCGGCCACACCCGCCGCCTCTACATCTTCGGCTGCCGCAACAAAGCCTGCGCGCGCAAACCAGGCAGCGTGCGCTGCATCCGCGCAAGCGTGACGGACCCGGCACTGGCAGCGCAAGAGCGCGTCCGGGAAGAGGAGCGGCGGCGCGAAGACGAAGCGAGGAAGGCGGCCGAGGATGAGCGGAAGAAGGCGCAGGGACAGCTGGGCAGCGCGTTATTCGGCGGCCCCACGCCCGCCGAGGCCGGCAGGAATCCCTTCGCCGCGAACCCGTTCGCCGCCGCGGGCGCGGCAGCCGCAAACAACCCCTTCGCCAGCCCGGCAGCAGGGCTGGCAGCGAAGCCGCCGCAGCAGCCGGCAGCAGGGCTCGCGGAGACTTTTGCGCAAAAGGCCAGCATCGCGGACGCGGGTGCCGAGAAGAAGACGACGGCGCCCACGACGACGAAGACGAAGACGCCCTACGAGCCCTGGCCTACCGATCCGGCGCAGCTCCCCAAGCCTTACCCCTCCTACCACCTCGACGCCGACTACGAGACCCTCGCCCCCGAAGACCCGACGGCGCTCCCGGCCAACGCACGCCTCGACCCGGACATGGAGGAGCCGGCGGAGGAGAGCAGCGGCGGGAAAGGTGGTGGTGGGAAAGAAGACAAGGAGACGTTCGAGAGCCTCATGGACAGGGCGTTCCAGCGCTTCGCGGACCGCCTGGCGCAGAACCCGGAGCAGGTGCTGCGGTACGAGTGGCGCGGGCAGCCGCTGCTGTACAGCGCGCAGGATCGCGTGGGCAAGTTGCTGGGCGTGGCGGATGAGGAGGACGAGGGGGTGGAGAGCGGGGGGAAGGTTAGGACGAGTGGGGGGACGCCGCAGGGGATGCCGCGTTGTGGGAACTGCGGCGCCGAGAGGGTGTTTGAGGTGCAGTTGACGCCGCAGGCGATTGTGGAGCTGGAGGCTGAGGAGATGAGTCTGGAGGGCATGGAGTGGGGGACGATTGTTGTGGGGGTGTGCGCGAGGGATTGCGCCGAGGGGGGCGTGGAGGAGGGGGAGGTGACGTATTTGGAGGAGTGGGTGGGTGTGCAGTGGGAGGAGGTTACGCAGAGGAAGTAGCGGGGAGTGGGTTGTTGTTTGTGGAAGGGAAAAATGGAAAAAGGGGACTTGGCGTATTCACGGGGATAATCATAGCATAGGTATGTCGTAGCGTAGAAAGAAGGTGAAGGGATGTTTGTTGATTTTGGTCTTCAAGAAGAAGCTTCTGGCTAGACTCAGATGCTGCCATATACCGGGCGGCTAATGTGTGCATGGGACGGCGTATTTCAGCCTCTTATGCAGGACATCAACAACTCTTGTAAGAGTTCCTTCACCAGCATGACTTCCCTCCATCGTGTTCTCGCCTTCGAAGAGAAAAAGCGAGAACGGCGGCCACATCTTTGGATGTCAGACTAGACCGCACACATGTCGTATCTCGTAAATAAAAAAACGCCGTTTTTGGATCTAAACCTCTCCCCGACCACACCGCACGTTTTCATGCATGCATGCTTTTTGTTGGTCATGCGTTTCCCGAGATATCTTTGAAGCCAAGAAGAAAAAACACCAGGATGGTGATTAGTGACCACGGTAAGGTGGTATGGGAGAATGCAGGGCGGTGAGTGTTGCCGTGACTGGGCCACGCCACGCGTCTATGCGGGCTGCTCGTAGGCACGCTTGATCAACCTCGAGAACTCTGTGCGGCGGTTAGTTGATGTTTGCATGACAAGAGCAAAAAAAAAATTTGTCAGGAGCGGGAAACTTACGGTCAAACTTGACGTTCTCCCTCACCACGGTGCCCTTGGCCTCGTTCTCCTTGTTCAGCGGCACCTTGACGCTGTCGCCCTCGATGCCCCAGCCGCACACGTCGCCGACAAAGTGCTCAAACTCGTCGCCCTTTTTGTTCAGCCACGCCTCGAGCAGGCCGCGGTCCATCTCGCGCACCGTCTGCGAAACCGTCACGGCGATGCGCACACACACCAGCTCCTCGAAGCCCGACACGTCGGCGATCAGGTCGGCGTACAGGTCATCCGAGTCCAGCGTCGCCCAGAAGCCGGCGTAGTCGGCCGCGCTCAGCAGGTTGCTGAGGATGTTGAGCTTCTGCACGGCTTCGCTGAGGGCGGGGTCGCCGGCGGCGGGGTTGGAGTTTGTGGTGCTGGAGAGGGGGGCGAGGATGTGGGGGGGCAGGAGGGAGAGGCCGAGGGAGAAGTCGGGCGAGGGGAAGACGGTGAGCGACTTGACGAGGATGTTGGTGATGGTCTCGTCGCGCGCGAGGTGCGGGTTGAATTGGTAGCTGGGGAAGGCGGGTGGCGGGTGTTAGCGGAGGACGTTGGGGAGGGGTGTGTGAGATGGAGTGTGGTGGTGGTTGTGCTTTCAGATAGAGCTAATAAAGACGCTTCAGTGGGCGGGAGTGATTCATGCTCCAGTGCCCTCAGGTAATAGGAAACGTGTGGTATTAATCATCATTGGAGGACAACGAGAGTGGAAAGATTGCAGCGCGGGTCGCGATTGAGGTCGAGAGGGAGAATATAACGTACAGCTTGAGCAGGGCCAGGTTCGCGTAGCAGTCGTACGTCTGGGTCTCGCACTGCTGCATCACGTAGTCCTGGAAGACGCCCGTCGTCTCCGGGTTGTAGCGATCCAGTCCATTAAGGATCTGCTCGATGTGGTCCGGCCGTTCCGGCGCGAAGTCGAAGGGGACGCCCATGGTGTGTGGTTGGAGGGTTGGGCTGCGAGGGCCGAAGTGAGGGATTTGGTGGAGGGGTGAAGTGCTTGTGGTTTTATCGCTCGGAATTTCGTCGTCGCGAACGCGAGGTGGGCCGCTGCACGTGATCTTGCCTGACGAATGAGGCATCAGCTTCGCCCAATGGAATACTCTTTTTGATCAAGTCGTTTTGTAAGTTCAACGCGTCTATTATTTAGTTTCGATACTCCTGGTAGTTTGCAAGATTGATAATCCCTCCACTCACTTCTTGTCAGGCTCGTCTCTGGGCATATTCACACCCATCATCCCCATCATATTACCCGCCGGGCCTGCCATACCTCCCTGACCCTTGAACGCCTCAAGCAGGTTCTTGGCCAAATTGTAGTCTATCTCCACCACTTCATCGTCATCATCGTCCTCAATCTCCTCAACATCATCTTCCACCTTTGCCTTGCCCTTGCCCTTGATCGTCTTTTGCTCCTCTTTCTTCGGCTTCGGATCCAAATCCAGCGCGCCAGCTTCTTTGAGCTCAGCCTCCATATCGGCCATCATTTTGCGGAACTCCTCCGCCTCCTTCGGGTCGTACTCTTCCTCGTCGTCTGAGCTCAGCTCCTCCACCCTCGCGGATCCCGCAGCTGGTGGTCTCGGAGGCCCGAACATCTTCGCCTCGGCTTCCTTCTCCTTCATCCGCGCGTCCACTTCCTTCTCCTTGTACTTTTTCAGGTCGTCGATGGGCATCTCCATAATCTCCTTGTAGACGTCTTCCGGCATGCCCATCATCTCGCGCATCATCTTCGAGAACTCCTCCTCGTCAAACGACGCTGCCTTATCCTCGCCTTCGCTGCTGACCTCGCTGTTGTCATCGTCGTCGTCATCCTCATCCTCGTCATTGTCGAAATCCATATCATCCTGCTCCGCACCTTCAAGGCCCGCTGTATCGTCGTTCAAGAAACTCTCGAACCGCTCCACCATCTTCCGCAGGTTCTCCTGCGCCGCCTTATCGCCGAAGCCCTCCAAAGTAGGAACATCGGGTTGAGCACCTGCTCCCTTCTTCCCGGCTAGTTCACGCTCAAAGTCCTCGTAGTTGATGTTCATCCAGCTGTCGTCGTCCTCGTTGGTCTCCCACGTCTTGATCTCCTCCGCCGTGGGCAGCTCCTCGTCCCCGCTCTCCAAGTCCTCCAGCAGCATCTGCATCTCCCGCACGGCCGGCTTGTCCTGGTTCTGCGGGTCGGCGACCAGCATGTCGAAGCCGCACGCCAGCTTCATGCCCATCTGCAGGCGGTCTTTCTCCTGGGGCGGCTTGACTTTGGCGAGAACTTCTTCCCATACTTTTGGTGCGGTGAACTCCTGTGACTTGAGCTGGGCGTAGCCGACCTTGGTGAAGCGGACGCGGACAGTGACGAGGTCCTGGGGCGGGAACGTGAGAGCGCTGGGGTCATCCTTCTTCAGTGGCTTAAGGGAGATGGGGTCGCGGAGGTAGAAGGCCTCGACGGCAGGGCTGATGTAGGAGGGCTTGCGGTGCAGGATGAAGGCGAGCTTCCGGGGAATGGTGACGAGTGCGTGGTGCAAGTTCTCGGAGATTTCTGAGGGGTAGTTTCGAAGACGGTAGAATGCTTCTTCCTCAATCATGGGTGAATGGATGATTTTGGATGGCGGTGATTTGATAAAGTCTTTTGCCTCTTGTACCGTTAGCGGCCGCTTGCTTTTTGGCCCTGGAACACTATCCAAGGGAATAACTTTGAGCAGGCCGCTGTTTATCCAGACCTGGAGCGTGTCAGCTATCGTATATCGTATCCGCCGCGCTGGTGGAAGGGCTTACTCTGTTCTCTGCAACTTCGGGATTGAGCCATTTGGGAAGAGCGTTGGCGGCTTCGATGAGCAAAAACTCGCCGTCGGTGTCATAGACCCTCACCCAGGCATCGGGAAACTGCTTGCTGAGCTCCCGGAGCATGTAGACAATCAACCATTCGTCCGCGACCGAGTCACCATAGTTGGTTGTCCCTCGCAGCATCCACGTGCCATCCTCCCGCTTTAGGTCCAACTTGAAGGGCTCGCGCTGCCAAATGTAGTCTTTCAGAAGTTTTTTGGACAGCAAATTGGCGGCTGCCTCGACGCTCCGGAGACTCTCCCGGGTTTGTGAATCAGTGGTGAGCTTGGAGTCGATGGTGTGGATGACATATTCCACAGTGTCGTCCGGGAGTCTCTTGGGGAAACCGTCGAAGCCCTCGCCAAACCATTTGAAATCGTCCTGGGGAACACCGTCGTCTACCTTGCTTTCCATGGTGGGCAGATTTCGTGGAAAATTCTTACAACATCCAGGCTCTGTAGCAGAATCACGATCAACTCTTTCCAGTAGTCGACTCCCTGGTCTCGGCGGATTAGGTTTCAGAGTCCGAAAGCGACTGGCGGATGGCGGATGGCAAAGATGGAAAGTCTTGGCACATGCGGGCTGGAGCTGGTTTATGGTCCGTGCATTTTGCGGGCGGCGCCAGGCCCAAAACGACAACAGCAAAATAAACAATGCCAGAACCGGCGCAACGCCATCATCAACACCACCAAATCCCCGCAAAAACGCGTCCATTTTGCCCGCCCTTCCACCATTCTTTCGCTGCGCATGACTAACCCACAGCTGAGCTGCCGATAATACAGCCATCATGGCGCACGTTTACCCCGATACCCCACGTACAGAGTACGCCGATCAGACGGCTCTGACCAATGCCGACCTCGACATGTCCATCGACTCGTCCTTCCACTCCCCCTCCAAGCACGGCGACGACCTCGTACGCCAGATGCGTGGTCAGCGCACCCCGCGCGGCCTCACCACTCCATCATCCCGCAATGCCCTGGTCGGCCGCCGCAACCCGCCCGCCGGCGGCAAGCACGAGTTCACCCCGCTGCTGAAGAGCGCCATGAAGAACCGGATATCCAGCGCCTTCGACAAGGAGAATGGAGCATCAAACGGCAACGGCAACCCCATCTTCAAAGCCGGCATTGAGACGCCCGCCGCCCTCAAGCCCGGCTACAAGTTCGACAGCCCCGGCCTGCCCGAGGCGAGCTCCATGTACGACGGAAACTCGTCCACCGACGACGCCACCGAGATGAACGAGCCCCCACCGCCGATTGCGAGTAGCAGCATCATGTCTACGCCAATGGCCCCCCGCGGAGGCGATGGTGTGTTGGACCGGGGGAACATGCTCACGCTGCGCGAGCAGGAAGCAGTGCGTAGCTTCACCCAACAGTACTATGGAATTTCCGCTGACCACGCGTCTTTAATGTACAGAAACTCGCACAAATTGACAAGGAGAACTTCGGCCTGAAACTCAAGATCCACTACCTCGAGGAGAACCTGAAGCGCACGGGCAGCGAGTACGAACAACACACCATCCGCGAAAACACAGACTTGAAGGTCGACCGCGCGAAAATGCAAGTCGAGATCAAAAACATGAAGAAGTCGCTGCAGCGCGCGGAGAAGGACCTCGAGGAGTACCGGACACAGCTGCAAGATTACGCCGAGAAGGTCAAGCGGAGGCATACCGACGCCAGCGCGCGCGAGGAAATTGACGAATTGCGGAAGTTGGCCGAGGAGAGGGCTGCCGAGCTGGAAGACCTCCAGCAAAAGGTCGATTCGGCTGGCAGAGACGACGAAGAGATGGAAAAGCTGGAGAATGAGATTGAAGGGTTGGAGGCTGAGCTGCGCCAGAAGGACCAGCAGCTCGATGAGAAGGAGGACCAGCTGGAGGACCTGCGCACAAAGCTCGAGTCGGCCGAGGGCGGCGTGGATGGAGATGCTGAGGAAAAGCAACGGCAACTCGATGAGCAGGCCGACAAGATCGACGAGCTCGAGGACCAGCTGCGGCGGGCAGTCCAGGAGAGGGACCAAAAGGAGGATGAGCTGGAGGAGCTTCACGAGCGTCTCGAGTCCATTGACGGCGAGAAGGAGGCCAAGATCAAGTCGCTACAACGGCAGATGGAATCCTTTGAGCGCAACAAGGCAGAAGACCTCGCGGCGTTGGACGAGAAGTTCCAGGAGAAGGAGCTGCAAATCAAGGCTCTGGAGCGCCAAGTGCAATCTGCAGAGCGCGAAAAGCAGAGCGAAGTTGATGCCCTGCTCGACCGCGTGCGAATCGCCGAATCATCTGGCGGTAACCAAGTCCACCTTGCCCAGCAGGCCGCCAACGAGGCACGCGAGAAACTGCAGCAGACGACCCGCCTGAAGGACGACGAAATTTCCGAGTTGAAGGCCCGCCTGGATACCGCCGAAGCCATGGAGAACAAGCTTGAGGAATGCCAACGTCAACTGCGCCAGTACGTCGAGGATGCCAAACGCAGGGACGCTACGGAGGACCAACAGGAGCAGGAGCTCCAAAGCCTGCGTGAACAGCTCCGCGCCAAGGACCGCGACATGAGCCCCATGAAGAGAAGGCTCGGTGAACATGGCAACGTCGATCGGGACCTTGACAACCTTCGATCCACTCTATTTGAGCGTGAGCGCGAGCTTGCGGGTTTGAAGAGGACAGTCGACTCGCAGGCGGCATCTCTGGGGGAACTCCAAACGCTTCGCGAACAGCTTCGTGCCAAGGATCGGGACATGAGCCCTCTGAAGAGACAAGCCGGTGAGCACGACCATGTCACTCGGGATCTGGAAACTCTTCGGTACACTTTGCAAGAGCGCGAGCGAGAGCTTGCTGGTTTGAGAAGGACGGTCGACACGCAGGCTGCATCGCTAGAGGAACTCAAGCGCTCTCAGTATGACGCTGCCAGCCGCTCATCCGACCTTGAAGGCGTCAGAAAGGCCCTTGAGTTTACTCGTAAAGATCTCGAGCAGAGTCGCAGGGCCCAGGATCAGACGAACTCCACACTCTCTCAGCGCACGCAGGAGCTGGAAGACGCTCGGGATTCTTTGTTGGACCGCAGCAATGAATTAGACACCGCTCGCAGGACCCTTGAGCAGCGCATGGTGGAGCTCAGGGACAAGAGCCGGGAGCTTGAAATCACCAAGAAGTCTCTGGCCGAGCGGAGCGAAGAACTCGAGCTGCTCCGTTCAAGCATGGAGGAACCGGATACCCAGTTCGACGTGGTTAACAACCTCGCAAGAGAGCGTGAGCAGGACCTCGACCGCCTGCGCGCCACTGTCAACTCTCGCGAGAAGGATCTCGAAGCTCTGCACAAGCTGGCCAACGACAGGCTTGGTGCCATCAACTCCCTCAGGGAGGAATTCGCGAGCGCTAAGCAGGAGCTCGAGGATGAGATTGAAGTCCTCATCGGGAGCGCTGACGAGACTGACATGGAAAAGCAAGCCCTGGAAGCGAAGGTCGCCCAGCTGATGAAGGAGATCAACGGGTCCTACGAACTGCAGGGCAAGATTGAGCCTCTCGAGAAGAGACTCCGCACCGCGGACCGGGAGAAGGCTAGCCTGCAATCCGAAATCGAGTCGCTCCAGCAAGATCTCCACATCGCAGACCAGGACCGAGAGTCTCTCCAGTCCCGCGTCCGCAAGCTCAACGAAGACCTCGTGGAGCTTCGTTCGTCGGTCAACAAGGCCGCGGACAACACCTCAGCCGGCGAACGGCGCGACCTGCACGAAACGGTCAAGTCGGTGCAGCTCGAAGCCGAGGACCTCCGCTTCGAGCTAATGAACCGGGAGAAGCGGCTCGCGGACCTGGAAACCAAGCTCCGCGACGACAAGAAGGCTCTGCGGACGACGCAACTCGAAAACGAAGAGCTGAAGCAGCAGGTCGCGGAGAAGGACGGCGAGCTCGAGGCGTACGCGGCGCGCTTCCAGCGCGAAGGCGGCGTCAACCGCGACGCAACCAAGAAGCACACGGCGGACCTGAAGGAGCTGCACGAGATGCTGCGCGCGGCGACGCTCGAGGTCGAGGAGCTACAGCTGGCGCTGGTGGAGCGGGACGCGCAGATGGACACGCTGGCCAAGGAATCGAGGCAGGTGATTCGCGAGAAGGAGCGCAGGCTCAAGGCCGCGCAGCTCGAAATCACCAACAACAGCAACCGCACCAACACCAACGACGCGGTGGAGCTCAAGGCGCAGTTGCAGGAGCGCGACAAGCGCCACTCGAGCGAGCTCAAGGGTCTGGCCAAGCAGATCCAGTACCTGCGCGCGAAGTGCGCGCGTGAGGAGAGCTTCCGCGAGGGCCTGGCGTACGAGAAGCGTTTCTTCATGCTGCAGATTGAGATGTACAACCAATGGTGAGTTAATCCCTCCCCCTGAAATCCCTCCCATACTGACGTTTCTTCTTTCACAGCACGCAAGCGGACCTCCGTCTCATCGAGGAAATGGGCATCACCCCAGACACGTCCTTCCGCGCAAATAACCGCAAGCCGTCGCTTCGGACCGCCGGGCTGGCCGTCATCGCGGCGATTCGCATGCGGCGCATGCGCGAGGAGTGGGCGGGGAGCAGGAAGTTGCATGATGCGTTGGTGAAGAAGCTGGAGAGTATGCGGAGGGGGGCGGCTGTGCAACAGCAGCAGGGGGGGAGGAGGGGGGTGAGGGGTTGAATCTTTGGGAAAAGGACATATATTTTGGGAGCGGGGATATTTGGGTGATTGGGGCGTTGCGCTTCTTTTTTTTCCCGTGGGGGCGGCTTTTGAGTCCTTGGTTGATGGGTTGGCGAGGGCGTTCTGTGGAGTATGTTGATGGGATTGGATTTGTATTTCTTGTTTGTCTTTGTCTGTCTGTCTCTCTCTCTAGTGAGGAGGTGCCTATGCATATTCCATGTGCGGGAAGGAGGAAATGAAGGACGGTACGTCATTCATAACGTGGTACAAGCTGCACATGCTCCGTATGCGCCTGCACGTGTCATGACGGTCGAGCGGACTGTCCGCATGATGTGTCGTGCAATGGACGGACTGAGCTCCTTTTAAAGAATGGTTCGTCCGCCTTTGCACCGTCTTCTCTTCGTCGACAACGGTCTTGGTGGGCGTTGTTGGAAGAACCCAACCTCAGTTGAGCACTTTTGGTTGTCTTCTTTGAACGACATCCACAATCTCATTTTTGCGCGGTGTGGTTTGTTTGCCCATGACCTCGCTACCACCTACTGAAAGGGCTTCACGCCATAGACTGGGAAAGATGCTGCTCATCAGCATTAAGCATCGTTGCTGAAAATGGTCGTTGAGTGATGCTGATGATGATGATGATGATGATGCCCCGCTTGGTCTGACGACGCTTTGAGTTTGGGGGTGGGGCAGTTCCGTGGCGGAAGGGCCGGAGAGAAGTGTCCTGTGATACGACACGACCGATTGCCGCTTTCCGGACAGCTACTTTGGGGAGTATCTGTCCAGGCTCTGGAGGGCACGAATATAAAGGGTAGAATGGAGCGGAGGCGGGCGGTCACTTGCGGTCGCCTGATGGTGGAAGTGAGCATGGATCAGGTCTACCGTCATAGGTTGGGGGAAACACGTGTGGCTTTGCAGGTGTCATATGGGGCTTTGGCTGGACGTGGTATGTGATGTTCCTCAACGCAGTGGAGCATGGGTGCAGGGCCGTTGGTTGGGTTCGTTGGCCGCGTGGGTGGTTATGACGGGCTTCGTGAGGTTGGATTTAAGGCAAGGTTTTTTTGCGGCTGTTGGTCTGTTAGGTTTCACGTCAGGTTTGGTACTTTGAGAGTACCAATGACCGAATTCACTTGGCTCCTGCGCTTCCCGCAGTGGGCTGTGCATGAAAAGCCAAGTCACTGATGACCGTGGGCAGTATCACCTGGGTATCATGTTTCATTCCACCATTTCTTCTGGTTGATACCCATATTCAATAAGACATGATATATATTTTCTCCATCATTTTCAAGCGTCGTTCGTCCCATATACTGTCCTATCCTATGAAGTTACATGTCTGCGGCGGAAGAAGCCTCACAGTACATGTCTTGGAAGTAGCCTCACAGTACATATTTCAGAAATCGCACTATTTCCATGTTTCCCATTGTCTTTTGTGTTGGACACCATCTTCCTTCGCCGCGCTTGAGCCAATTTAAATCGACCCCGTCTCGATCTATTGATTCAGCTGATACAGCCACGTGAGATCATCAAGTCTACTCGCCGTCTCAGGTGCAATCCTACAGTTGCAGGAGGGGTAGAGAGCGAGCTCACGTGAAAACCGCCAAAAAATTACTGGAAGAGAGGGCAAGAGCACAGCAGTGACACTACTCTTGAACATTGCGTCCGAGCAAGCTTGATTGAAGCTTCAGCGAGCGGAGCTGTAGACACTCGCGGAGAGTAGTGATATCATCGTTTGCATTCGAGAAATGGCGGCAACATTCACTTACCGTTCCTTGTATTTGGATGTTCATTAAGCGGCCCAGTAAGTTCAGCTAGTGTTAGAGGTTGAGAAAGGCAACAAAACGCACGACTAAAGATTTGGATTTAGATCCCAGGAAGTTTGTGGTGATGCTGGAAAACCATACACAACTAAATAGAGCAGTTGTGCGATTGCGCAGTTTGAGCTATGCTTATGGAACTACAGCCGTGTTATCTATTCTAACAACGCCATTTGTCGATTGAGAAGTAGTAGGTTCTGGAAGTTGGGTGCGTAAGGATCCGGCTGTCAGGCAACGATTCGATTCTTGCCAGTTCGAAACACATCTCTGTGGTTCAATAAGAACATAACAGAGCATCAATATAAGAAGCCATGCATTCACCAGAAGACAACGAGACCGATGCCGTTTGTAAGGCTCTTGATATCCCATTAGAGTAGGGTAGATCTCTCCATCGAGTGAGTCAACTTCGTGGAGTTTATATAAAGTACGAAAAGTAGCCGTGGGCATGACGCATGAGTCGGGGTAAGAATTTAAGAATGCTTGGGCTTTCTCGTCTTTCAAGTACCGGATCCTCCCGCATCTTTACATTTCGCTTGTGGCAAAATACGTCACACGGCGAGTCTTCGCCACGATCCTTACAAATTAACCTTTAAAACCAGATCTTTCCGGCTGTCAATTCTTTTTGATCTGAATTTCGTAACTGGGTTTACCCTGTTTAAACTGAGTGCCGAGTTTCCCGGTGCGCACTTCGCGGATGATTTCTTCCGTGGCTCGAACGCTGTAAGGAACCCTATTATGTAACGTTGGAATTGGAAAGAGAATGATGCTTATCGTCATACTGGGTCTTTGCTGACGTGCAACAGAAACGAAAGGTGTAGTGGATTTGCATCGAAAGCTTCAAGCACCTAGGAAGAACGAAGTGCGACCACATCGTCACTGTGGGTTTCGGTTGGATTCGACGACGAATATGGATACCCAATACTGATTTTGAATAGCATCATCACGCAAGAGTGAAGCTACGGATCTGCAGGATTGAACCCTGCCGCTGCTGCTTCTCACCTGAAGTTGTTGACACTGAGAAAATATGGCGGTCTAAGGAGATTACATCGGCCGGTGCTCGAAGGTCTCAGTAGCTGAGAAGGCCGGAGGCGACAACAGTGAGATCTTGATGCACATTTTGCAGGTGGAGTGTAGTGAAACGGTGACGGCAGCGGAGCTATGGAAGTTGGTATCAGCAAAGGTAAGTGGTTTTATGGACTTTTTTATACTCGAATCTTCACAGCCGACCAGCTAAGCATGTGAAGGGACTCAGATGTCAATCCATGACCTCAATTCCTCCCGATCACGTCATATGAGAGTCCCCCGTTAGCCTCTGCATGCCCCTTGGGCGAAGTGCCAGGAAACTACTTTTTATATTCTTCGTCCTCATAACGTCCTAGTTCCAACAGCAATGTTAAGTGACATCACAACAGCCATCATAACTTCGTGGTGAAGTAATGATCAACCAACCATAACAGTATACTCTTCGAGGGCCCTTTCTCGTGTAATCCTTAGAGCAGAGGAGCACGCAAGGTCCTAAAAGGAAAATCTTATTGTACTTTAATTTTGAATAGTATTATCAGATTCTATTTCAACCCGGTGTCAAGTAATCACGTAGAACGGCAGCATCGACCAGAAATGGTGATATTCTGTTACTGGGCTGTACATACCCAGCGCGAGCACGAATGCGGTGCCAGTGCTCGAAAACTACTCCGCTCTAACCTTAACGGGTATTGGTGGGCCACACACTCTCCCCATCAACCTGTCTACTGGCCGGCTGGCTCGGAGTGCGCAGCAAGCACCACACGTGTGACCATGACTCGTTCCGGCAGAGTCCGGGAGCGAAGATAGAAAGCGAGATCAAGCCACGAGCGGTCCTCATCCCAGGCAATCCCCTCCGATCTTGCGCCTTGACTATTCGGCATAGCCTTTTGACTACCGCAAACTAAAGAGTCCCCTGATTCGGACGCACGGAGCGGAAGTTCGGACAGAAAACCCTCCGTCCATCTCCTGACTAGTGAACGTCCGCCTTACACCTTTGTAAGCCGACGGAGCTTTCGGGTCTTCGGTTTCCGCACAAGTACCCAGCAGCGTCATAGATGGGCCACAAAAGAGTTGACATGACGCGTTGCCCCAAACTCAAACCAGTGGAAGTATGCTTGAAGTCCGGACCGTGGATGATGTTGAGGTCATGTTTCGCCAGCCTGTGCTGGTAGCACGCAAAACCTTTGGTCCCGATTGGCGATCTAGGCAACTGGAACCAGACTTCTTCGAGTCTGCTGGCATCTTTACTCGGATGGATGCTTCAATACCTAGTATCTGGCATGTTCACCATAAGCGTCTTATTGGCTGAAGAATACCCCTCTTGTATAGCCATGTCTTATGCAACTGACTGACCACGATGCCACTTGAATGACAAGAAACACGGACGACCATGGCCATCGAACGGGATGACCTGGACTTCCAAGCTCATCGACCTTTGATCTCACCTCACTCAAGAGTGAGAACAGCCCTGAACCTGACCTTGCCGCTCAACATATGCTCCATCGCCTCGTTCGCCTTGCTAAGCGGAAACTTCTCCACCATGCAGCGCACGCCATGCCTCTGCGCAAACGCAATCGCCTCCTCAGAGTCCAGCGCATGTCCAGACGGCCATCCCGCAACACTAACCCCCTTCGTAATCATCGGCACCGTATTGACCGTGATATCCCCAACAGCTGCACACCCATCACATCAGCATCAGCCTCTATAGCAAACAATCCGCAGAAAAACTTACGCGCAAGAATCACCACCTTCCCCCCCGCCGCACACCCATCAACCAACCGCCCAATAACCCCCGGATCCGGCGCCGTCACCACAATCAGATCCGCGCCCCCAATCCTCTGCAGCGCCTCAACCGCATCCTCCTCGCTCCCATCCATGTAATCCGTCGCCCCCAACTCCATCGCAAACTCCCGCTTCGACCCGTCCCGCGACAGCGCCACGGTCCGGTACCCCATCTTCCGCGCGTACTGCACCGCCAGGTGGCCCAGACCCCCGAGCCCCTGGATCGCCACCGTGTCGCCGGCCGTGACGCCCGCCTTGCGGATGGCGTTGAAGACGGTGACGCCGGCGCACAGCAGCGGCGCGGTGGCGGCGGCGTCGAGGTTTGCGGGGATGCGCACGCCGGCTTCGGTGCGGAGGAGCACGTATTCGGCGTCTGTTCGAGCAAAGGGTTAGGACATGTGGGTGTGGTTTGGTGGGAGCGAGCAGGGGAGGGGGGATGGGGGAGAGGAAGGGGAGAAGAAGGGATCGTTTACAGCCTCCGTCTTGCGTCACGCCGTTTATGGCCCCGTTGTCGCACATTTGGAAGAGGCCGCGGTTGCACTGCCGGCAGAGGCCGTCGTGCCCGCCGTGCCAGGGTCCGCCTGCATGCGGATATGCTTGATTAGCCTGGAATGCCAAAGTTGCGGCGCTGGGGAAGGGGTGTTAGGGTACCGATGCGATCGCCGACTTTCCACTTCTTCTCGCCGGGCCCGACGGCCACGACGTCGCCGATGACCTCGTGGCCGAGGATGAGCGGTCTGGAGAGACGTGTCAGTGATGTGTTTGAGGCAAACACGGGGTGTTTGGTTTATGGGCAGCTCACGGCGGACCAAAGGCGCCTGTGCGGACGACCTCGTCGGTGTGGCAGACGCCGCAGGCGGCGACTTTGACGAGGACTTGGCCCTGCTGGGGCTCTTTGAGCGGCACGTCTTTGACCTGGAACGAGGCGTTGGCCTCTTCGATGACGGCGGCCTTGAAGGTTTTGGGGAGGGTGGGAGACATGGTTTTCAAGTGTGGATTGGTGAGGACTGGTGGCTGGTTGAACTGATTTCAGCGCGGAATCCCGTGATATTTGTACTTGGGGCATGGAGATAGCCGGCCAAGGGCAGGGCTGAGGTTGTAAAACGGTTGCGGAGGGGCTTGCAGCACACTAATCTGGAAAAGGTGCGCGAACAGGCGGCAGCATGGCTGACCGAAGCATCTTTGTGTTGGTTGAAGATGCCATTGGGTGCAGGTCTGGGTTACTAAACAACGAAGGGTGTCTGTTGTAAGCGTCGGGAGCGTGTTCAGGCTCGGTGATAGCGATAAAACCGTTGTTTTCTCCGCCAGCCTTCGACTAGTGCTGATGATGACTGGAAGGGCGGAATTGAGTAGGCTTTATCGATAGTGATCAAGTAAAAGAACGGCCATGCTAGTGCGGGGTAGCAGGACAGATGGTTAGATAAGGTCAAAGCCGAGATGGTACAGCAGAGGGCAGTGGTGGTGGTTGACTGCAGTCCGTGCACGATGCGGGGGATGGCCGCGGTACTACAATGTACGCACTCATGCACGTACCCGTCGCCTCTGTCTCGTAGACATGGCTCACTCTTTATCCCCCCGTCGTTTGGCCTGCCTGGCTCTGCAAACCCTATCGCTGAGCTCCGTGGCTGTTGCGAAGAAGAAGCTGATTGTCGACACCGATCTGTTCTCTGACGTCGACGACACCAGCGCATTGCTCCTTGCTGCCACCTCGGCAAACGTGGACCTGCTCGCCGTCAATGTCAACTATCCTTCCTCCTACTCCGCCATTGCAGCCTCAGGCATTCTCGCCCACTACGGCCACCCTGAAGTCCCCATTGGCATTGTCCGACCTCTCACCAACGACTCTTTCTTTGACGACTTTTACTACCAGCACGGCGAGTACGCGAGCAAAGTCGCATACCATTGGCCGGATGGGCCCTTGGGATGGGGCGCCGCCGACCAAGCTTGGGACCCGGTTGCGCTGTACAGAAAAGTCCTCGCCGAGCAGGAGGATGGGAGCGTGACCATCGCCTCGATTGGTTTCTTCGACAATGTATGTTCGTGTGTGCAATTGGGAGGACCTGCTGATTTGTGGGGATAGCTCTCGGGACTGCTCAATTCCACAGCCGACAACTTCTCCAACAGCTCCGGATTGGACCTGGTCGTTCAAAAAGTTTCGGAGCTTGTTGTTATGGGTGGTGGCTACCCCTCGGGCTATGAATTCAACTTCTGGGTAATTTTCTACCACGTGTATGTCTGCGTGTGTGCAGAGGCTGATGGGCTGGGTGACAGGGTTCCAACAGCTCGTTGACGGCGCATGTGGTGAACAACTGGCCAGGCCGCATCACTTTTTCGGGTAACAAGTGCCCGTCTCGACTTCATCTCACTATGTGCAAGGCTGATGGCATCCGCAGGCAGCGAACTGGGCGGGAACGTGTCGAGCGGCGCGCCTCTGACGGTCAAGGCTCCTCCGGGCGACCCTGTGGCGGCGGCCTATGGCTGGTACACGGGCTACAACACGTCGCGGTTCAGCTGGGACCCTCTCACGGTGCTGTACGCTTGTCAAGGGCTGGGTGATATGCTGGAGTACGGGAACGAGGTGGGATACAACCACGTGCATCCGAACGGAAGCAACGTGTGGGTGTACGACGAAGCAGTGACGGTTCAGCACTGGCTGCAATTGAAGGTGGATAACACGACGGCAGCACAGGAGTTGGATCGTCTTTTTCTCGAGGGCGTCGGCTCGGAAATGTAATTAAGGGCCATCAAGGTAATGGTTGTTTTAGCTGCATGCAAAAGACAAGCCACCAACGTCAACACGTCAGACCGCATTCTGCGCACGTCCGCTCCGCCGGCGAGCATTCCGCCACCCGAAGCTTCCGCCAGCTCACCACAGCCAGCCGGCAGTTCCCAGTCCAGTTCTCCTAAATTAAGCGTCAGTTTGCGGTGGTTCCCGGTAGCAGCCGGAAAACGGGGCGGAATCTTCTGATCTGCGTCAGGGATTACATAGCGCATCTTCCCGGATCTAGTCGGCCATTTCGAAATCCGGTCCGCCGCCGTTCAACACCATTTGATTCCCCCGTCTCGGCTCTTGTGAGCTCGCTCTCTAAAATCCGAGGCCGAGCAAGCGTCCCCCAGAGTTCCGCATCGCCGCCCATGCCAATCTAGCGTAGGTAGTTGCCGTGCTTTCTCTCGTTTCTCATCCATCCACTCCCATATGCTATCAGCCTTGGACAAGAACAAGCATGTATCATTGCTGTGGAATCAGCGAGACGAGGGTTGGCCGCCTCATCGCTTTGACCATGTTTGTAGTGGACGGAAACGTCGCCATAAAGCTGGAACATGAGGTGAAAACAAGCAACGGAGAGCGAACATCGACACGAACGGACTTAAGCGTGCTTGATATGCTGCAACAATCCAGACCGTATGCCCCGCCATCGGCCGAGAGGGCCGTGCCTGTTCGTCGAATTCGGCCTCCGCTCTAACGCTGAAATTCCCGAGATCCGCTCACAGCCACTGGTTCCCGGAGGTCTGACCATGGCGCTCTGCCCCCTTCTCGGCCTCGCGCGATAAGGGAACGTTGCGACGTGCGAGCAATTAGTCCTCCGCCCTGACTAATGAGCGGCTTCATTTTCCTCCGCCCAAGCTTTGTTGCCTTGTCCGAGGGCGAAAATCCTTCCGGACCTCTAGAATCCCCGTGTTCGACCGGGGTGGTGGTGCTACCTATACAAGGTACTTTTACAGAACCACCTCGACTTCTTCTTCTTCTCTTCACCTTCGTCACACCTTCTTTTTCTTCCCCGGCCCCACAGGCCACGATTTAATTAAACCTAGCCTTGACCTAATTCACAGACTCCCACAACCCTAACGGAGTCTCAAAATGGTCCACAACGTCCCCCACACAGCGGGCTCGTGGCCCGCCGGCATTGGCGAGGAACTTGTCCGGACCCTGTCGGGCGAATCCCACCGACAAAGGCAAATGGCCGACATGGACGACATTGACGCCGACTCGACAAGCGAGCGCTTCGAATCCGAGGATGCCGATGAGAAATCGTTGGAGAAGGAACACATGGACGGAGCAAGAGCGTGGCACATGGCACAGGAGGTGCAAGAACTCAGACAACGCGACGAGACTGATGGAGGCAAAACACGAAAGCTGGGCGTCACCTGGCAGAACCTCACCGTAAAGGGCGTCAGCAGCGATGCCTCGTTCAACGAAAACGTCCTCTCTCAGTACAACCCACTTGGAAAGGGGGGCAAGGGTGTCCCCATGAAAACCATCATCGACAACTCGCACGGCTGCGTCAAGCCCGGAGAGATGCTGCTCGTTCTCGGACGCCCTGGAGCCGGATGCACCACACTGCTCAGCATGCTGGCGAACCGTCGACTGGGCTACGCTGAAGTGACGGGCGACGTCAAGTACGGCAACATGACGCACAAAGAAGCAAAGAACTACCGCGGCCAGATTGTCATGAACACGGAAGAGGAAATCTTCTTCCCCACCCTAACCGTCGGCCAAACCGTTGACTTTGCCACTCGCATGAAGGTCCCGTTCCATCTCCCTCCGGGCATCAACACCCCCGAAGAGTACGCCCAGGCCAACAAGGACTTCCTCCTGCGGTCCATGGGCATTCCTCACACGGAAGAAACGAAAGTGGGGAATGAATTCGTCCGGGGCGTTTCGGGCGGTGAGAGGAAGCGTGTGTCCATCATTGAGTGCCTCGCAACCAGAGGCAGCCTGTTCTGCTGGGACAACTCGACCCGTGGCCTCGACGCCAGCTCCGCTCTTGAGTGGGCCAAGGCCATGAGGGCCATGACCGATGTCTTGGGACTTACCACCATTGTTACCCTCTACCAGGCCGGCAATGGCATTTATGACCAGTTCGACAAAGTCCTCGTCCTTGATGAGGGCAAGCAGATTTACTACGGGCCCCGTGCGGAGGCCGTTCCCTTCATGGAGGAGCACGGCTTCGTGTGCGACCCCTCTGCCAACCAGGCAGATTTCCTGACTGGTGTGACGGTCCCGACGGAGCGCCAGATCGCACCTGGCTACGAGAACAAGTTCCCGCGCAACGCCGACGACGTGCTTGCTGCCTACGACCGCTCCGCCATCAAGCCAAAGATGGTTGCGGAGTACAACTACCCGGAGACGGAGGAGGCAAAGGAGAGGACGGCGGCTTTCAAGGAGATGGAGGCAAGAGACAAGCACAAGAGTCTCCCCAAAAACTCGACCTTGACCACCAGCTTCTACACTCAGGTCCAGGCCTGCGTTTCCCGTCAATACCAGATCCTTTGGGGCGACAAGGCAACCTTCATCCTGAAGCAAGTCTCGACGCTCGTCCAGGCTCTCATCGCTGGTTCTCTCTTCTACAACGCCCCCGCCAACTCGGCCGGCCTGTTCGTCAAGGGCGGCGCGCTGTTCTTCTCTCTCCTGTTCAACTCTCTGCTCGCCATGGCCGAAGTCACCGAATCATTCAGTGGCAGGCCTGTGCTGGCGAAGCATCGGTCGTTCGCCCTCTACCACCCGGCTGCTTTCTGTATTGCGCAGATTGCAGCCGACATTCCGGTATTGCTGTTCCAGATCTCGCACTTCAGTCTCGTCGTCTACTTCATGGTTGGGTTGAGAATGTCGGCCGAGAATTTCTTCACCTACTGGGCCATGCTCTTTGCCACGGCCATGACCATGACGGCTCTGTTCCGCATGATCGGAGCTGCCTTCCCCAACTTCGATGCTGCCTCCAAGGTCTCTGGATTCCTCATCTCGGCTCTCATCATGTACACGGGCTACATGATCCAAAAGCCGAAAATGCACCCGTGGCTGGGCTGGATCTTCTGGATCGACCCTCTTGCCTACGGCTTCGAGGCTTTGCTTGCGAACGAGCTGCACGGGCAGCAAATTCCCTGCGTTGGTGTCAACATCGTGCCCGGCGGTCCTGGCTACGGCACTGGCGAAGGTGGACAGGCTTGCGCCGGTGTCGGTGGCGCGCACGTAGGTGCGACAAGCGTCTTGGGTGACGACTACCTGGCCTCCCTCTCGTACAGCCACAGCCACGTTTGGCGCAACTTCGGCATCCAGTGGGCGTGGTGGGTCCTCTTCGCCGGTCTCACCATCTTCTTCACCACCAAGTGGAAGGAAATGGGTGAGGGAGGACGCAGCCTGTTGATCCCGCGTGAGCAGCAGCACCTGGTCAAGCACCTGCAGCCCACGGACGAGGAGTCGCAGCCCACCGAGAAGCCCAGCGCCGGCCAATCCGGATCCGACGACAACCTCAACAGCCAGCTGATCCGCAACACCAGCATCTTCACCTGGAAGAACCTGACCTACACCGTCAAGACTCCCTCGGGCGACCGTGTCCTCCTCGACAATGTCCAGGGTTACGTCAAGCCCGGCATGCTCGGCGCTCTCATGGGCTCATCCGGTGCCGGCAAGACAACCCTCCTCGACGTCCTCGCCCAGCGCAAGACCGACGGATCCATCCACGGATCCATCATGGTCGACGGCCGTCCTCTCCCCGTCTCCTTCCAGCGGTCCGCCGGCTACGTCGAGCAGCTGGACGTGCACGAGTCTCTGGCCACTGTCCGCGAAGCCCTCGAGTTCTCCGCCCTCCTGCGCCAGTCTCGCGAGACGCCCCGCGAGGAGAAGCTCAAGTATGTCGACACCATCATCGATCTCCTGGAACTGCACGACATCGAACACACGCTCATCGGGCGCCCCGGTGCCGGTCTATCCGTCGAGCAGCGCAAGCGCCTCACCATCGGCGTCGAACTGGTGTCCAAGCCCAGCATCCTGATCTTCCTGGATGAGCCCACCTCGGGCCTCGACGGCCAGGCCGCCTACAACACGGTCCGCTTCCTGCGCAAGCTCGCCGAGGTTGGCCAGGCCGTTCTCGTCACCATTCACCAGCCGTCCGCCCAGCTCTTCGCCCAGTTCGACACGCTTCTCCTGCTCGCCAAGGGTGGCAAGACCGTCTACTTTGGCGAGATTGGCGAGCAGGCCAACACCATCAAGGATTACTTTGGCCGCTACGGAGCGCCATGCCCGCGCGAGGCCAACCCCGCCGAACACATGATCGACGTGGTCTCGGGCAGCCTGTCGCAGGGCAAGGACTGGAACAAGGTCTGGCTCGAGTCGCCCGAGCACTCCAAGGTCACGGCCGAGCTGGACAGCATGATCGCCGACGCGGCCGGCAAAGCCCCCGGCACCGTCGACGACGGGCACGAGTTCGCGGCGCCCATGTGGGAGCAGATGAAGCTGGTGACGGGGCGCATGAACCTCTCCCTCTACCGCAACGTCGACTACGTCAACAACAAGTTCGCGCTGCACATCGGCTCCGCCCTCTTCAACGGCTTCTCCTTCTGGATGATCGGCGACAGCGTCGGCGACCTGCAGCTCAAGCTCTTCACCGTCTTCAACTTCATCTTCGTCGCGCCCGGCGTCATCGCCCAGCTGCAACCCCTCTTCATCGACCGCCGCGACATCTACGAGACGCGCGAGAAGAAGAGCAAGATGTACCACTGGGTGCCCTTCGTCACCGGCCTCATCGTCTCGGAGATCCCCTACCTGATCATCTGCGCCGTCCTCTATTTTGTCTGCTGGTACTACACGTGCGGCTTCCCGACGGCGAGCAAGTACGCGGGCAGCACGCTCTTCGTCATGATCATGTACGAGTTCGTGTACACGGGCATCGGGCAGATGATCGCGGCGTACGCGCCCAACGCCGTCTTCGCCTCGCTCGCCA
Organism: Dothiorella sarmentorum; assembly: GCA_023082095.1. NCBI lineage: Eukaryota > Fungi > Ascomycota > Dothideomycetes > Botryosphaeriales > Botryosphaeriaceae > Dothiorella > Dothiorella sarmentorum. The sequence continues at coordinate 282,856 of JAJMVL010000021.1, read as the reverse complement.
ACCCCGTCGTCATCGGCACGCTCGTCAGCTTCTGCGGCGTGCTGGTGCCCTACGCACAGATCCAGCCCTTCTGGCGCTACTGGATGTACTACCTCAACCCCTTCAACTACCTCATGGGCTCGCTCCTCACCTTCACCACCTGGCCCGCAAAGGTCGCGTGCTCCACCGCTGAGCTCGCCGTCTTCGATCCCCCGTCGAACCAATCCTGCGCGGATTATCTCGACGTGTATCAGCGGGGTATGGGCGTCGCGTCGCATCTGCTCAATCCCGAGGCGACGGCTGGGTGTGAGGTGTGCCAGTATCGGAGCGGCGCGGATTATCTCCGGACGATTAATTTGCTGGAGGAATATTATGGGTGGAGGGATGCGGGCGTGGTGGTGATTTTTGCGGTGAGCAGTTATGCGTTGGTGTATGGGTTGATGAAGTTGCGGACGAAGGCGACGAAGAAGGCGGAGTAGAGAGGGGGAGTGGAAGTTGAGTAGGGGCCGGGGGTAATTTGTTATGTGTGTTTTATGAGTGGGGGGCCCCTTTGAAGTTTGGAGGTTTCTTGGATGATCATAGAAGCGATGGCGTTGTTTTGTGGTTTGCTTATTATAGAGTGCGCTTTGTAAGAGTTGACGTTGGACGCAGCGGAAGGATATCGCAACGGGATAGAATAGAGCGTCCTAGACGTGCTTGAACAGGTAATTAGAACAATTACTGAATCACGATTTCGGAGTAAACATTGATGATTGCCCTTTTTCTTCGTATGCGCTGAGTTCGGGTCCTGCAAATGGAGCCAACGCTACCATGCACATGCCCGCGGAGGAACGAAGAATTGAACCTCCCAACCGCACTACCTCCCCCACCTCGACTCTATCTCCCGGGAGAGTTTGGGGCGCTGGGAGAGTCGGAGACGGGAGAGATGGGAGACATGCGAGAGCTGGGAGAGTCGAAGACAGGAGAGATGTGAGACCTGCGAGAGCCGGGCGGAAATTATTGCTGGCGCCGCCGCTGTTATCGCTGCCGCTGGTGTTGTTACCGTTGCCGTAGCCCCGTCGCTTTCGGACAGTAGTCCTCTTCTGCTGCCGGCCTCTGTTGTGGTTGCGGCGTGTGTGCCATTCCACGGCCTGGAGTAAACCGTTAGAAAGTCTCTTTTAGGCAAGTGAATTGGAAAGAGCGAAGTTTACATTGAGGAGTTGGGCAGCTTGGCCACAAGGTACTGCCCCCGACCGACGGTATGGTACTTGGCTCACCTGAAGATGCCGACAGACACATGGTAAAGCTCGACTAAGGGCAACTGCGGGGCTGGACGCCTGCCATGCCTAGTCGGCATGTTGGGGACAAGAGGCGGCGAAGAGGAGAGTGGTCGGGGGCGGAGGCGGAGGGAGAGGCGGAGGGAGAGGCGGGGGCGGGGGCGGGGGTGTTGTTGTTGTTGTTGGTGGTGGTGGTGTCGGTGGTGTTGGTGATAATGGTGGCCTCAAAGATGAGGCACCAATCGGAGAGTGGTAGTGGTACTAATAGCGGTGGGCAGCAGGAGGCGCGAAGATTGTGGTGGTGAGGGTGAATATGGCCTCAAAAATGAGGATCCCACATGCGACGTAAACAACGCCCGTAGGAGAATCAGTGCGGATCAGTGAGACCAGCGCCGCCAAAGAGAAGAGAAGAAGAGGCATGAAGATGGATTAGCTACATGGGAGCAACCCACCGACTCCTGCTCAGCCGAGCCAGGCAATTCCCCTCTCTTCCTTTAAAGCGTGCATCGCATCCGTGAATAGGAAACCTGCCTCTACACCTGGTCTCGAGTACCTTCTCCACTCACAACCAACAAGTCTTTTCAAGCTTTCTTCAATGCCGCTGATTGAAAATCCCAATGTAGAGCGATCCGAAACGCATAGGTCACAATTTGCAAACGCTCGCACATCAATCATCCTCAGCCGCCGGCATGACGAGGCCTTTTGCTAGCAGGCGGTCTGCATCCCCGGAACACGCCCACTTGGCTCGTCGCACCGTGACGAGGTCAGCTACTGAGGTATTGCCGTATGACTTCATATCATAACGAGCCATTACTGACCTGGAGGATCGTCGAAAAGCAATGGGCACTGAGTTGTCGGTAAATTATAAACGGGCATCATGCGTTGGCGGTTCAGCACGATACTTAATGAGGTCGGATGGAGGGACGTCGTGGGAAGAAGCCTCACATGACGTTGGCGTGGTCTGATAATGCGGCTCTGTGGAATGATTTCTACGGCTGTGCCACCCACGTAGATCCGCGGGGTGTCACGTTTCGAGACACGTGGGGTGGGCGTCTTTTCAACCAGGTTTTGTAAAGAAAAAAAAAAAAAAATAGCCGCGCCACGCTGTCATGCAAGGGAGCGCACAGACCTTGCCACGCTGGAAAAGATGTTGAACCAGTCTTGGGCCTGACAACCGTCATTGTTAGTTTTTTTTTGTCGGTTTCGCAGAAAACAAAGATGATTGGGAAAATTTGTTCCAGGGGACCTCTCGGCAAGATGGCTGAGTTTCCGGGGTGCGGGGCGGAAGGAAGGGAGTCCTTGCGTCAAATCAAATCAAACCCCTGCCAGAGTACCAGAGCAGTGGAAATGGATGAACAGGTGTTGTATAAATGCGACCAGTACCGGCCAGATCGTTAATCAAGGGATTCGATCCACGTGGGCGCCGGTGCTAGTACTAAAAACTTATACTTGGGTACCGCCGACAACGGCCGAGCAGCACTCTTGGCAGGAGAAGATTGGGAGAGTTGAACCCCCAAAACAGCTAGGTGGTGACCGATTCTGGGTGGCAATTAGACGGCAGGATCGAGGGTCACGAGTACTTTGTCCGTTTTGTTCAAGCCCAATCAGGTTTCTGCTCGGGCTTCCCCGCATTCTCCATGAACAATCACTCGAGTCAGTTCTGGGGCTAGCAAAGCGCATCGTCTTATAACTGATCCAGGGGCCCCGCCGCAGTCAGACCCGCTTTCCACGTCACTTGAATGCCGACCCCGACATCATGTCCCATCCGCAGGACTTCTCCGCCAGGCCCTCGATGAAGCAGGGCTTCAAGACTGGCCGCCGCCAGCACCGCAGCTGCGACCAGTGCCGCAAGGGCAAGCGGGCCTGCGACGTCGCCTTTGCGAAAGAGCCGGGTAAGCATTGAGCACTGCCAATCTCCAACTCGCCGCTCATCTCTCTCCTCGCAGGCGGAAACTCGGACGACATCACTGCTCTCGGCCCGTGTTCAAACTGTAAGCGGACGGGCAAGAGCTGCACCCTGCAATGGCTGCGAGCCGTCCATCACGCCTCGCTGCGCCCGCGCGCCGACCTGTCGACGACCCCCAACAGCAACAACAGCAGCACCAGCGACAGCGACGCCCCCAAGCTGGAGGACACTCCGGCCCCGCAGCCGCACCCGCAACCGCTCCAGACGGCCGTGGGCGCTCGGACTGATCCGCACCCTGCTGGAGTTCCGCTGTCGGCCGCTTACTCGTACCCATATTCGCCGCCCGTCGACGACGCAGTCTTGGCATCGCTTCTTCCTCAACACCAACAACAACAACAACAACAACAACAACAACATGAACCCTGGTCCACCTCGACCTTTGACTACTTGGCCCTACGCACCGTGACCGATCCGCTGGACGATGACTTTCGCTTCGACAACTCGCATCATGCCCCTCTTCAACAACAGCATCAGCACCAGCAATCCGACTTCAACCCGCAATTCTTCCCGGCTGCACCCTCAACGGTATCGTCTGGCCACTCGACCAGCGGTCTGTATCTGCAAGGGGGTGCGGGATGGGATTACGATGAAACCGATGCCAGTCCGGAGAGCGTTGAGCAGCAGTTCGACGAGATGATGCCGTGGCGGAGCAGCAGCGTCGGGCAGCGTGCCCGCAGCCCATCGGCAGCCAGCTTCAGCAGCTTCCTGGAGCACCTGCAGCCGTCGTCGCACGCGCAGAGCCGGCTCGCCCAGGCCATGAACCAGTCGGTGCTGACCAAGGGCCTGTGGAAGGTGTACCACGACAGCTTCGAGAACGCGCTGTCGTGTTGGCTGACGGAGAAGACGTGTCCGTACACGTACCAGATGGTCCCGGCGGCGGGCGATGCCGGGTCCGAGTCACTTGCAGATGTATGGGGTCCATCATGGGTGAGGCTTTACAGGCCGCAGCATGCTTTTCTTGTTTTTGGGTTCTCAGCGGCTGGGTGCTAACACGGAGCTGCAGGGCAACCGCATCGTCGGCCGCGTGTGCCATCTCGACAAGTCGTGGGCGAAGCTGCGCAACCGGCCCGTGAGCCACACCGAGGACCAGGCCGCGTCACGAGCGTTGCAGCTGTCCATCATGGCTTTTGCGACGCAGTGGGCCCAGGGCAGCCAGCGCAGTTCGGCCCAGTACTCGGCCAACGCCATGGATGGGACCCTCCCGCTCGACGGCGAGTTTGACCGGATGCTGCAGGAGTCGCTCTGGCACCAGGCCCGCCGTGCTCTGCAAGACGCAGCTGATTGCGAGTCGTTCCGCGTCGTGCTGGCACATGTCATCTTCTCCTTCACCCAGAAGCCACTTAATCTCGACCAGCACGTGGACGCCGAGGGGGATGGTGAGGACTCGTCGAAACTGGACGACATCATCGACTCCGAAGGACCTCCCATTTTCCTCGAAGCAGCCACCCGGCAGGTCTTTGCACACCGCGCCAAGTTCCACAGCATGGCGGGGAGGAACAGCTCGCCGAGTTCGCAGGGCGGACCAGCCAGCAAGTTGGACTCGGCGGATCGCAAGGTACGTACAACGTCCGTCCCACCCGGCTCTGCTAACATTTTGAAGACTTTCGACATGATGTTCTGGCTCTGCGTCATGTTCGACACTCTATCCGCCGTCATGAACGACCGGCCACTCGTCGTATCGGACAAAGACAGCAAAATCCGCCCCGACCGAGCAAAGACCAGCGAACCGACCCCATTCATCGTATTCGGTGCACACAGCAGCGGCGAACTGTTCGCCGACGGCGCCTTCTCATCCACGCTTCCCGAAGAGCCCCAGTCAGACCTCTGGGGCGACCTCTTCCTCAAATCCAAACCCATCCGCTGGAACCAGGGCCTCCCCCGCTGGCCGTGCACCTACGAAGAGGCGGCCATCACCCTCTGCAACGCCGCCCCCGTCAAAGTTCTGCTCTACCGCAAGGTCGCCCGCCTCCAAACCCTCATGTCGCGCGCCACCACCAAACCGGAGAAAATGGAAGCCTCCATCACCGAGTCCATCAAGGTCTACCAGCACTGGAACACGACCTACGGCCACTTCTTCGCCGACTGCATCGCCGACCACGACAACCTCCCCGCCCGCATCCAGTCCTGGTATGTCATCCTCAAGGGCCACTGGCACCTCGCCGCCCTCAGCCTCACCGACATGATCCAACGCATCGACGACAACGCCCTGGGCCTCGCCTCGCAGCAAAAGCTGCGCGAGCGCGCCCGCCTCGTGCAAGCCCTGCGCAAGGAAAACGCCTTCGCCCTGGCCGACCTCGGCCGCGTCTCGTCGCCGTCCGTCGGCGCCTCGTTCGCCCGCGCCCGCGAGTTCCACTTCGCCGTCAACAAGGGCGCCCTCCTCACCGAGCCCTGGACCGTCGTCCTCGTCCGCTCCTTCGCCAAGGCCGCCCGCGTCCTCCTCGACTGCATCCCCCCCTCGCCAACTTCCAACTCTCCAACCATCAACATGAATGCAGCAGCAGAGTACATGCGCCGCTGCGACCACTGCATCAAGGCCCTCTGGTACCTCGGCCGCAAGTCCGACATGGCCTTTTTGGCCGCCACCTTCTTGTCCAACAGCCTGAAGGCCAAGGCGCAGAAATTGGCGGCGCTGTCGGCGGGCGCAGGCCCGACGCCGCAGAGCAATGTGGGCCCCACGCCGCAGCCGCAGCCGCAGCAGCAGTCTTCTCGCCGCTCGACGGTGGATTCGGGGTTTTATAATAATGATCTGTGGCAGGGTGCTGGGTGGGCGGATGGCGAGAGGGTTGATGCGTCGTTGTATGCGTCGTTATGAGATGGAAGCGAAAGGGGAGGGAAGGCTATAAAAAAGTAATGTGAATATCATCGGGGTGGATGGGCGGAGTATCAGGGGTGGGGATTTTCGCTCTTTCCCAATATTTTTCTTTTTTGTATAGACCGGTGACGGACGGGGAGTGAATAGGTCACAACGGATCGTCTTTGTTTTTGTGTTGTGTTGTCGTATAGCTGGTAACGGGGAAAGTTTAAATTGTTTGTGAGCAAGTCTGTCGTTTTTCTGCTTCTGCGTTTTTAAACTTGCATCGTCGTGTTGAGTACACGAATATTCCCAGGAGATATGGGGGGTTCGTATGGGTTGCTTACGGCGGCTTCGTTGAGGCTCATTGTTTCGAATCCATATTGTTTCAGAGCATACATAATTGTAGGGCTCCAGATTCGCCAACAAGAGTCGTGGGCTTTGACGGATCTGGTAATAGCGGTGATCAGCTACGGGCCGTCCCGAAAGTGTACCGGAGACCATTCGTCTTTTTTTCAACGTGGTCATGGAGTAGAGAAGATGGTAGCCCAAGCCTGGTAAAGTATTGTAGCCAAAGTATTGTAGCCAAATGATAGCGTAAAGCTGTCTTTCCTGTCTCACGATGCTGTCCTGGATAATCAAATCTTATGAATACGGCATATAACACTGCCAAGCGTTCGTCCAGTACCTCTCCCCGCGGCGAGGCTGCGAGTGTCATCACGTCCCGTTGACATAGAGGACATTTCACTAAGGCTTATGAGTTTAAAGACACGAAGCTGAGGTTCGGGAAGTGCATCTGCTTCCGAAAGGAACAAGGAGCTCGGTATTGCTTTTGCCTGATTGCTATGATGGGTAGCTGAGTCGAGCGGGTGTGGCGCGGCGAGTGAAAGCTGAAGGTTCTCCGGGTGGCGTTCTGGCCGGTGACACAAGCTGAATTTCAAGGCAGCTCCTTCAGCCATGATTTCTTTTTGGTAGAAACCACCGCACTATGAGACAAGTTGTTGAACGCGCGGCTGAAGGCGTCATGGTACCCTCGGGATCTGAATATGTATGTATGTATGTATACTTGGACACTTTCTACTGGTCGTGCACGTAATATTTCTCGTGGGCAGTCAATGTCTCGCCAATAAGGCCTGACATCCTCCGGTCCTCAGTATACATATGGTAATCGATGGAAGCCCTGCTTTTGAAGAAATGGGAGTGGCTGTCGATGTTACTAGGTGTGCGATCATTGAGCAGCCCATCATCGTTTTAGGATGTGGCTGCCTGGTGCAAAATGCTTACAGACCGTCGGTCCTGCGTGTTACACAGCATAATAGGGCTAAGAAACAATGCAGACACCTAATCGTATCTGCGAGGCTGGCTGATGGTGCGGGGTAGACAAGGCTGCTACAGCCAGCTTATAACACGGTCGTCTACGCTAATAAATAGGCTGGAATCAAATCCTTCTGTCTATCATCACAGCGGCTTTCAAACCCGAAATCGCGCCCAATACAGCAACCTCGGAGTTTCTTGATGCATTGGATATCAAGACCTTCCCCGTCCAGCCAATCATGACCTCTTTCACCGATTATGAGTTGGTTTATTTCATAATCTTGAGATGGGAGGCAAGACTTTGGATTCTGGTAAACTACTATTATTACCGGATATTTGTTTGGATGCCGTTGAACCTACTTTGGAAGTCGTTGATGTTTATTCTATCGGTAAAGTGGGGTGTGAAGAGCAACATTCTAACCGAAGAGTTCCTGAGGATATTCCTGAGGATAATCGCAAAACTACTGGGACAGATGTTGGAAAAAGTCAAGAAAAAGAAAGGGATGATGTGGCTATTTTGGATGTGCTATTTCCACTTCGCAGATCCTACCGAGTTCATACATAATTACACCGCCGCATGGAAGCAAAAATGCCCATCATGGTCAATCAGCATGTTTTTGGACAACGGCAAGCAGCAAGAAGTCCCATGTGAAAAGGACTAGAGCGAAAAGAAAATTATGAAGCATCTGATATCATCCTACAACATCGCCCGGTCCAGCAGTATACCATTTGAAGCTTTGGGCCACAGAACTATTCGTCGAATCGACGTTTCTTCGGTAAGTGTTAAGCTCCACCCTATTTCCCCATATTAAGTGTTTTGGCTCGACTAGAGGGCTGAATCACGTAGATGTATGGGGGCGCGGCAGTAGGAAAACGCAAGTTTGTGCTCCCACTCTGCGTCTACGGTCCAGAGGGTCGGCTAATCTTCTATTTCAAGAACCCGAACGAACTCAGCGAGAAACACAAGTTCAATCTCGTGGAAATACTGAAAGCCAGACTTGTTCTTGTTACCAGGGGTGAAGACCGCAATTGCCTCAACTTCATGCGGACATACAGATCAACTTATATCAACACAGTTTTCATGGTCCCATTTCTTGGAAGCCTGCTCATTGGAATAATCTGGACTGTCATCGCTATCAGAAAATACAGCCAAGACGTCCAAGTCAGTGCACAAACCGCTTTCACCATCGCAAGCTACGTTGTCACTGCGGGTGAGTGAGATCCTCTAATTATAGTGAAAAGGAGACTCACGAAATTGTAGGCGCATTGTTCATCGCACTCGTCGCCTACCTGGATAGCAGATACGAAGCCAGTGCGCGAGATAGCCAGGATGCTGCTGAGAACATGCCCGTCGGTACGACAGCACCTCACAATGTCCCACCCGCTCATCCAATGGTCGCACCAGCCTTGCCACGTACTGCAACAGCCCCTCCAGCAATATGATCAACAGCTCAGACTCCTCGTACTTCGCAACCTCAAGCCGCATTTCGGACTTCTTCCCAGTCTCCCCCGGCTGCACAGCCTCCACCAGGAGTTCCATCTACCGAAAGCCTCACAACTCCACTCGCGGCATCTTCTGCGGCTTATTATGACAACAACTTTTCAACCGTGTAGCCGTGGCAAGTCCACACACGTCCTTGGTAGCTTTGTCAATCCAGCATTCGAACTTTATCAGCTGAAGTCGTTTCAAGTCAATCGCCAATAGAGGGAAGAAGCTTGCCGGAGAGCTGGTCGTCATTCAAAGCACAGTTGGTTCGAAAAGAAGATAGGAAGCATAAAAACACCTTCAAAATTCACCGCATGAGTGAGACTTCAATCCGCGTAGTGATACCAGCACAAACCAACAGAAATTCAAGCTCTCGGTGAACGAATACGCCACATCTAGACATTGTGATGCTAAGGAACCACATATGATTTACGAATATATTCATTTCCCATTCATTTACCGTGGATACTGGGTGTCTCCGGGTGAAAGCATAATCTGAGCTCCACCTTGATTATTGTCACTATTATTTGCATGGCTACAGCTATCAGTATGAGCCAGCAAAGCTACGAGCTGAGCGTTTTTCGTATGTGGACCGGACGTATCAGTGTTGCTTGGAGAGTCAAGTCGGCGATACCAACGCCTCTTCCAGGCAAATTCCCCGTGCTGTGGACATTTACGTAAGCTTATTATCCCCCAGTCCAGCAAGATATCAGTAATGGCGATGATCATTATTTTCAGTTGAAACTGTCGGAATATACTTGAACTAGAACACATACCAAAGATCTCGAGAGGAGCCAGGACTGCAAGTCGAGGGGAAGCCATGGTGTGACTAATAGAGAAACACCTAGAAAATCGTGTACGCGCCGAACCAAAGTATCTCATCAAATCAATCCCATGCTCATTCAGGTGTAATAACAAGTAACATGACACTCACAACAGACATGTGGGATTGAAGTTTTTGTTCCCGTGTAGATGTAGTGCGATGAAGTGAGTGCTCAAACTACATAAGCAACACCCTTAATCTCAAAACAGTTTGCGACAAATGGTGGTACAACGATACTTGTGTCACGTCCTATTTGAAAAAGCGAGACGCCTTACAATAAGGCGTGCCGGGATGGGTAGATCCGTTAATCCGGGGAAGGCGTTGTGGAGGATTATCCGCCATGGCGTTTGCAACCACAGGGCCCGAGAGACGATGTCGCAATCTGAGACATGAAGAATGCTACGGGTAAAATAGCTTATTGGTACTACTAGAGTACTGCACGACTCGTTTGCGGGTCTGGAGTTGTGCGAGTCAAGAATACGAATCGCGTTGAACTGACTCGTCCCTGTGGCTGATCATTAGCTTGCGAGTATGAGTCGCGTCGGTTCATCTCTATTATGGCAACAAGGTTGATGCTTATACGTAGTACTGTGTAGGAAGTGTGGGGTTGGTCGTGATTCAAGCAACTTGGGGTAGGTTGGTGGATGTGTGTTTGTGGTCACTAACGCGAAGCCATCATTGCGCAGCCGAAATATATGCCTCAACGTTGATCTCACCATAAGCTGACGACTCTTCAATCGGGATGTGTTTTCCAAAAAGATCTACGGGGTCTGCCGTTTTCTACAGCATTAATGGAGACGCAGCCAACAAGATCCATGTGTGAGCATGAAGGTACGCATTCGTACGGGTAGTATAACCGGCATTCAGATAGTAGGCTTTCCCTCAAAGGCAAACATCAACAGGAGAAAACAACGCAGAACCCAGGACAATAATGCAGGGAAAAGGAGGTTCGATGCCGGTGTTGGTCGTTCAGGTGATAAGAGGCCAGCGTGGCATGACTGCCGGTTGACGATCGTGATATTTATCGTCGGGCAAGCTGCATGCGTAGAGAACGCGATGCGTGTAGACATGGCTTCCTGCAGGGTTGTTCCGCTCCGTTATTGCTCATGAACGCCTCTGATTATTAGCGGGCAAGAAGCACTATGGGAAGCAGTGACGCTTCCCGCTCGCCCGTTCGCCCGCTCCCGTCCCCAGGAAGTAGGCAGTAACTAATGAGTTCCGATGAGTCGGTAACTTAGCGTCTCGGTAGGGGAATTAATAAGATCCTCCTTATCGATTAAAGCTAGGCCGGATGGAGTAAGGAAAGGCTATTAAGTACAGGCGAGTTAAAGCAGACGTTGTAGGATCGCCGGCACATTTGCGACATGCGTACTGCTACAGTGGGGGCAGCCAAAGTTTCGCTGCTTTTGGAGAAGCACACCAATTTCGAGCCGTTAGCTTTGAACGCACCAAGTTTCGTAATTTACACGGCGAATGAGCATGCCATCCCCACCCACATAACGTCGTGGCTATACAAGCCAGAGGAAGATAGTATGACTATGTTCGAACGCAGATGGTTGCATCTGATTAGTGATCGGTCGAGCAGACTTCGGAACCTGCCGTCAGAAAAAATCTCACCTGGTCTCTGTCCTCGCGGTGAGGTAAGCGGGGCTAGAGCATAACGATATGAGATGCAGATCTCGCGGACAGTCAGGCGACGTTGACCTTGCGAGATGCGAGGTGGTTTTTTGAAAGCGAGGTTAAACGAGGTCATGGAGGTGCTTGATGCGAAGCAGGCGATCACGACAATCTGCAGTGGCGGTGGAGATAGGGGGGTTTGGAGTTGATGCGTCGAAGGGATTTGGGCAAGTCGGAGATTACTGCACCAATCAGACCAGGCGTCGGATGGGCATGTCATCTCTCATGAATTGGCGACGAGATGCGCAGTGATCGCGGGGCAACCCGGTGGAGCAACAGGGCCACGCTTCAGAAGCGAGTACGTTGCGCATCGACAGATCGGGCAAGACGCCATACCGAACTGAACATTTTTCTTGCGCTGCCTCCAGTTGCATACTAGCTCCCAACGTCGGCTATGGAACGCACATCATATGTCAAACCTTTCCTTCCAAGCCACCCCTTTCCTGCTGATAATGCCACAGGCCTTGCCCGAAAGCGCAACATTCGGCAACTTCGGCCACTATCGCGCCGCAGAAGACCCGTCCTCATGTCAGACCGGCCGGGCCTCCCCTGGCACCGTGGCGTCCGCGGGTCAGCGCCTGACATCCGTTACGCGTGGACCTCGCAGCATCTGGTGCATCTTGCTCGGGCAAACGGCGGCGGGCTGAGCAGGTCGGCGTGCAGCCCCGATGCTCGCTAGCTCCGGATGGCTGCAACGGGACGGGCACCAAGGCTTGGTCGGCTTGGATATTCAGCCGCCTGCGTCGGTGGATAGCACCAACACCTCGGATGGTCGCGGCCGCTCACTGTCCGACTTGGACGGCAGTACCTATGGTTCCAACTCTCGTCGACATCTCGTGAGGCTGTCCTCACCGCCGACGGGCTGGCGCGGCTTGCCACGTGCTGAAGCAGCTAATCCAGGGCTGATGAAACGGCTTCATCCCCGCGTTACCACCTCGCTTAATCTCTTGTTTATGCAGTTATTGCCGGCCGGCGTAACCAATCCCTTCGTCTTCTCTGGCGGCGCTCTGCCGGCTTTTGGCAGACGGGCCTTTCCCGCTCTGTCCCTGCCAAGCTTGTGTTCCTGCAGCAAAGCAACGTACACAAGGTCCATAAAACTACTGTGGATCCTGTTTTGGGTTCAAAGCACCTGCCGATTATCCCCGCTCATTCTCTTGCATCTTTATTTCCCCCCGGCCCATTTCCGGGCCCGGTCCTGCTCACAGCATATTTCTCAAAAGCCCGCCCTCTTGCCCTGCTATTCTTCCCGTTTGGCCCGCACCCCTCTAGCTTTTCAACGGGCGCCTCAGCCCTGTGTCGACGACTCCATCACCAACATGGCGAGCACGGATATGAAAGTTTCGTCCATTGCCTTTGGCTTTGCCCTTGGCTTTGGCTACCTCACCGCCTGGGATGCCTGGAAGATCACCACCAAGAACCGCAACCCTCTTCGCAGTGTCTTCGTGTGGATGGTGTGGTGCGAGCTGGCCGCAAACCTCGCCATCGCCATCGTCGCCTGGCTCTTTTTAGAAGGAGTATTACCACCAACCTTACCAACATTTTTTGTCATTCGTAAGCCTCAGCCTCCCGCGACACATTGTCTGCAATTCTAACCTTTCCAGTGCTCCTATGGGTCTTCGAGATTCAATTCATCCTCCAAATCATCATCAACCGAGTCGCCATCATTTCAACCAACCCGCGTACCATCGCCTACATTCGATGGGGCACCATCGTCTTCATCTCGCTCATCAACATTTCCGTCTTTTGTATCTGGATTCCCGCGCAGATGCAGATCGCTGAGCCGTGAGCAAAGTGTTTTCCTGTACATGGGATCCCGCCGCTAACAATGCTTTGTAGCTTTATCCGCGTCAACCAAGTCTGGGATAAGATCACCAAGGTGCTCATCGGCCTCAACGACGCTTGCCTGAACTTTTACTTCATCATGCAGGTCAGGAGGCGTCTCGTCGCCAACGGCCTCCAGAAATACAATGCACTGGCACGCTTCAACACCCACATCATCTTGATCTCCGTCGGCATGGACGTACGTCTCATCTGCTCTGCCCCGAAATGATACTCTAAGCTGACTCTGCTAGCTTCTCATCATCGGAACCATGTTCCTGAAGAACGGCGCCGTCTTCATGCAATTCCACCCGGTCGCATACACGGTCAAACTCAAGATCGAACTTTCCATGACCAACCTCATCACGCGCATCTCCAAGGAATCCATCAACGAACGCATGGGCACCACGTCGACCAGCCACGGGCAAAGTCGCTTCACCTTCGGCACGCACGGCACGCTCAACAAGGACGTGCCCATGGACGTGTTCTCGGAGCCCAACCACACGGCGACCATCTCGACGCAGAAGCACATCAGCGGCGAGCCGCAGCCGGTCAACATGAACCACATCTACACGAAGCGCGAGGTGACGGTGCAGGTGTCAGACCCCAACGACGTGCACGACGTGTCGCAGTCGGAGCGGGCCAGCAGCAGCCGCGGTAGCAAGGAGCACACCGAGTACAACACCTTCGGCAACCCGCCGGATGACGAAATACCCATGTGGAGGCGTTAACATGCCCAATCACCAAACCAAAAGTTTTCTCGAGCAGATACCCATAATGATCGGAACACCCCCTTCGGCGCTTGATTTGGCTGCCGTTTTTTTGTAATTACGCATGAAATACCCATACCCCTTACCCAGCACGTTTGCAAACGCAGAACTTTCTAGGAACGGCGCAGGAGCGTTATTTGGTTTTCTTTTTTTCTTTTGTGTAGCAGAAATTCACTTCATTTACTCCTTCCAAAGTCCCGCTACGATTCGAAGCCTGGAGCATGGGCCGTTTTGCTTGATTTTTTCGCGCATGTTGACTACGCAAAGCAGGCGATGTTGCACGGAACCCTAGGTCGGTCAGAAAACGGCTACGGGCCGTACCGTGTATAGGGCATTTGATGAGGGACGCGGCTTTGAAGCTCTGGTCCCTGAGGGAAAGGAGAGGGAATTCTAAAGAAATGAGAGGCGGAGATACGTTCGTGTAATTCTTGAGGCAATTCCTTGATGGATCCGAATACGACGGACTCGAGCACTTTGAGTATGAAGCTTTAGTAGCTTTTGCAATGTGTGTAGATAGCTAAGTTCCGGCAATGATAGCAAGAAGGCTGCTATTCCTGGAACTACCTCCAACTTTTTCACACGAAATATCATCTCCAAACCCCAATTCTTCTCCAATCTCCAACACTAACAGAGAGGCCAAAAGCTTCGGCGAACCCCGGGCACTTCCGGGCCGCACTGTACTACCAGGTCCAATTCTCCACATTTGTGGCGGGAAGTGGCGCGGAAACTGGCGAAGGAGGATTGAGGAACTCGCGTGGAGGCCGCGTCGACAGCCCGAAGTGGTTCGAGCGGCGTTGGGTGACTCTTCTCATTTCCCCTAGCTGGATGTGGTGCATGGAAGATTCAGAGGCAATGCCACAGTGGGTCGCGCAGGAAAAAAAAAACAAGACTGACACTTGAGCGAGACTCTCACAGCAAGGCAGTGCCATGGTGGGTCGGGGAAGAAATAAGGAACTGAGTAAGGCTCAACATTAACAGGTCTTCCATATGGAAATCACGACTGAGAAGTGGGGTAGGCGTTCTCGGAAGCTTCCATGAGAGCTACCAGGTTCTTTCTTCTTATTGCCGGGGTAAATTCTGAGCACACCATGTTGGATTCTGACTATCACGTCGGGTTCCGAATGAATCTGAATCAGTGCTATATCTGTGGCGACCCCACCTCGATGTTACAGCACGGTGTGCGTAAAATGCAAAGGGTCTAACTCTGAGCCGGGGGTCTGTGCTAGAGGCCAGCGTTTCACTCCTTGGAACACAGCTTGCGTGCTGCATCACCAGATCGCCGCCGATTGTTACCGGCTCACCTGCCTAGAACGATGCGTGATCAACACGTGGGCATGCACGGCGGTGGGATAATATACCTGGCAAGTATATTGCTTGTCTTAACCTACACAGGTGTGTGTTCTGTGCTTGGATCCAGTTTGCACATCATCTCTACTCAGCCCGGGCTTCCTTTTAGGCGTGTTCCGGGCCGCTCAACCGCAGCCAGTAGATGCAGTGCGATTGGCCCCGCTGCATGGGATTGACGGTATATTGCTGTGCTTTTTACGACCGCTGCGCTCGGGATGTAGTTACCGGGCAATCATTGAAGGTCCGTTCTTCCATAATGTCAAGGGTGTTGCTTTCAATTGTTTATCGGTCATCACTTCACTCGTGGGATACCAAAGGTAGCTTGACAGTGGCCGTAATTATTCAACCTTCGTTGTCAGCATATCCACAGGGAAAGAATCTTAAAATAGAGCATTGCTTGTGGTCAAGTACCTCTTATTTGAACTGACTTTGGGCATTGACCTGGTATAGAACCCTTCCACTCAGCATCACGTCCATGATTGGCTGACGCTCTGACGTACCTGTTACGCCACCAAGACGAATTATAACCGGTACCATGGGGAAGATTGACTCCTCTTAGTTCTTATCGACCAAAGCTATCCCCGAGGTTACGTCCGAGGCGATCCCCGAGGCTATATTCTATTCTTACTGTTGGCTAATCAAGCTCTTACCGTGAATATCTTATAGGAAGAGCACTGATCAGTATTAACTTTACTAGTAACACTTCTATGCCGTTTCTCGGAGGTGATCTAGGATGCTGACGGGAATAAAGACATGACCGGAGAACTCAAAATCATCCCATTCCAGAAAAAGCGTATGCCGAATTGACGCAAGATGAGCCTTTTAACCCCCATCAGCATTGAAAGTCGCGCCCAGAGTGAATTGGGCGTTCTTGGCAGTAACACCCAACACGGTATCAGATTCTCGACGAACTGTACTGGTAGCCTAACACATCATCAGACCGGGCTTGTTCAAGGTGTCCGTGCAAAAGAAAAAAGGGGGTATTCTGGTGAAATACAGCTCCGGATATTGCGTTCGACGTGCAAGACTGTACGGCGCCTTCAAGTGCATCCAAACAGCAAGCTCAAACCCACGAGAAAGCAATCAAAGCGGGCGCCCAGTTGTACCCCGACCTGACCCCCCGTTCTCACGCACCAGCATGAAACGTAATACGGTAGCCGCCAAGATTGCCAACAGGGCTGTGCCTGTATTCACAGACATGGCTATGACTAAAATTACTCATCAGCGGGACTCTGGAGAACTCGCCACGGGGTTCCTTAGTATTTCTTACCGTATCTTGGGGATTGAGACTTGGGGTACATGTAGCTGCCGAATATGTTCGCAGTGTTGGCGGTTGCGTTGACCATGGCCAGAGCCGCGGCACGCTTGCTTGCAGGCCTGGGGATGGCGCTCGACGTCCACGCGAAGACCAGGGACCAACTGGAGTAGAATCCGGGGATCATCAGCATCATGGCGATGTAGCGAGGGACAATGGCCGTGGTTGATGCGGCAAGAATGAATGCAACCATGGCGACGTAGAGCGGAGCTGTCACATGGAAATATCTCTCTCCCATGCGGTCCGAGCTCCATGCCGTTATGTAGGCGGTTATCATGCAGAGGATCTGGCGGAAGACGTCAAGGCCGGTTTTGTTTGGCCTCGGGGAAAGTAACTTACGTATGGTGGGGCTGTGAGGAGGAGAGTCGCGGTACTGTTGTAGCCAAGGGTCTCCACAACCGTCGGGAAGAAGTTGAGGACAGAAGCGGACGAGGCTATACAGATCAAGATGGTAGCGACGACATAGACTTTAGGGTCCTTGGCTGCCATCTTGAACCCACCGAGAAGTGACGCTTCTTCGCTTTGTGGATGATCATCCTCTCCGATGTCTTGCCTGAGCCGCCACAATGCAAGTTGGCGCTCTTGCTCGGAAAGCCAGCTGGTTGTGTGAGGCATGTTTGGAAGTACTGAACCGTCAGTGTGAACTTCCTGGGACTGCGGGCACAAACTTACAGAAGATAGCGACCGTTGCCACAAGACAAGTGGCTATTCCTTCGAGAATGAACAGCCAACGCCTAGTTCTGTCAGAGAGGGCATTGTTCGAAATACCGAATACCACAGCTTACCATGAAGGGAGGCCCAAAACACCATCCATCCCGTCCAATATGCCAGCAGCAATCAGGCCCGAGAACGCTCCTGACAACAGGCATCCCATGAATAAGATGGCTGTACGGCCTCCAAGCTCTGCTTGAGTGTACCATGACGAAAGATAGAACATGCACCCCGGCTGCGAAAACCTCAGTCCAGAACTCCACCGAAAGAGCAAAGCAGCCTTACCCAATACGCCGCTTCCAGAACACCAACAACGGCTCGACAAGCCACCAAGCCACCAAAGTTCTGCACTGCTCCAGTCGCACCAGAGACAACGCCCCAGAGACTCATGGCCGTGGGCAAGTAGATGGCCGGCTTCCCCACCGACTTGAGGAAAAGATTCGAGGGCACTGGAGCCGTTAACCCCGCCAAACTTTCCGCGATGCACCACGCTCACCTTGCATCAACACGTAGCCGACAAAGAGGATGCCAACGGCAGTCTGAAGCGACTATCAGTTCCTCGCCGCTCCGCGAACTCCGACCCTTCAGCGACGCCATACCTGGTACTGCGAGCCTGTGAGGCCCAAGTCGTCTTCCAGACCGGCCAGCCGCGCAGCCGCAATGTTGTTTCGGTCCAAGTAGTTCTGCGCTTCATCAGCGAGCGCTCTTCGCGCTAGGGCGTACAGTGTCTTCGCGGCTTACGAGGATGTACATGAGGATCACCAGCGGCAGCATCCTCCAGTCCACCTTGCGCAGCATTTTCTTCTCCAGTTGTTTGATCTCATTGTCGGAGAGGTCCTGCAGGAGGGGTGGGAGCTCTCGGCCAGGCGGTTCCTTTGCGTTCTCGATGAAGTCGACGTCCATCTCTGGTCGCATCTTCGTGGAGGCGTCTTGCGACGTAGGCATTTGTTTATTCTGCAAGACTGAAAGGTTGGGGTTGCAAGAGAAGGGTTGATCCGAGGTAACCTCCATCGATGTTGTCTTGAATATCTGCTACCGTACTTGAATGCGGAGAATGAATGCGGGGAAGTACCCACAAACTATGCAAGATGATGGCAAGCTCCGAATGAACTTCTCCTGAAGGAGCTTCGAAGGTGAATGATAGTGGTTAACCAAGACTCCGCATTGGTGGAGGTGATGGTGTCGGTAAATACTCCGCATGAAAAACGCGGGGTATGACCAGGATCACCTTACGTCTCACTCGGAGCACGTACAGGAAAGTCTGAGCGATGGGCAGATGCTACTAAATCCATTTTCAGTTGGAATACATCATCGAACGAGGCTACAAGCCATACGATACGCATAAGGAGTTGAAGCATGTATCCGGATGTGTTATATATATTGAAATTGTCCCTACCTCTATGCGGATAGTTTTCCTTATCATACACGTCTTATTGGCTAAGGCATATCCTTCATGTACTGCTATTTCTTTTATGACCATCTGTGGCGGCAAGCTTGCGAAGTTGCGAACAACATTCCTACGTCAAATAGCCGTACTGGTCCCGAAAAGGTAAACTTTTGTATGTGTGTCTTTCCCACATGCATACCTACAGCTTGCGCACCTCATTTATCTACCCGTATACTCACAAATTCAGTGACCACCGGCTCTCCTCTCGACCATTGTGCTAACTTCGCAATCACCGCACCATCCAGCCCTCCAACCCCCACATCACCATCTCGGGCCTTCATCCGTAGATCCGATTAGACGCTGCCGAAAGAGCCGATGAGCGTTACTGCGGAGGAGGTGTGTAACGCCCCATAAGCCGGTGAGACGAGTAGGTACGTTGTGACCATGCCTGAACGTAGAAATAGAAATCCGACGCTACTGTGGTTAACGCGCGATAGTGTGCACTCTAAATGCGTAGTGTAATTCCTTAGCCGCCGAGACTAAAGGCCCAGGAACAACCTCCGTAGTGGGGAACGCAAATCATCCCTGTAGTCATTTTTCTCCTGATGCTAAACATCGCTGCCGTTCCCAAGATCAATGTTTTTCTTCCAAGTTTCGAGAATAGTCTCCAACGAGGTTGCTCTGCGAATTGCGGGCTCCCAGAATTCGTGTCCAAGCCACAAGGACGTGGCCACCTTTAGACCGGCGTACTGGTCATGTTACCAACACGCAGGTTTATCGGCAGTGTCGATTTTTCCTTGGTGGTGTGTTCTTCCTGAGACCCTCGAGCTGACAACCACTCGTCAGCCCCTACCAGATCGACAGGTCGTCAGGTGCATGACGTCCGACCGGCTCATGGGGCGCAGGCGGTGAACAACAGGGGCTTTGTGGCACGAGCGAGAGGGGATGATGGACGGACTTTTCGCCGGGTAAGTTTCCGTTCGGTTAGGTCGAGACGAAAGTTGGAGGAGCGCTTCGGCTGCGCTTTGCTGGAGGGATCAAAAACCCAAAATAGACGCAAGGCCAAACGAGATAAGAGGCCGTGTGGCGGGAACGTATTTCGTACATCATCAGATGATGATGTCTCTGCCGCTCTTCGACAAGCGACGTCATGTCGTAAGCCATGACGCACACCGCCCGTCGATTCTAGCTATAAGTACAAGAGCGTTCGACCTTCGTAGGCCGCTTCTTGCTCTACAGGCAAACAGTAACATAAAAAACACTCGTTGTGTGAAACATATCTGGCAGTTCCATTTTCTCAGTACCTTCCGAAAACAACAACAGAGCAACAATCATGGGTTGCAACTGCGGCTCTTCGTGCACCTGCAGCGGTCCCTCCTCCTGCAACTGCCCTAGCGGACAGTGCACCTGCAGTGGCTGTGGCGTGCGTAGTTTTACCCATCCTATGCCATGTTCTATCGGATGTCGGACTGACAGAAATCTCCGCAGAAATAAACATTTGATGGAGAACAGCGACGACGACAACGGCCTGGCTTTTCACTCGGCATTGATATGTGCAGTTGGATGAATGCCATTTCCGATTAAGATAGTAAACAAAACAAGAAACTATTCGTACAACATACAATATTCAGTCATGAATCGGGCTCCAATGAATCCAGTTCGCATGCATCGTCTCAGCACCATCACAACGCCCTGCGCACACACCCAGGCTCGACACTTTCCAGCCTGGCCGCAAGCTGATCCCAAAATTTCTTCTGCATGCGCTGGCCCTTCTCGTCCGTATGTTCCGCGACCAATTCACTGAAGGATAATCAGCATTGACAAGGAGTCAAAGAGAACGCGCAACAACTCACTCCTTAATCTCACACTCGGAGCAATACTTCCCATGGCTGTCCACCCCAGCCACAGCGGCATGAATCAGCGTCCGGCTACCCACCTCGGTCGAGCGCGCCATCAAGAGCCTCAGCAGCCCGATCTGCATTCTGTACAAGAGGCCCACGTTGCGGCCCAGATCGGAGTAGCACAGGCCCGGATTGACCATGTTGACGACCACGCCCGAGTCGGAGACGGGCAGGAGGGTTGCCAGCTCGCGGACGGCGTAGACCTCGAGCAGCTTGCTGACGTTGTAGCTGGGGCGGTGATGTGTTAGCGACATGAAGGTAGGTTTTGTAGGGCGGGATACGAACCGGTCTGCTATGTTGACGTCGTCCTTGCGGGACAGCGCCGCGAAGATGTCGTCCTCCTGCCTCTCGACGAACTTGGCAACGGTATGGAGGCCGCTCGTGACGACGGTGAGGTGCGGGGTGATGCTCCACTTCCTGGCACTCCGCTTCAACGCAGGCATCAGGAGCAGCGCGAGCAAGAAGGTTCCCAGGACGTTGACCTGGACCGTCGTTTCCGTGCCCTCGGCTTCGGTCCATTCGTCGAATGCGACTCCAGCGTTTTCGAGGACGACGTCGATGCGGTCGAGTTCGTCGTTGGCGCGCTTGGCGAAGGCTCGGATGGAGTCGTTGGAGGCGAGGTCCAATGGCCACACCTCTGCCACGCCTTTGCGGCCCGTTTCGGCTTCAATGGATTCTTGGGCGGTTGCGCCTTTGGAGGTGGACCGGACGGCGAGGATCACGCGTGTGGCGCCGAGCTGTACGAAGTGTTTTGCTGCTTCGTAGCCCAGGCCGGCGTTGGCGCCTGTGACGATGATGGTCTGGCCGGTGCAGTCGGTCGGCACTATGGGAAGGGTTTGGTACTGAGCTTTGATGGCAGCAATGTTCATGTTGGGCAGAGTTGAAGAGGATATTATTCGGGACGAGATGACAATTGGAATAACGCGGAAGATGCGGTATAATTTTCTACTCAGCCTTCACGCTGTGAACTAAAGCCAGACTTTAAACAAACTGACCATCATTCAGAAATAGACCGGAGAAGTTGGCAACATTGCTGGAGCCTGAGGGCAGGTCCGCAAAGTCCGTGCTAAGTCCAGATTTTGGTTATCGCCGCAGCAACCAACTGGCCGAGCGCATCAACTTCCCGCAGTGGGAAAAAGGCAAGCGGAGTCGGAGCGATTGACATACCGAGTGGCAGCTGAACCTACTGGCTACTCTTGGGCCACAAGAACCCCTCGGTACCTCATCTCACCCGCCTCCAGTCGCTTGAACGCATCTGCCACGCCTTCTTCGGTCATGGCGAAAGTTTGGACCCACGGCTTGATGCCGTGCCTGGCTACAAATCTGAGCATCTCGATGTAGCTCTTCCTCGAAGCTTCCGTCGACGAGATAATCCTATGACCGGGCAGGATGAACGGCATATACGGGATCTGGACCGGATCCTGCTGGATCGTCATGAAGACTATGCGCGCCCGCCGGGCCAGCAACGGCAGCAAGAGCTCAAGGTCCGGGATGACGTTGGCGCACAAGAGCAGCACGTTGATGGCCGAGGCGGCCTCGGGGCGCCCGCTGCGGAGCGCGTTCAGATGCCAGAACTCATCCGCGCCGAGCTTGGGCGCGTCCTCCCTCTTGATCTCGTCATCCGAGATTGCCGTCACGCCGCATCCCCAAGCATGCGCGAATATGATGGCCATGTGTCCCAAGCCTCCCACGCCCACAACGCCGACGCGGTCACTCGATCTTGTCCCGGCTGCGGTGAGGGCCTCGAAAGTGCTGGCGCCAGCGCACATGAGCGGAGCAGCATGTTCGGGCGGAACGCCATCGGGGATGGGGTACACGAAGGAACGGGCGCGGATTGCGTAGTCGCCCATGGAGCCCTGGTCGAGCTCTCCAAAGGCGAAGCCGCAGGCATCGGCGCAGTACTGTCTATGGCCGTCGACGCACGTCTCGCAGACGCCGCAGGACTGGGACAGTCAGCAAGCTACAGGTCTTGGTATATTCCTCGAGGAGTGCACGCACATGGTGGAGCCATCTGCCTTGGGTCAATCTCAGAATAAGCAGCCGACACCGTCTCCAGAGCCACTCACCCCCAACCGACTCTTTGGCCAAGCTTCAGGTCCTTTATCGCGCTTCCCACGCGCACGACGGTGCCGACACCTTCATGACCTAGGCCGCATCCCTTGTTTGACTGTTTTGCGTGGACGTCGGTGTAGCAGATGCCGCTGTGCGTCGTTTTGATGAGCACCTCGTCGTCGCCCAGCTCGCGATCTACGGATTTCTTCACGATGCCATTGGCATGCGAGTCAAAGCGGAAGGTGGTGAGGGCGTAGGTGGATGGCATCGTGGGATGGAGTATCGCAGAGCCTGTCGTTTGCTGCCCGCGCTTCAGCGGTCCACGCAACCTGGAACCCCGCCTGATTACGTCACAATCGTTTTTACATGTCTCACGACTCCTTCGCTCTTCAGCAACTCTCATTCAGGCTCTTTCTTCTCCATGTATACCCAGCAGCTCTGAAGACCTTCCCGTGCGACTTCACCCTGCCATACCAATTCTTGTACACCTCCGTATCCGGACAGATTTCTCAACTGCCCACGCTGTTGCCATTTCTGTATGCTGCATTCGCAAACTTCCGATCGCCTAGTAATCGGCCACGTCCTGCACAGCTATTCCACATGTTTGGACTGCATGGTCTTTGTCTAAAGATTTCGAAACCGTGATACCTAGAAGAACACCACAAAAATCATACACCGCTAAGACGAGTTTGATCAGCATACAACGCAAGGTTACAATAACTACCGACGCACAATAAGGAACCATTCATCTTTACTTACCTCTATAGTATCATCTGTACACTAAATTTGTCGTGTGCTATTTTACGTCCTTCACACCTGCCTGTACAGTCACGCTCCATCGACCTCACGTTCACATTTTTCGGGGAAAAGAATGAGGCTTGATCGTGGCGATCTCGACTCATTTTCGTCCAAGTTCCGTTCATTCAAAATGCCCCATACGCTGCAGGCAGACTCGTGCATCACTACGTTCTGATTCATCCCCCGCGCTTCCGCCATGCGCGTGATGCACTATGCAAGACGCCAAACCTGAACGCAAAACGGCAGGATCACGACGATCGAAGACATCATACTTGGCGCAGGAAGTCGGCGGAGGGCGGCTGCTGCGCTGGTTGGATGGGCGGATACTGCAGCAAGCTTTACCCCGTCTTTGCTGCGGACCCGAAAGTGTGGGGAAACCCCATGCATCGTACAGTTGTACCTCTGATGTATTCGCACGCCGAGGTTGACAAAGCGGGGGAACACGATTATCTGCTGCCCACTCCTACCGACGACAAAAGTTACTCCTCTTCCTCTGTGCGGAACCGCAGCAAGTGTTGAGAGGGAAAACCGCTTCCGCAAAAAATGAAGATCCCGTTCGCGCGCAATTGGATTGAGTAGTCCAGCACTCCTGAATTCCCCTCCCGGTTCCCTGCCTCTGCATTTGCGGGCAAGCATCTCGCTGGCCTGCCGTGCTCGAGCTCGCTGATCACGTCCGCAGAGCGGTGCCGAAAAGGTGGGCGACGAGCCCCTCAAAATGGTCTATATAACTCTCGTTGATGTATCCAAACGTTGCGGGCCAGGCCTCTGCTGCTGGCTCTCAACCAACTTCAAACCCTCGATCCTAACCTTCCCCACTTTGATCTAACCCCCTGCCGAACTCTCCGTATATTCCCACCCTTGTCCCCACCCTTCCCAAAACATGGTCGGCCCCATCAAGACCGAGCTCCACGAGTTCGCCCACCGCCCCACCGCCGACAAAGGCCCCTACGCCGCCAACCTATCCACCGACGTCCTCATCGTCGGCGCCGGCTTCGCCGGCATCTACCTCCTCCACGAGCTCCGCAAGCTCGGCTACAAGACCGTCATCTACGAAGCCGGCGACGGCCTCGGCGGCACATGGTGAGAGAGCATCGCACCCCTCCAACTCCATTCCCCGCCATCCCCTAACAACCACAAAGGCGATGGAACCGCTACCCCGGCGCCCGCGTCGACTCCGAGGTCCCGGAATACGAGCTCTCCATCCCCGAGGTGTACAGGGACTGGACGTGGACGACAAACTACCCGGACTTCCGCGAGCTGCGGGCGTACTTTGAGCACGTGGATCGCGTGCTTGACGTGTCGAGGGACACGGCCTTTGGCAGCGTTGTGGTGGATGCGCGGTTTGACGAGGGGGAGGGGAGGTGGCGGGTGAAGACGGCGGATAGGCGCGAGGCGGGGGCGAAGTATCTGGTTGTGGCGGCGGGGTTTGCGGCGAAGCGGTATGTGCCGGACTGGAAGGGGATTGACGGGTTTGAGGGTATGTGAGCTTTTTGTTTTGCTGAGGTGGTGGGAGGCAGGGGTGCTGCTTGTGGTGATACTTCTCTGTGCTGACCTTGATAGGGTTCATTTGCCACTCGTCTTTCTGGCCGGAGGAGAAGGACGATGTTGATGTGAGTGGGAAGAAGTGTGCTGTTATTGGCACTGGGGCGAGTGGCGTGCAGATTTCGCAGGAATGGGGGCCGAAGGTTGGGGAAAAGGGAAGTCTGAAGTGAGTCATTGGTCATCACCCGTTTTCGTTTCTTCATTTTCGCATGACTTGTTGCAAGAGGGTAGTCGAAGCATCCGTCCATAGGCTTTTGCCCCAAGCGTAATGTTTGGCTTTGATGCTAAGATGCTGCCAGGGTCTTCCAACGGACGCCCAACTTGGCTGTTCCCATGGGCAAGAAACCTTTGACGGCGGAGGAGCAGAACAACACCAAGAATTTCTACCCGGCGCTGATGCGCTACCGTGAGCAGTGCTTCGGCGGCTTCTTGTTCAGTCACCATGAGAAGAACACGTTTGAGGACTCGCCCGAGGAGCGCGAGAAGCATTACCAGAAGCTGTGGGACCATGGCGGATTCTCATTCTGGTTGGGAAACTACAAGGACATGCTGATTGACGCGAAGGCGAACAGGGAAGCATACAACTTCTGGTAAGCGACAACTCCTCTGTCTTGTCAAAGGAAAGAAGTGCAAGACTAATACGCTTTCAGGGCGAAGAGCCAGCGGGCTCGCATCGGAGATCCCCGGAAGAGAGATCTGCTAGCTCCTGTCGAACCTCCGCACCCATTGTAAGTGACTTCAGGGTTCAAGAAGAAGACCAAAACGCTGACAGAAGATGCAGCGGTGTGAAGCGTCCTTGCTTGGAGCAGAACTACTACGAGCAGTTCAATCGGGAGAATGTCGATGTGGTGAACATCCAGGACAACCCCATCGTCGAAATCAAGCCCAATGGGATACTCCTCGAGGATGGAACGCTTCATGAAGTGGATGTCATTGCAGTTGCGACTGGATTCGACATTACGACCGGTAAGTTCAGCACTAAAGTATGGTGAGTCCAAACGCTTACCAGACATGCAGGTGGCATGACGAACATGGGTCTGAAGAGCATCCACGGCACCACGCTCAAGGACGAGTGGAAGAGCGCAGCCTACACGTATCTGGGCACAACCGTTAGCGGTTACCCGAACATGTTGCAAGTACCTCTCCACAGCACCAAGTCCCCACAAAACACTAACAGCAACGCCAAAAGCCACCTCTACGGCCCGCACGGCCCAACGCTGCTCAGCAACGGCCCCACGAGCATTGAGGTGCAGAGCCGATGGATCGTGGACTGCATCAAAGCCATTGACAGGAAGGGGCTGAAGTACATTGATGCCACCCCCGAGGCGACCAAGGCCTGGAAGCAGCGAATCAACGAGCTGTCAGATGCGTCGCTGTTTCCGACCACCAGGTCTACGTACATGGGCGGCAGTCTGCCGGGGAAGGCGTTTGAGCAGGTCAACTACGCGGGTGGCATTCCGAGCTACACCAAGGAGATTCGGGATGCGCTTCCTGAGTTCACAGGCTTCCGGACCGTGAAGGCTTGATGGACGTGGCATGCACTATTTACTGGTGTTGAGCTATGTGCAGGACAAGCTTTCTGCTTTCTCTTCGGCCTTTGTCGGCAATCGATCATCTAGTTCAGTCTTCCCAGTCCAATTCACATGGTCAAGAGTTCTATTCGAAACAGGCTCAGTATATCAAGAGACAGAACAATTTCTATTGTCTCTCCCTCTAGTTTTGTCTTCAAACCGTGCAGCTCCCACGAAAGAAATCACGCAAACCCAAGATGCTCGGTATGCCGAAAGAATCCCCCCACAGCCCAACACCGCGAAACGCCAAACGCTTCCCGAAAATGATGCCTCTATCCTCACGCCTCCGCCCTACCAGCCGGCACATAGCCCACCGCCTCCATCTTCGTCTCCACCGCCGACACCTTCTTCAGCGTCAACCCCACCCCGAGAAAAACGTACACAATAACCAACTCCATCACCAGCGCCATGCCCGCCAGCAACCCCACGCTCCCAAACACGGGGTTAAACTCGCCGTTGCCTTCAAACGTGCTAATAGCCGTG
Organism: Dothiorella sarmentorum; assembly: GCA_023082095.1. Lineage (NCBI taxonomy): Eukaryota > Fungi > Ascomycota > Dothideomycetes > Botryosphaeriales > Botryosphaeriaceae > Dothiorella > Dothiorella sarmentorum. The sequence goes on along the minus strand of JAJMVL010000021.1, from coordinate 255,869 downwards.
TACACGACGCGCACCAGCAAAAACGGCGCCGTCGCCGCAATCGCAGCCAGCACCCTCTTCTCGCCGGCCTCGGCGAACCCAACGCTCGGCCACGTCGCGGCCGCGCCAATGACAATCAGGCAAAAGGTGACGATGAAGAGCGCAACACCGACCTTGGTGGTGGGCTGGGCGACGATGCCCGTCTCGGGGGTGTAGGCGTGGCTGGCCTTGACGCCGCCGACGATGGCGAGGGCGAGGCCGACGGTGTTGAGCAGCTGGGCGAGCTGGATGTGGCGCGGGGTGAGGGGGGTGCGGCGGCCGGCGCGGTTGATGGAGGAGAGGATGCGCGAGAGGAGGCCGAGCGAGGCGAGCTCGAGCGGCGAGAGGGCGATGCCCAGCAGGACCCACTCGGCGATGTAGAGAGAGGTGTTGGTGGGGTGGGCGATGGTGGCCAGTTGGAAGGAGGCGGCTAGGAGCCGCGCGAGGACGAAGGCGATGAGGAAGCGCCAGCCGGAGGAGCGGGTGAGGCCGTGGCGGATGGTGAGGAGGATGGAGAGGGGGAGGGCCGGGACGTAGGCGAGGATCATGAAGATGGAGACGGCGGAGCGGGAGGTGATGTGCGTCATGGTGAGTTGGGATTCGCCTGGGATCGAGGGAGGTTTGAGAGGAGGGTGTTTTTTGGGTTGGAGAGCTCCAATGGGGTGAGTCTTAGTGTTGGTTGCCACGGAGGATGTGGAAAGCTTGGTGTTGTTGGTGGCGGCATCTTGGCTGGAGGTGCACGAGTCTTTATATTCAAGGTTTTGCTGGGACTATTTATGGCTATACAGGTGGCAGGTTGAAATTTCTCCCGCCTCCTGCGCCGGTCGCAGATCTGCGTTGCTGTGTTGGTGGAGACAACAAGTTGGGGGCCGAAGGTTCGCACAGCTGGCCCGATGCGGTTAGCAGTGCGAGCGAGCGGGTTTCCCTTTTCGGCTTAGCTGCTCTCAGCCATACAACAACCCGGTTTGAGAAACACACGCTTGATGTCATCTTCACTCATCCTCACTCTCGCTATAAAGGTACAAAAGGTCAGCTTCCGCTGGCTTACCAGCCAAAAAGCGGAGAGGTAGCTACCTACGCCTTTTACTATTCACAAAAACAAAAATAAATACCAAAACATCAAACCAAACCATGGACTACCGCAATATCATCTACATCCTCGTTATCCTCTTCTACGTCCCCGCCCTCCTCGCCTCCGGCGCCCTCACCCGCCGCCATGGCTGGCGCGCCAGCTGGGAAACCTGGCTCTCCCTCCTAATCTTCGCCCTCACACGCCTCATCGGCGCCTCCCTCCACCTAAGCACCATCGCCCGCCCCGATGTTACGAACCCCAGGTGACAAGGGCTTTATAACCCCAAGGGTAGAAAGCCCGCACGGGAAAAGGCACCGCAAGGGCCAAGATCCCGCACGGCCAGCAGAGCCGCACGGTCAGGAATCCCACACGGGAAGACCGCCCGTTAGGACTAAGGTAGTCACGGGAAACAGGGAAGGATACGCCAGGAAAGGAATCCCGCAGGGGATTAAGGTCCGCAGGGTCAGAGGCGTAATCCAGGAAAGCGACAAGAGAAGAGGTTAAGCCAGCAAGGGTAAGTCAGACATCATGGCTGCTCAGTAAAGGCGGAAGTCGGAAAGCCGGAAGATGGCTAGGCGCCAAGGTCACGTGCGCCCCCACCTGAGCCCTTAGGAAATGGGCTCGTCTCGGGCCGACCCCGAGCCCTCAAGAAATGGGCTCCTCATGAGCCCTTAGAAAATGGGCTCTTACCAGAGCCCTTGAAGGAAGGGCTCACCAAAACCAGATTGTTACAAGCTTTCCTACATGTATATATATCACGCTCCTTAGCTAGATACTTTGACCTTCGTGGTCAACTCAAGAATCCAATCTTCACCCATTGGAGTAACAGAGCCTTATTGCGCCCGGCGCACACGTGATCACTTCCTTCTCCAATCATTGCCTCCCTGCTCTTGTCCTCAAGGTAAAACCTTCGACCCAATCACCTGCTAGGCGACTCCGAAACCTAGTGGAAGAGGCCTGTCGTTACACCCGACAACCTCGGCCTCCACATCGCCGCCGCAACCTTCGCCATCGACGGCCTCTCCCCCCTACTACTCTCCTCATTCGGCCTGCTGCGGCGCCTCCTCGCCCAGCTGAATCGCGACACTACTACTCCTACACGCCTAAACATCTCCCACATCCGCTTCCTCGAACTCATCGTCACAGCCGCCTACATCTGCGCAACCATCGGCTACCGCAGCCTCACCCGCGCCGAAGTCCTCAACGGCATCCCCAGCCACGGCTCCCTCCTCACCGCGGCGGCTTCGCTCTACGTGGTCGCCTTCGCCGGGCTGGCGGCCGCGACGGTGTCGCTGCTGCCGCGCTTCTCAGATATCGCGGCGGTGGGGGAGAAGCGCGTCTGCGCTGTGCTGGTGGCGTCGCTGCCGCTGCTGCTCGTGCGGACGCTGTATCTGGCGCTGGACGTGCTCGGGAACTTGGGGCGGTTTAGCGCGATTAGTGGGGATGTGACGATTTTTCTGTGCATGGCGTTGTTGGAGGAGGCGGGGGTTTGTGGGGGGTATTTGGCGGTGGGGTTTGGGTTGAGGGTGCTGGAGAGGGGGGAGTTGGATGGGGGGGAGGACAAGGGGGAGAGATTGATGCAGAGAGAATCGGTTTGAAGGGAATTGGTATAAATGGAAATTTTTGACTGCGATTGAGAGATGTTGACCAGATGGTGATGAGGAGCAGTGACTGCGAACTCGGATTGTTTGCGCTTTCTAGTCGGGTTGCGAACTGATTGTAACTACCCTGTTCAGCTGAAGTCCTAGTGTTGTTGACTCGGATGTTCGTTGTGCGTTTAGAAGAGACCAACAGGTCAAGTCGACTATACGACGGTTGCTCGTTGCTGATTGGCTCGCAGAGCTGTTCCACTTGGGAACTGAGAAAAGTGCAAGAGACTTGGAAATGCCGAATACTCCATTCACGAAAATCTCCACTGATGGTTCAGGCAAGCATGATGAGATCACAATAATAACCTTATCTCTCTCGTTGGGCTCTCCATGAATCGTCGAGTGGGGGCCGTTGTGCACTGCCTCATCCTTCGAACAAGCACGTGACGTAAGCACGCTCCTCCGTTTAAACGCCATCGACGACATCAGCTCAGCCTTGCTCGCTACCTACCCGCACTGCATTCCCTTTTCGGCCACCTATGCGACTCCATCCGCCCATCTCGCGACAACAGCCACCGCGATACCAGTCTGGGCGCTCTCTCTCATTCTCGCCCACGTCGTCGGTTGCACAGCCACGAAGCTCAGGCAACAGCATTGAGGCTTGGACACTCTACAGTCGCTATTTCTCACCTGCTTGAATTTTCCGTTGTCGAGCTCTTCTAGAGGTTGATAAATTGAAAGAAAGAGAGTTATTCCCTCACAAGCCAATGGTATACTGCGGACCGCCGAGTAAAGGGTGCGAGACGTGCCGCAAGAGAAAGATCAGGGTACGTCGGAATCGAGAAAATCCTTCTCTTCCCCCGCTGAATAATCGTCAGATCCTCATTTTTGACACCAGGTGAACAGTGCGACCAAGTGCCGCTCCCGGACGGATGCACGCAATGCACCAAAGGCAAGCGGAGATGCCCCGGTTACCGGGACCTGCAGCAGGTCATGTTCCGGAACGAGAGCGCCAAGGTGGAGCGGCGAGTGCGGTTGGGCAACCAGAAAAAGCACGCCGTAGTACAGTGGATGGCAGACGCTGGTGGTGACTCAGCCAGCGCCTTCCCCGATGGAGGTCGTGAAGAAGAGACGGCGGCAGTAGAGCGAAACGTCGTGATCCGGCACGCAGCAGTCAACACAGGTCCCGTCAAGCTCGACATCACCGCGGGCGGCAGCATGTACGGCCTCATGCCATCCGCCGACGACCGGGCCGCGGGCTTCTTCTTCACCAACTTCTGCAACTACGTGACGTTCAACACGAGCGGCTCGACGGCCCACGCCGACCTCGGCGCCGACATCTGGACCAGCAGCGGCGGGCTGGACGAGCACCTGTACACCAGCATGAAGGCCGTCGGGCTCTACGGCCTCTTCCATCGAACCCACAACGCCTCGTTCGAGAAGCTCGCATGGCGGCGCTACCTGGACGCCATCCGCGTCACCAACGCGGCGCTGCGCGACCCCTCGGTCGCGACAAAGGACAGCTCGCTTCTCGCCGTCATCATCCTCGGCATGTTCGAGAACATCAGCGGGCGCGGCAGGGAGTCGTTGGTGGCGTGGGAGCAGCACGTCAAGGGCGCGGCGGCGCTGCTGCGGCTGCGGGGCCGCGCGCAGCTGGCGACGGCCGTGGGGCGGCGCATGCTGCTGCAGATCACGTCCAACCTGCTCATCAGCTGCATCCAGCGCGACACCGTCTTCCCGGCCGAGATCAGGGAGCTCATGGACGAGGCGATCCGGGTCGGCGCCATCGACCCGGCCAACCCGCTCTGGCGGCTGCGGCAGATCATGTTCGACGTGGCCAACTTCCGCGCGTACTGGCACGAGTGCAGCAGCAGCGGTGGTGGCGAGTGGGACTGCCGCGCCGTCGTCGACCAGGCGCAGGCCCTGGACGCCGAGATCCTGGCCCTCACTGCCTCCCTCCCTCCGTCCTGGCAGTACCGCACCGTCCACACGGACGACGACCCGGAGATCGTCGTCGGCGGGAGCTACCACGTGTACCCGGGCTACTGGCAGGCGCAGGTCTGGAACACGATGCGGACGTGCCGCCTGCTGCTGCACGGCACGATGCGCAAGGCGCTACTGGCCGGCTACGCGCAGTCACCGCCGGCCTTCACCGACGGCGCCGCGTTTGCGGCGTGCACGGCGACGCTGTACGCCCTGCAGCGCGAGGTGCAGACAAGCGTCCCGCAGCATATTGGGTACCTGTCCGCCGTGCGGCAGCGCGATCGGTGGCGCCGCGCTGCCTCCGCTTCTTCTCCTTCCTCGTCTTCTTCCTCCGGCTCCGACGAGACGAAGCACATCACTCGCCTCGGCTTGCTCGAGTTCCCGTGGTCGGACTTCGACATGACCATTTCGGATCCGGGGGCGTGGGATCTGGCGAGCACGCACTTGCCCGTCGTGCGGACGTCGGGGTCGACGTTGCTGTTGTGGACGGTGTTTCTGGTTGGGAATATGGACGTGACGACGGCTGAGATGAGGGCGTGGGCTACGGGCATGCTGGGGCATATTGGCGATGCGATGGGGTTGCGCCAGGCGAGTGTTTTGGCGGATATACTGAGGGAGAGGGAGGAGCCGGATAAGGAGGCGGCGGTGGAGGCGGTGGTCGTCGAGGTGGAGGGTTGATATGGTGGTCGGTTCTTTATGTTTGGGCTTGCTTTGAGGGAGGAGTGTTTGGTGTATTTGTGGGACGGTTTCTGGGGTTCATTATTTTCATTTTATAGGGTTGAGAGATACTGGATGTTGGAAGGCGTTGTGGAAGGGCGTCTGTTCGGTATGGTAAGATGAGTGCACTAGACATTGTACTTGGTTCTTCTTTTTACACTCTACTCTGCTTCCGGCCGACGTCGAGCATGAGCAGCACGAAGGTGTGGGTAAACAGGATCTTCAGTTCTGGCTTCCCGAACTCGACTAGCGTGAAAAGGCGGAGTACGGATGATTCGCTTCGGTCCAGCGTATGCTTAAGCATCGGGATTGTAAAAGCTGCTATGGTTACTAGAGAAGCTTCACATTCGCGCGAGCGACCTTCTATTTGAAATAAGTCAATTCTGAATAAAAGGGTCTCTAGCAGCATTTCGATGATGTGGTAGGTAAAACCCGCATTGCTGCCTAGAAAAAGCAATTACCAAAGAGCCATTTGCTGCACGACTGTGGCTGTAGTCTGTCGATGCCCCGCAATTCTCAATGTCACACCTGTCGGACAAAGACGCGCGTACCTGTACGGCGATTGCACGGGGATCGAATCAGACGATACTCACGATGACGACGTTACCGGGCGGAGTTAGTATAGTATCCCCTTATGTCCGTTCCCTTTCTCTCACCTATTTAAACACGCAATTCATAGGGGCTTATTTGTGAAAGCGACTCTGTACACCTCTCAGTCTACTATTCATTTACCACCCGCAAGATGTCTGAAATTGAAATGTTCAAGCCCGCGCCGGAGCCTCCCACAGAGCTGGGACGCTACCGCATCCTAGCATCCACCGCTGGAGTTCGCGTTTCCCCGCTCCAGCTCGGTGCCATGTCCATTGGTGATGCTTGGGCGGGTGCATTGGGGAGCATGGATAAGGAGAAGTCCTTCCAGCTCCTCGATGCCTTCTACGAAGCCGGAGGCAACATGATCGACACTGCAAACAACTACCAAGAGTTCGTAGAGCCAATGCTTCAATTGCGAAGTAGAGAAGCGCTAACTTTGATGTAGTGAGCAATCGGAAGAATGGGTTGGAGAGTGGATGGAAGAGCGCGGCCTGCGCGACCAGATCATCATCGCCACAAAATACACCAACGACTACAGGTCGCACAAGCTGGGCAAAGGAAAGGCACCCAACTCCAGCGGCAACAACAAACGGAGTCTCCACACCAGTGTGCGGGACTCACTGAAGAAGCTTCGGACCGACTGGATCGATGTCCTGTACGTGCATTGGTGGGACTGGACCACATCGATCGAAGAACTCGTCGACAGCCTCCACCTCATAGTTCAGCAAGGCAAAGTCCTCTACCTCGGCATCTCCGATACTCCAGCCTGGGTCGTCAGCGCCGCAAACACCTACGCCAAAGCCCACGGGAAGACGCAGTTCAGCATCTACCAAGGCCGCTGGAACGTCCTCCTCAGAGACCTGGAGCGCGAGATCATCCCGATGACGCGCCAGTTCGGCATGGCCATCGCGCCTTGGGACGTCCTCGGCGGCGGCCACTTCCAGACGAAGGAGGCCATGGAGGAGCGAAAGAAGCGCGGCGAACCGATCCGCACTGCCATGGCCGGCGGCCAGTCGGACGACGAGGCGAAGGTCAGCGAGGTCTTGGCCGAGGTTGCGGCAGAGCACGGCATCAAGTCCGTGACGGCCGTTGCGTTGGCGTATGTCATGGCGAAGACGACGAATGTGTTCCCCATCGTTGGCGGCAGGAAGGTGGAGCACCTCCAGGACAATATCCAGGGCTTGAAGATCAAGCTCACGGATGAGCAGATTGACCGTCTGGAGAGCGTCAGGCCGTTTGACCTGGGTTTCCCTACGAACTTCGTGGGCGAAGATCCGAGGATCAGTGGGAAGGCGAACACGCTTACGGCTGCCATAGCTCCGTTTGCATTCGTGCGGTATCCGAACCCCCTTGGCCATGAGTAGAGCAGCGTAGGCCAAAGGTTACCTTCGTGGATGAGTTATGGAAACGTTTTTTGCTACGAAAAAGCATCTTGTTCAAATTGTCTACGGTATGATGCATGTTGGTTTTGAGCAATCGGGGAGACTGAGCTTTGATTTTACATTCATAGAGCAATGAACCTTTCAGCGATTATTCTGCTTAAGCCGTTATAATTGACTCGGGAAGATAAGCCTCCACTGTGACCTCAATGTGCGGGGCCGGGTGAAGAAGGGAAGTAACACCGATGCCAGTCCAGGCTGGCTTCGTATCCTTTAGGTACTTCTTCGCTGTAGCCAATACAGCCTCAATCAGACCTGGCTTCGAGATTCAAATGTGGTTATCTGCTCATCGAATCAGGACATGCAGCAGATGACAAGAGGAGCGCGACTACAGGCTCACCTTATAAGCGTATTTCCACGCATCGTCAACCAGGCCAGTGGCTCGCAGGGCTCATTCGTCATGCTCGAATGCCTCTTCGAACTCACCGCTGAGATTGCTGGGTACGGTGCCGTCGTCTTTGAAGCCGACTTGTCCGCCAATGACAACTGTTCTTGAGTTGGGAGGAATGATGGCTGCGCGTGAGAGACCGAATCCGGCAGCGGCTTCCTCACCTGTAGTTTGGTACCCAGTAAGCATTGTTACAACGTCTGAGCGGACTCATGCGGTCGAACCTGGACCGGCCCAGTTCCGGAAGTTGAAACCGTGAGAACAAAGCTTGGAATCTTCGTCGATAATGACCAGTTTGAAATATCCTGCAAACTCTCCAAGAGACCGCTACCGCTCACACACGAGTCTCTCCGTCGCCAAAACCCAAACCATGAGCTTCTCGGCTCGCAGCGTGTTTTTCAATCCCAGCAAGTGTATAACTCGCCACTTGGACCACAGGAGCTGACGCTCGCGGAGGCCAATGGAAGAGTCCCCACTGGGGTGAAGAAGATAGATATATGACTGGAGCGTAATAGGAAAAACGGCAGGGTTAGGGTCAACAGTAGCTGTGGTCGTAGTTACAATATGCGCTCTTCAGCCTTCCAACTACCAATCCCTATTGATCCAGCGCAAAAGCACGCCAAAATGACAGAACACAAGCAATATGCAGGGCTGACTTCAACGTGGCAGCCTCAATGGTGTGATTATAGAGGTTTATGAAGCCTTGGATGCACTTGTCTAACCATTTCACTTGAGCAAGCCGTGGAGAACCTTGCCATGGATGAAAGCCTGGCCACTTATTCAGCAAAACCTCCCTGGCCCAACCGGTATGCTATACCACTCCTCCAATTCTGCCACACTCGCCTCTTCGAACCACGAAATGCCTCCGGCCACTCCATGTTCGTTCACTTGCCAGCGACCTCGACCTACACATAAATACATGTTTTCGATTATTGCCAGCAGCTGGGTGCCATGCTGCATGCCGTACACGTAAGTCTTTTCCATCTTCCACACTCCCGGCGAAGAATCGTCTGGGTAGCAGGCGAGCTTGTCGAACGGAAACACGACGAGCGTGTCATCTTCGAAGGGGCAAGGTCTTTGGGTCGAACAAAAATTGAGAAACAACCCGCACGGCATCCTCGACAGCTGCAAGCTGTCAGGCCAGTCCGTTTTAGCAGCAGAAAATTGGCTGGCATGCTCCATCATGAACAAGCGGATTGGCCACCGGAAGTCCGGGCCAAAGTCCGGGCCCACGACCTTGCGGTACGGCTGCGCTACGAACTCTTCCGCCGTCGAGAGTCGTATGCCGGGGGCGATGAAGGCGAAGTTCGGGCGCCGAGCACGGGAAAGGAACTCGCGTGCGAAGCCCGGCGGTACCTCAGCGGCGTCCAGGTGAGCGGCGTCCACGAGGCCGTATTGCGATGTGCCCTGTTCGTCTTCGACGTGGCCGGGGATGCGTTTCGAGATCTCTGCAACAAGCAAATCCCACGTTGAAAGCGTCTCTTCGAGCTCCGACGGCGAATATGGAAGCATGGCCCATGGCTTGAAGATCTGTCGAAGCCTGCATGCCCCTGTGGCGGGATCGACCAAAGGAGCTTCGTTGAGCTCCTGGATCGTCTGTTGCGAAAGGGCTACGACCTTACCCCGTTCTATCATGTCGATGTATATGCTCAGAACGGTCTCCAGCTTTAGCCAGCCCTCTTGGAGTTGGTCGTCTCTGTGAATCCCGAAATCTTCAATGCTGAAGTTCATGCAGACAGAGTGGTCAGCTTGGTCATACCTGGTGCCTGCCAATCAGCCATTGAATATATACCGGAGACAATCTTAAATACCCACACGAGTCCATCTGGATTAGAACCAAGCTCGGCATGTGTGGTATAGAGTGTTATGGTGCGGTCGGGTTCTCCTTAATGCCCCAAAAACCAGAACCGATCATCCGGGATATTTAGCGCGTGGAGATATGTGAAGAAGCTTAGTTCATGAGGTACTTCATATGCTCGTTGGAAGAAGTCCACAACTGATGGATGGAGCTTAGGGAGATAACTCTGAGCGTCATTGGCGTTGATCTTCCACCAGCTACTAGGGTTGAATTTTTCGATGGGAAGACCGTAGTAGGAAGTCCACGCATATAGGACGATGAAATTGTGGAAGGCGGCGCATCGTTCGGAGTCCATACCGTCAATTTCTCGTGGTGGGTTTTCTGGAGTTACTCGCCATTGAGCTATGGATTCGAAGGAGGGAGCCATGGTTGGGATTGGATTCGGTGGGGTGAGCGGGCGGAGAATATATAGCCGCCACTAGGACTAGGTATGAGATTAGGCTACAGCGCTACGAACGCCACCATAATCTCAATCTTGGTGTACCACCGAGGCTGCTTGTATGTTTGACAACACAGCACATCGTGAGCTATATCAGCTATCTCATCTCCATCACCGTATTCTCCACTGATGTTATGATCACTGGCCTCTTGCCGGCGAGCGTATGGAACTTGAGAGTCACTGTCGCAGCTACTGCCACCCGCGTCAGCAGTCCCTCAGAAGCCGGCGCTGCTGCTTTGAAGGCTTGTTATCCTGCTTTCCTCGGGGAGAGATTCCTCAGGTGTTGTGGTGGTTTGATGGCGGGAAGATGAGACATTTGTGCGAACCGCCGCCGCCGGGATGAGGAAGATCGAAGCTGTCACAAAGTGGCTGCAAGAAATCCATAGCTTAGACTATACTCCACCTGAACTTATTCCAACACAACAGTCTCGAATCTACGCACAGCCTTGATCCAACTCCTCATAAATATCCAGCCAATCCCCATTCGATAAAGGACGCCATCACTTCGTCGGCCCACCAGCATCACGTTCACCACCGGACAGGGCATGAGAGCCTCGCCCGTGCTATCAAAGAAGGTTATTTCCTCCTTTTCGTCTTTCACGATACGTTCTAGCTCCTTCCGGCTCTCTTGCACGCCTACCGCCTGCTCTACGCCACCAAGGCTTTTAACAGAGATTGACAAGGCCATGAAATCAAATACCGATAGCAAATTTGCCGAGAGTTGAGGCGTAATCCTCGGCTCATCTGGATAGATGTACCCGCAACTCAACATAGTCTCGTCTAAAATGTCGCAGTGGTGACATAGCTTCTTTATCCTGCTTCTGCAGTCTTCGGCGTCGTGCTTACTCATGTGGAAACGAGCCATCTGAGCGCGAAACACAAGTGGGCCGGGTTTGAGGTTTCTCCTAGGGACTGTGCTGCGGACATCATCATCCAAGGACGTTAGGGCGCTCTTGTTGCCATGCAAGTATGGTATCTCGCGCAGCATTTGGATTTCGGTCCAGAAGCTCGAGTAAGTGGGAAAGCGAGACAGGAGTGCTCCTCTCTGGGAAGCGAAAAACGTATTCGTATCCCAGGGAACCTTCTCTTTAGACAACCCCTCAACGAACCCCTGCTCACATGCAAGAGCCAAGTACAGCTGTGGATACCAGTATGGCTCCTCAAACTCCATTCCCTCGGGATATTTGCCGACTTCTCTCCAAACCAGTGGTGGACTGGGAGTGTCCAAATATTTGAGTTCCAGCCCATCTACATCCTTGCAGTATGTCGCCCATGCAAGCAAGGGTGAGCAATGATGATGGTCAAAACTGTTGGGCAATACTGTGATCCCCCCATTGAAAGAGGACCACGACCAAGTGGGGAGATACACGCTTTCAGACGTACGAAGAGGGGATCTTCCGGGAACATAGCTGCACATCCACAGCAGAGCCCTGTCAAAGTCCTGACATGGAAGTCCGTAGTAATGGCGCTCGGAGGTATCTTTGTAAAGCTCGGATACGATCCCTTCCATGGCGGCATAGACATCAGATTGATTCGTTAACCGTCTTCGCGCATAAGCTTGCATATGCCTCGTAAACTCCGCGAAGATGTCCTTGGATTTACCAGGTCTGAAAAGGCTGATGGGACGTAGTGTCGATGGATCACCGACTTCGCGTCGGATTCCATGGCTGCAATCGAACCACCCTCCGCTGCTGCGATACACCTGCTAAACCGGCGTCCATGTGGCCTCCACAAACAGCAACGATAACCAAAGATGCGGATGAGTAGATGCTGCCCATGCTGGAGATCTGGGCTCGCTTATCCTCCAGGTCATCTTGGATGATGCACAAGCGATCTACCCATAGATATCTCTCATTGAGCTGAAGACAAGCCTGGATGGCATCTTCAATAGTCGCTGGGAGCAGGTCCAAGCTACCGGGAGTTTGAAGATGGGCGATGTTGTTCCGGAGAGCCGTGGTTGACTTTCCCTTTGTTTCAGCACCCCAGACGTAGCTGAGTGCCACGAAGCTGTATTTTGTTTCCACTGGCATCATGACGATGCATCTTTTCCGGACGTCGATAAGCCTGAGTTTTTCAGGCAAAGGCGAAGGTGGCCCATCCTGCACATACTCCGGACGCCCTGCACAATCGCTTATCCAAGCCTTCACCTTCTGCCACGGTACCATCTCACCCGGCATCGTGTTCGGGCTTGTGTGTGAAGTCGCGTTCCTTTTATCCTCAACCTTCACTCTGAGCTCTACAGCCTGTGACTGGAAACCGATGATACCAATGCCAAGATGTGTCGAGCCATTGATCTCGTAGGTGTCGATGCCCACCCACGCGTGCGCTCGAATCTCTTCTTCCCGTTCCCTCTTGAGCTTGATGATGACGTCCAATACGAAGCTGCAAAAATTGCAATGCTGTCTTTCTTCAAGCTCCTGCATGGTTCCAAGTTGAAGTAAAAATCTTCTCTCCAGGCTCAAACATTGAAATATGTGTCGAAGGCGCATATGCTTGCAGACGGAGCATAAGAGCGGAAGGTCCAGAGAAAGATCTTCAGGCGAACAGGACGTACAGGGTTCATGGAAGAAGTTCCGACTCTCATCCTCCGTAGGATCTCTCACAGAGCCATCGGCACGCTTGAATCCTCTCAGGAGGTCGCATTTCTCGCATTCCATCTCTTGTGTCTGCTCGAATGTGCTTGGCTCGTACGTGTGGATGTGTTTATCTCCCTCTCCTGTGTCCATACTGATCGGCTCGTTTAGTTTGTATTGGTGCTCAGGGAAAGACTGAGATGATTCGACAATCCTGGCAACCTCGCCCTAGGTCCTTTAAAATGTGGTGTACAGACTTTCAAGCCTTGTCGAGAATTGGGGGGAAAGTATAGACTGCAGAACTTCTCCCGAAGCCGGAGTCCACGGGAGCTGAGGAGGACCCCGCTGTCAGCCTCGTTTAGGCATCAGCCCCGCCTGGCCCCCAAACCCCACCACTTGAGATCCTACATGCTGCAGACAAAAATATCAATCTACTGGGTTCGACTTAATATAGTAGCCCGTCTTAAGGTAGCGGGGAGCTGTAGGAATCCAGCATTAATAGACACCGGTACCTCTAGTTCAGGCGGGCCGTGCAGCATACGGCTGCCCCAGTACTCGTACGTCTCATCGGCCACTCCCTTAGCCGTCTACGCAGGGCACTTCCTCTGCTTCATGTTGCGGGTAGCAACTGGCGGCGGTAGTCCTCAGGCTCCGTGCTCTTGCGCTCGCTGACGGCGAGCAGAATCGGCCAGACAGCTCTGTATGCAATTAAACCATACGTGGGGATAGCTTTAGAGCTTATCAAGTGTGGGAATTAACAGATTACATTCCGCGGAGATGGGGACATGGCGACATGAAGGTGGGGGAGAGTCAGGGTACTCTATCGCGTGTCGACAATAATTACACGAACTCGCTATCCCACTCTTGATAAAGCTCATAGAAGTACGCTTCGGCACGGTATCGTCCATCGAACCAAACTCCTCACCGTTCCGGTGTTGTACATTTCAGTAAACTCGCATTCTCAAATTCGCATGTGGCGTATATTCGACTTCTGGTCCTCGGCCGACCAGAATAAAAAAACATCACCTTCTCGGGGCCTTCCGGCGTCATGGTACCGGTCCGACAGCTTATACCAACTGGAACGGCGTGCAATCTTCTCTCGGAAATGGATCCTTCTCACGCACTCCATAAGGCTTAATCAAACCGGTCAATTTGTATCCTTTACCTACGCCGGCTTTTCCTTCTTTCTGGTTCGGGACCGAGACGGTAACATAAACGGCTTCCACAACGTTTGCCGGCACCGTGCCTACCCCATAGTACAGTCACGCTCAGGCACTGCCAAAGTGCTGAGCTGCAAGTACCATGGTTGGTCGTACGGGCACAAGGGGAACCTCGCCAAAGCACCGCGGTTTGACACTGTCGAAGCGTTTGACCCGAGCCAGCACAGTCTACTGCCCATTCACATCCACATCGACAAGGTTGGCTTCGTGTGGGCCAATCTGCAAGCAGGAGAGCCAGATACCAAATGGGACGAGGAATTCAGAGGCGCGGATGAGAAGCCGATCTTGAAGGAATTCGATTTCGAAGAAGAGTTCAAGTTTGATCACGTGTGGGACATGGAGCTGAACGCCAACTGGAAGGGGCTGATTGAGAACTACAACGAATGCTACCACTGTCCCACCTCTCATCCGCTCATTGCGGGTGTGTCGGACATCAGCAAATACCGCGTCGAGCCAGCTAGAGGCTGTCTCGAGCACACCATCATCAACAAGAACATGCACGACAATCGGTTCCGGCGATCAATCACATTTTTTCCTCCATGTACATCAGCGACAGTTACGTAAGCTTTCTCTCATAACAACCAAGCCCCTGACGTTACTGACTGGATACTACAGAGAGCACTTCTTCTACATACAACGAATGATACCTGTCACAGCAACGACGAGTAGAATCGAAAATGAAGTCTATCGCCACAAGGACGCCACTGAGAAGGAATTCAACGACCTGTGTGAATTCTACAAACAGGTTCTTGAAGAAGATAAAGGACTCTGCGAAGGGGCGCAGGAGAACTTGAACTCAGGGGTGTACATCAACGGAGAGTTTCACCCTGACAAGGAAAAGGTAAGAAGGCGTTCGCCCGGCCATTCAAATGCTGTCCTCCCGCTAACCCTGAACACCAGGGCCCGCTCCATTTTCAGGATTCGGTAAGGAAGGACTTGATGGAGCATCGAAGCAAGGAAGAAAAACAGGGGGGCGTAGAGATCTGGCCTGCAACGCCCAAGGTTGCTGGAGAGATGAAGACAAGTAAGCTGGACGAGGAAGAGATGTTTTGTTCTCAATTGGAGAAGGAAAGCTGCCTAGCTCGTCCGGAGCTTGCTTGGTAGATGTCGACTACAAATACCGCAATGTCAGCTTTTGTTCCGCTGGGACCAGGCCAATGAAGTCCACTAACAACATCAGAGCCCAAATTCACAAGCTCTGGAGGTAGGGATTGTGGCATTGGTTGAAGTGGCTCCTTGGCTATAAATCGAAGAAACAACACTCACGAAGGCAGCAAGACGCATTCCCGCGAGAAACCCCATAGTGTTTCATAGGGCAAATTAAGAGACGGTAGATTGAAGTGGGTTTGTTTGCCTTTATTTCTCAGCAGCAAAAGACTAGTAATCCGTGGTGAGATCCACAAGTTCAGCCAGCATTTCGGTATTACGTCCCATAATGAAGACGAAGCATCGGAACTGCGGGATCATGGACTTTCTTCCGGTACTATCCACACGGTGAGGACTGAGGATAGCATATATTTGCGAGATACTATGAGAATATTCGATATATCCCGACCACCCCCCGAACCACCTCAGTGATACGAAGCCTCCACTGGAGAGGCTGTTTGGTACCTCCTTACTCAGCGTGGGCTACCTTGAAGCCGCCCGGCATCTGGTTAGTGAAAACCATATCCGGATCGTACTTCTCCCTGACCATCTTCAGCAGCTGGACGCTGCTCTTAGGATACCCACCAAACACATCCTGGTTCTCGTTGACATCATTCAAGTACAAAAAGTCATGCAGCACACCGCGCGGCCGCAGCTGCGCCGTAATATTCTTGTTCACCGCCTCATAGAACGCCTGCACCACGGCGTCGTCCTCGGCATTCGACCAGGTCAAGCTCTCCTCGACCCAGAAGTACGGCGCGCGGTTGGGATCTAGGCCCATGGGGTCGCCGCCGTTGGTGATTCCCGCGACGACGAACTCCTTGGATATGATGTTGAAGGCCAACCCGGTGATCCAGCCTTGGACGTTGGCGAAGTGCTCTTGCACCATGGCGAAGTACGTGTCGTGGATGATCTGTATGGCCGAGCGGTCCGCCACGAGTGACACAACCCACCACCCTTCGCGGAGCCCGAGCACTTGGTCGGTGCCTTCGCTCATGGCTTCGCTGGCAGCGCCCATGCCAGACATGACGCCGAACGTGTCCTGCTCGGGTGCGAGGACTGGCGCGGAGAAATTGGCGAAGAAGGAGGGGGTTGTGTTGTTGCCGTTGTAGTAGAACATGGCGTTGTAGGTTGTGCCGTTGATGGCGTCGCCGGCGCGCGCGATGGGTGTCACCGCTCCCTTGACGTCCGGCGAAGGACTGGCCGCCATCTGGTAAACGCTGTCAAGAAAGGTTTTGCCAACCTCGTCGCCCGATCCGTAGCCGCGCTGGCCAGCTGTAATCACTGGTGCGTTGATGGTGCGCATCTGGAAGTTGGTGATCAGACAGAAGGAGTTTCCGCCGCCGCGGAGTGCCCAAAAGAGGTCCGCGTATTCGTTGGTTGCGTTGGCCACGACGATGTCGCCACTGCTCAGTACGCACTGTTTTGAGAGTTAGCACTAGCTATGGATGGACCAGGCCTGAAAGGACGTACGGTATAAGCGTCAATATTTGAGGCTGCCCAGCCGTACTCGTTGCCGAAGTTCGAAATGCCGCCACCCATGATGAGGCCCGGGACGCCAACAATGCTCATTCTTCCACCTACCACGGCCAATCCATATGGCTCGAGATAGTTGAATACATCGCCCCATCTGTGGCCGGGGCCAACAGCCACACTAGACTTATCCTCGGAAAGCTCGAGCTGATTCAAGTTTGAGGATGACAAAAGCACTCCGCTCGAGTCGATGTTGGCCGCTCCAACAATGGCCATGTGTCCTCCTCCTTTGATCGCGAAAGGAGCATTGAATTCCACCAAGGTCTTGACAGCGACGCTCATGAGCTCAGCGGACGAGGGAGAAAAGACGCAAGCGGGGCCAAGGGATGCAGCTGCAGACCAGTACTCTGGAGCATTTGTTAGTCAAGTTCAGGTATATCCGCAGATGTGGTCTTACCCTCATTCACTTGGGCGTATGCGGTCTGATTCGGATACGAGGTGATATTGGGATACGTGTGGCTGAAGAAGCGGCATGCGGCATCCGGGGAGGAGAATTTCTGGGCAACAGATGTCCCGATGTTGCCAGCGAGGAAAGCGATGAACAAATTCTTTAATGAAGCCATGGTAACGGCGATGCTGCCAATCGGTCTGAAGTTGTGGAATAAACATCCTCGCACATGGGTGGGCACCTTTTATACCACACACCGTCACTTCCGCACCTACAAGATCGACATATTTGCGTACCCTTGTTTGTTGAGCAGGACCATCTATCTTGTCGAATTAGGCACTTGGCCATTGAGGTTCTCCGAATACGAATCCGACAACGGCATCCGATTCGTCGACGTCATATAGAGCGGCCACTACGATGTACGCCATCCCGCTGCGGCTTGCTCGGAAAGGCATGTCGGATTCGTGTCTCGGGTTAGGTCAGTTAGGGATCTGCAGACTGTTTCCTTTTAGCCTCCAACCATGCAGCGAAACCCCACATCCCCATCGTAAGGACATGAGTTCGAGCTGGGATAGGATTTCCACCTCGGTCTAGATGCAAGAACTGCAAGAATAGAAAAAAACAAGGTAAGCCACCACTGTAAAAGGAATTTTGTTAGTTTTCGTACTTGGCCAGGACCCGCGAGTCATCCTTGTCGGCCAGTCCCTTCCGCCACACTCAACAGCCAAGTGTGCAACGAGGCTAAGCCACAATGCTGGCAATGCAGGACACTATGATTACGAAACATGCGGTGGTACCTCTACGACGCTCCCAAGTACATAACGTCGCTACTGGGACGCTACATTCCCTTTACGTCCAAGCGGCTTTCGTTCACGGGAGTCCAGAAGAAGCGAAATTAAAAGAGCAACCCGAGTTTCCATCCATCTTAGAACTGATTTGCTGCGAGATCCAACTAGCGGACTGGCTGACTTCATCGGTAAATTCCAGTATTTTCAGCAGTAACTTTGGGTACATCGGAAGACTCTGAAAAATTCTGACGATTGGGTGGGAGAATGTAACGGAGACTTGTAGAGAATTAGAGAAGCGCGCAACATCGTAGCTCGAAGACCTTATTGAATAGCTAAGCTTGTGCAGGAGAGTATTGACTCTCGTCTCGGAGGCTCACAAATTGATGATCCGTGTCCAAAGCCTTGTCCATGGTAAACCCTTTGATAAAGATACTCACAAGCCCGGCCACGCCAGCGACAGGGGTAGGTAGCTGGAACACATTTTGGAATCCCTTGGCATAAGAGTCGACGTAATTTAGTAAATACCTAATAGGAAATCGTTACTCTACTTCTAAATCATAATAACAGTAATGCTAGGTAAACACCTAGTAAATCTAGCCCCATAACCTAATACCTCACGCTCGCACCAGCACCTATATACGCCGTACCATCCTCGCGACCCCGGTCCGTCATACCATACTGACCCTCGACCAACCGATCCCTTGACTCGAGCCTCTGATGCCTCCCTCCCGCCTTCCTCCCAGTGCCCCTCCCCCTCCTCTCCGCCCTGCCCTTCGCCAGCAGCGCAAACGCCCTCACAACCGCCGCGATCAAATCAGACGGGTTCAACGCATCCAGGGCCGCGGCGCCCATGCCCTTGCGCAGCACGGGCGGCACGCCGGCAACGCCGCTCTCGAACTCGGGGTGATACTCGCGGCTGCGGAAGGCGAGGTGGAAGAAGAGGGAGAAGAAGAGCATCTCGACGCAGACGAGGAAGTCGGGGATGCCGTATTTGATGTCGCGGGGGGCGAGGGTGCCGTCGTGGGTGAGGCCCGAGGGGATGGAGATGAAGTTGAAGACGAGGGATTGGAGGAAGAGGAGGCCGACGATGAGCTTGAAGGAGAGGAGCTTGAGTAGGGGCGAGTGGACGGCCATTTGCGGGCGGTGGACTTTGTAGAAGCGGAGGATGGCGAGGAAGCAGAGGGTGAGGGAGACGTTGTCGATCACCGTGATCTGTTGGTGTTAGTCGGGGGTTTTTCATGACTTGTGGAGAGTGCGAGCGAGGGGTGTGTGCGTACCCAGATGTGGCCGTATTTCGGGCTGCGCGAGTCGGCGCAGTATGTGCCGGCAGCCGTCGATGCGATTTCGGCGACTGTGAGGATGATTTTGACGAAAGGGTGCTGGAAGACGAAGATCCAGATTCGCTGTGCAAGTCAGTGTCGGTGTTTTGGTCGACGGAGAGCAGAGAGGGACGTACGTCGGGAAGGTCGACATTCCCAGAATTTCCGCCATTTCTGGCTGATAGAGATATCTCTTCGTCTAGGCCGTTGGTGTAGTGCACATAGAGCAAGAACAGGGACGCTAATGCGAAAGCCTCGTAGAGCTGGGGCAATGGGCTGATGTAGTCGTCGGCATCGTAGAAGATGAGGGAGACAAGATACAGAACACCGAATACGACAGGCGTGAATATGAGACGGATTATCTGGCGCTGTTCTGCGGGTCTCGTGTACCGATGCAGGTGTTTTAAGATGAGCCACAGGCAAAATACGGCGGTGAGAGCGACAAAAGGCAACGCGATGAGGATGAGGAGGTGGTGAAATGTAATGCCAAAAGCCAGAGGGTTGGCTTTGACACTAGAGACTGGTGATGGACACGAGGAGCGCATTGCTGTAGAGTGGGGATTGTGTTGTGATGCAGAAGCAGCAAAGGAAAGGCCAAGCCTAATATAAGCATTGCACAACCGTATCACTGACCAGTCGCTGGCTGTGATTGTACGGGAGCAAGGCTTAGCATCGAGGTTTTTTTTTGGCCCCAATCCTACAGCTGGGGGTGTGTGGGTGTGCCTGCTGTCAGCTTCGCACTGCTCACCCAAATCGGGTTAGATTCGCGACCGTAGCGCCTTTCTGCTGTGCCACGAAGCAGATCATCGCCCACTCACCGTACCCGTCAGACAGGGATCTTCCCAACTGGGCATTTGGTGTTGAAGAAGAAGCAGAGAAGGATTTAGGAAACAGCTGAATGAACACTCACTTTTCGAATATGATTGACTCTCTCATCGCTGGCTGACGCGTAAATTTCATGCGCTTACTTCTGCAAGCAGATTCAACATGGAGTTATGTCAAAACACCACTGAAGTCGAAGTCATGGTTTATTGGTTCTGACGCCGAACCGCTCCGTGCTCTTGCCGCACATTCCCTCGCCCCCATTTGAGCTTCTGTTGGCGACCCTCGGGGCCAGCAGAGGCTCGCTTAGGTTTCCTCATATCGAGCGCCAGCACCTCTTAGCTACTCAATCAACTACGTTGCTTCCGTCTCTGTTCATCAGCTTCTACCCATGACGTGCGCGATGTTGCTGGCGTCGTGGTGGGGCAGCCTTGCCCTCTTACCCCAACCCAGGTCCACCGGGTTCAAGAAGGGCTGCCTCGCCAAAGGGGGGCTTGTAGTATGTATTGCTCACCACCCTCTACATGGTCTCGGAGGAAGGCCTCCCGGCGTCGTCCGCATTCTCGGAGTTATCGGGGTTTAAGCCCATCCCGCATCCCGCAGGAGCCGCAACACCACCACCCCTGGTCGTCCCTCATCGCAGGCCTGGAAGTTCCCCACTGCTCTCACTCAGCGTCTGGTGGCTCGAAAATTTGTCTCCGGTAACGGCGCCGCGGCCACCTAATTGACATCTGTTGCGCCCAAACCAGACCGCAGGAATACTCGATGGTGAGGGCCAGTCATGCATCCCGAGCCAAAGGAATTGGAGCCTTTTCACAGCCTGATGATCGGTGGTTATGGTCTTCCGCAACTCCAGCATTTTGGGGCCGTTCTGAGGTAAATTTAGAAATTGGAATGATAAGATTTGTTCTTTTTATGTACATGCTATTGAAAGGAAACTGTATACCTCACTTCTCCTACTCGCCGGGACTTCTGCATCTGTGGGATGTGCAGTGTCAGAACACCTAGAGCGTGTTTCCTGCACTCGACGGAACGCTTGCCAGGGCGTCGCTGGCAGAACCGCAAGCCGGAATTGTCAGGCCCGTGAAGTTCGCCATGAAAGCGGTATCAGTGTATTTGAAAGTGCCAGAGTCCTCGTAAGAGTTTTGGACGCAAGAACGGCCGATGTACTGTTCGCATTTGGCGTTTGTCGTGTCGTCGGGAGAGCTGAAGAGCTGGCCATTTCCAGTCCACGTATCATCGTCCGCGATGACCTTGATATTATTGAAGGCATTGCCTTCAAACAGCCCCTGGCCATTGGTATCACCTTCGATCGCATGGCCGTTGTTGTCCTCCCACACGTTGTTGCAAGCATGGAAGAGCGTCGATCCGCTGAGAGCTGGGCTGCGTCCGGAGCCCTTGTAAAGATAGTTTCCTGAGGGGTTCAGTCAGCTCTAGTCTGCAGGAAATAGCTGCGCGGGCTTACCTTTGAAAGTGATGGTGTCGTCGGCACCGACAAGCTCCATACCCCAGTACTGATAGCCGTCGCAGCCTGTCGAGTACGGGGTGCTTCCATTGACGAAGTTGTTCGTGAGCTCAATGCGAGAATTGGCACCGTGGCCAAACACGTAATGAACCCGACCAACCAAAGATGTCTAGGTAGCAGTTTTAGTAATAATCCCTTGAATGATTCGGTTTCCACGGCAACTTACGTGGACGTGGTCAATCCAGATCAGATCGCTCTCATCGAAGCTGAGCGCATCGCCTCCCCAAACGTATTTGGGGTTGAGGTCCGTGATTTGGATGTTTTGGACAATAATATTGGTGGCGTTGTCTCTGAACCTCAATCCTTTGCCCTTGAGAACGCCGGAGCTCCCAACGCCGAGAAGAGTCTTGTTCGAGGCCACGTCAATGGGCGTCTTTGCGGCCGTGTCGTAGGTGATTGCAACGCTGTCCTTATCACCACACCCGGAGCCAATGTCGATCTGGAGCTGGCAAGCATCGTCCGTGCCGAAATTCACACATCCAGTTCCTGACGTTGTACCCTCGGTGCCTGTGAAGTCAAACTCTTGCGAGAGGAGAATGACCTGTGGCTCTTCGCTCGTGAGAAGCTCGGTGAGTTCGTCGATGTCGGCAGGAGTAACTGGGGTGGCATCGCCACCGCCTGTGATCCCGGAAGCGAAGCCTTCAGCCTTGCCCGAGACGGTTTGGGCACAAGCCGTGAATGCGGTGGTGGTGGCAGCGCCAGCCAAAAAGGTCGAAAGTTTCATGACGGTGGATTTTTCTGCGAATTATTGCTTATAGGGTGTTGGCTATTGAGATTGTTCAGTCTACTATATACTCAGGCGAAGGAGATGTGCTAAGCGCTTCATTCACAGAAACACATTTAGATATCATATATCTAATACAAAGGACCGCCTGCGTACGTGGTCTATGCATACGTAAAGTCCGTTTATAGTAACCAGGTGGGCCGTGGGTTCGCTTATCCGCAGACACCTTCCCGAAAGCGAGGCCATGAAACTTGTCCCATGCCACCCTCCGTCTCGAAACATCTCCAATTTCGCGACGGAAACAAGGCCCTCTACAACGGAATGCCAAGACCCACGTGTTACACCCTTATCGGATATGATTGCACGGAAAAGGGCAAAGCCGGTGCTTCTCTCACGGCTTGTGAGCGTGAGAAACAAAGAAGCAAACCTAACCTGATTGGGCGAGTATGGCGGGATCTCCTACACATCCGTCCAGACCGGGCACCGCGGATGATGGAACGTTTTGCTCTCCTCGTGCTCCTTTTTGCCTTCTGTTTCCCTCGTCTCCTTCTCCAACATTGTGAGCAAGTACGCTAATCTTATTGACATGACCACATTCAAGTGAATACAGAGTGCCACTGACAGAAATATATCAGTGCTTGAGGAAAGTGGCGAGTTCTCCGAAATCTTCACTTCACCAAGCAGTTTATTTTCGGCTTCAACGACATTCGTTAGGGGCATATCCTTCTGATCATCTACATTCCCGTTTTCATTACATTCTCTTGGAAAGCTGAGAGTATGGAATTGGATTGGCTGTCATCAAGCAGCTGTGGAGTGGTGTGGATGTTGGCACTTCCTCCAGTGGTTACTAGCTAATGGTAGCATGGGCAGCCTCTCTACGTGTCATCAACGAAGAACAAATGCCGTCAAAATGCCACTCCCAAACACTGCGGCGACACTGACGAAGCTGGCCCACGAGAATGTAACAAGCCCGCTGATTCCGTGCCCAGACGTACAACCGCCTGCCAAACGTGCACCAAAGACCATAACAAAGCCCCCAAGGATAGCTGTGGATGCAGAAACATCCGCACCTGCCGCTCTGGCCACGTCAAGTGTGGGCTCTGATGCGAACCGCGAGACCACAGCGCCGGCGGAAAGGATGCCTGCCGCAAAGAGCACGGAGGGAGCCGTGATGGCACCTTCGGTTCTCAGGCCAAGGTAGCGCAAGACTGCTTGGGCGATGTGCTCGTATGCCGCTGATACACCGACAGTGTGCCCTGTCAGCAAGACAGTCGCGGACTGCGCAGCACCTATCAAACATCCTCCGAACACGGGCCCCACGAGACCCAGCTTGATTTCTCCACTTCCGTCGAATGCGCCGGCCAATTGGATGACAAGGACGCAGAGCACCTCCCAGACAAACACGAGGGTGTTCGAACTAAGCTTGAACGTAGCTTGCAGCGTTGCGTCCTGGTTCAGAATGCTAATGGTTGCTGGCATGTCTCGAGGTTTTGCCCCGCACGTCGAGCTGCACAGTGAAGAAGGAGAAGAGGAGGAGGAAGAAGAAGAAGAAGCTCTTCCCAGCTTCTGCTGAAGCATCGGTAAAGACGTGACATAGGCAATCCCGCCAGCTGTGCCGCCCAACACAACATACAGCCCACTCCGCACACCGACTGCCAGCTGCACCAGCGAAGTTCCTGGGCAGGCGCCAGTCATTGCAATTCCGACGCCCAGCAGTGCCCCGCCAATGAGGTTCCCGTCGTAAAGGAAAATGCCGAAGTGCCGCGGTATCCGTGGCTTGATTGGTGCGAAGCCCACACGATCAGCCAGGTGAACAGCCAGTCTGGAAGGAAAGATTAGTCGAGATAGTGGATATTTAGAAAGGTGGCTTACGCTCCGGATGCACTTGCGGCGAGGAAAGTCTTGAGCATGGTGAAGTCGTTGAACTGCATCTGCGCCTGGATAACAGCAGGTGAGTAGATGCCTGCAGCGAACAGTGCGGACCCGAATAGTGCGCCGGCGCTGAATTCGCCTGCGAAAGATGGCATGATGATGTGGTGGAGGCAAGCGAATTGTTCCGCGGCGCGTGGGGCCTCGAGGCAGACTGGAAGAAAGATACGTTATATTGCTTGTATGGTATTTAGAGTTAAGGTGCCGGTGCAGGTTGCTATAAGTCACATGCCTGAAGGGGGAAGTGGTCGCCGAATACGTGGTCGCCGAAATGACGAACCGGTCGCCGACGCTAGGGTACACGCGTCTCCGAGATGGGGTTTCACCCACGAATTGCCTCTCTAGGAAGAAATATAGAGGAATAGTTGCAAGTGTAGGAGAGAAGCATAGTTTGTGTAGGCTATTTTTACAGGGGAAAACCTGCTGCATAAAACCTACCGGTCGTCGGCTCCCATCAGCTAACGCGCTTCTGTTTAAAGGTAGACCAGCACCCATTGAACTGAAGGAAGTCACGCTAATCTCTATCACACATCATCCCTCATTGTTTCTCAATGCTTTTCCGAGCTCTCTCCGCCTCCCTAGAATATCAAGGCAAGGTAACCGGACAGCTTGCCCCAAAATCGAAAGTAACGCGAGCGCCGTCCTTGACGCCAATAACTGCAAACAGCCTTCCGACAGGGGCCTTCGAAGCGCTTCCTATACCGCATTAGTATCTGCCCCCAATGACGAAGTTGGGTATTTCATGGCTGCATACCGAGATGTTGCCCGTTCAATGTAAAGAACAATGAGTCTGCAACGTAATCGACACAACACCCAATAACGTCGTTCACGCCAAAGGTCGGGCCATAGTGCCTCGAGCAGTTAAACCTTCGTCCAGTGAAAAATTCGCCGTCATCGCCATGGAATCCCCATGAGCCTTGATCCCATCCAGGCATTCCTTCGCCGGGACGAATTTCTTCCCGACAGACGCCCAATCCAATGACACTAAGACACTCTATATTAGCTTGTACGGATGAAAGTAAAACTGAAATTACGGAGTTACCTTTGTGCTCCTTCATCGAGAACCTTGATTTCAAAGTAATCTTTGCGCTCTCTAGCAACAAATGAGTGAGAAGCAAAGGGGTGGTCTGCACGAACCAATTGCGAGGCGCTGCCATGGTCTACGGCTCTTCTCTTAGCTTGATTTTCCAAATCTTCAAGGGGTTACATAGACACTAACCTGCTTCCACTATGCGCTCATGCGGGTAAATCCTAACCTCAGGCGCCTCGTCATACGTAACAAAAGTCAAAGGAGTCAGGCACCTAGACGAATTATGACATTCAACCAGTGTGTTAACAGCCGAAACACGCAATATCTCCCCAAAGATACTCGCGTGGCTGTTCTTGAATGCAATGGATAATGCGGACCAACCGTGTTTGTCCACACGGTTTGCGTCTGCACCTCTTGCGAGCAGACGCTTGACGATGTCCAAATGACCGGTGGACGACGCAGCCTGCAGAGAATTACCGTATTCGCCTGGTTCTGCATTGATATTAAACTCTGTGCTGAGAAGCAATTCGACTATTTTTTCGTGACCCAGGTATGAAGCGGTCTGGAGGCCATCGCCGTATAGCCCCTGTGTATATTGGACATCATTGTCTCTCTCGAGCAGCAGTAGAACTAGATTAGCCCATCCATTCTGACATGCAACCTGGAACAATCGCTCGCCACTGTTGGTTGGTGATTCTCTGTAGGTCCAGGAATGGCTGTTGGCAGTAATGTGAGTGAGGACCATTCTGAAGAGGGTTGCACCTTTTTCAATCAAAAAAAGGGCCCCGGGCTCGTCGCGCATCGTCGCCGCGTTTTCGAGAGGAATTTTATTACCACCGACAAGGGTATTGATGTCAGCCCCATTTTCGAGGAGTAATTCAATGATCTCTTGACCGCCCTGGGTGCTTGGTTGGGCGACAAAAAGCGCTCTGTTGCATGCATCATGTGTACATGCGTTAGAACTGTGGTGGTTGATGAGTGCCTGGACGATTTTCTTATGGCCCTGTCTAGACGCAATAACCAGAGCACGCTCGCCATAATTATCACGTGGGTTGTCAACGGCTCCGTGGTCCAGGAGTAGTCTTACCATCTCTTCGCGACCTTTCCAACAAGCAGTTACTAGCGCTGGACCAACTTCGTCATCATTATTTATCTCTGCACCTTTCTCAAGGAGCAATTTTGCCAGCTCTTCCGAGCCGTTCGAGGCAACGATGCGAAGAGGGTAGGCCTCAAACCATTCGCCGCAGTTTCCGTCACGGTAACTGCCTTTGATGTTGGGGTTGGCGCCGCGATTAAGAAGCAACTGAGCAACATCTTCAAGGCCTTCCGAAACGGCCACTAGGAGTGCAGTACTGCCATGCTCTCCACCAAAAAGATCGACGTTGGCACCATTATCGAGTAGAATCCGAATAACTTCAGCATGGCGTTCCTCGCAAGCAGCCCGAAGAGCATAGCCATAAGTTGTGTACTCACAAACTTCATTGACATCAGTTCCCTTGGCTATGAGATGCTCGACAGCGCATCGCAATCCTGTCAGCGACGCAAGGTATAAGGGTGGTCCCATATATCCTTGTTCAAATCCAAACCAGCTGTCATCCGGCCTATCAGGATGGAAAAGGGTGAGGCAGTTGAAGTAGGGCGCTTCTCCTGGTCGAGAAATGAAACGAATGATCTGCTCTCGGATGGCCTCACTGCTTTTCTCCGCCACTCTAGCGTGATCCATCCAGTACTTTGCGCAGTAGTCTGCAAGAGGGTACGTTTTTCTTATCCAAGGTGGATGCCAGTCCCAGCTTTCGTAATCCTGGTCTGGGTCGAATTTCCCAATGAGACAAGACAAGTACGCAAGGCTGATTTCAGTGATTGACACTTCAGCTTCAGATTCTATCAGAAACTTTGTGAAAGGTCCCTTGTCATCGGTGGACACGAGGTATTCTTTGACAGAGAAGTGTGCCAGACGGATCTCACCATCATCTGAAATTGCTGCGAGGTTGGAGCAGTACTTCAAGATTTTTCGAGGTCGGTTTTCTTCATCAAAAGTCTGGTCGCGGTGGGGCGTGACCGCGAGAACGTCAATAGCTTCTTTGATGGTCAAAGGCCTTTTCGAATAGACAAGAAATTGTAGGAGCCTTGCGGTGTCTTCTCGATGGCTCTCGGGGATCCCCTGCAGGATGCGTTTGTAGGTCTCGCTCAAAGTTGTCGGGAGAGTTTCCAGTGCTTCGAAAAGGCGATAACGTATATCGTATTCCGCCAAAGCATCGAGTTGACACGCAACCCATCTGAACCTGCTTTCTCTCAGTATCGGCTGAAATCCAATAGCGATGAATCTGGTTTTACGCAACTTACATCCCTGCAGCCCTCTCCAAAAGTCTAGTCTCAATTTTGTCGAGAGCTTCTGGATCTTCCTTCCAGGTTTCAGCGAGGGGCGAGCTTCGTAGATATTGTTTGACGTAGGCGCAAATATCTTCGTCCACAGGGCTTTCCTGCATGGACAAAATGGTTTTCTTCTTCCATCTCTCAATAGATGATTCGATGTCCTCTTGTCTGCGGCTGGTCACAAGGATGCGACATTGGAGGTCTCCCAGCCAGTCGAGTAATCTCTGATCACCAAATGAATATTTGTCGTTGCGTGTCGTGCATTCATCGAGGGCGTCTAGGATGATCACCGTCTCCGGCTTTTCGTTCAGCATTGCTCGAAATATGCTGCACAGCGACTGAATGCTGGGTTGGATCTCGCCGTTGTCGTTCTCGTCAAACAAGCTCTTCAAATGTGTCCTAGCATCCTCACAACAGCGAGATAACTGGAAAATCAATGAACGAAGCATTTTCTCCGAGGACTGCTTATCGACGTCGTTGAAGTCAAAGAAGTAGAAGAGTATGCTATTCTTAGAGTTGGAGCATTCGGTGGTCTTGCGAAGCTCCTTTATCAAAGCACAGCTGAGAATGGTTTTCCCGCAGCCAGGATTCCCGTACACCCAGAGCGCAGAGTAGCTTGGTGTTTTCCTCCAGCTCGTAAACTCTTTACCCTCCAAGAACCAGGATCCTGTTCCATCCAGATGCTTCACAGAGGCGGCATTGTAGTTGGTCGAAGGGTCCGGCGGAGAAAGCCAGCTCTTGATCTTGGCATCCAGGTCACTTCGCGCAAGACTTCTGGTGTCGTTGACCAGTCTATTCACGTCTTCAGAGCAGGTCAGTTATATATTCTTGCCAATGTTTGTTTATAAGGCGTAAAGTCTAGTACTGAAACTCGCTACTGACCGGCTTCAGCTACACCCAACTTCTTAACCTGTTCAACGGGCATGTGGAAGAAAAGCTCTCTGGCGTACGCCGCAGCAACTACAGCAGCGAAACCCTGCCATCTGTCATTCTTATGCGAGTCCGCATAGTCTGAGATACCTCGAATGACGAGACAGGGGAAGTCTGCAAGCGTGCCTGCAGCCTCCATCTCGAAGCAAAGAATGTTGTCCTTTTCCGCCCACTGATCGCGTTGCAGACCATTTTTCATGACCCATTCGCCAGAGGCGATCGTTCCTTTGTGTACCACCACTACCTCGTTCGGATTGTTCTCCTCAAACTGGTCAGCGCTGTCATCAGGATAACGATCCACTTTTTGCTCTGGATCGCACCCAGACTTTGGACAGGACTTGCTCTTGTCGAGATGAACATACCCCGGTGGGTAGAGATGGTCTTCGCCAACACCGGGGTACTTATAGCTTCTGAGGTTCCGCTTGCTAGTGTCGATCCGTTGGAGGTGGCCAAGAATGGGATCCTGGTCTGCTATGGCCCGCGCTACGTCCATTTTTCGGACAGCCCCGAGAAGTACCATGGGCGGTGCCGCTAAGAACCCAGTTCTTTGAAAAGCAAACCCGTCGCGCTCGTGGTGTCCAACTTTGCCATGGTCGTATTGCACTGCACCGGTATGCGTGCCCGTAGGTTGGCTTACGACTACGTGACCCAATCGTATTGGCCCCTCTTCGGTTGTGGTGGGAACTCCTCCGCCGATGCCAACTAACAGGCCGAACCTCAGGTGTGGAAACGTATTCCTGGTTTGAGTGACAACCGTCGCTGCATGGTTATTGCCAGCTATTGGAAGACTTGCGATAACGACGTTGTGACCGTTGATATTGCCTAGTGTATAGGCGTTGTGGTCGTTCGGTTTTTGGGGGCAGAGGTTTATGCCGTACGTCTAGCATTTGGAGGGCGGCAATCTCCTCCACTTTCAGTGGACAGATCCATGCCACTGTGTAGTCGTCGTGGCCAAGTGTCGGATCATCGTTTGGTGGGTCCTGGCTGCGTCCCACACAAGTAGACCTTTGGTTTTGGCTTGACTCGATGCCATCCATCATCGAAGAAGAAAAACCTCCTGCGCCAGATTCGGGAACGGAGGAAAGTTCGGCACGGTCCCCTCGAGAAGGAACAAGTTCGGTGTCATCCTCTTGGCTGGTGGCAAAATTCAAGCTAGCCATCATTGGGACGATGTACCGAAGTTCGAAACCAATGGAAGAGAAAGGAAACGAGAAAAATAGATGGCGTAATCGTAAAAGATGAACTTCTGCTATTTTCTGAACGGACGGGAGGCGGTGTGGACAGTCTTTGTTGACGGGCGGGAGAGAGCCTCAAGCCCAGCTTTCAAGTGATTCGGATCTGTCGGGCAAGTAAGCTTCTTCTACCTGTGGAGGCATATCACAGAGTGGCTCTTCCCTCAAGTCGCCCAGATGCGCGTGTGCACCCACGACTAATGCTGTGGCACATCCAAATATATCTCACCGGTGATGCGAGATTCCATTGGCTAGGCATCGAATGAGGAGTCTGCAAATGAAGTGGCTGGCTTAACGTGGCACAGTGCAATTATCGCATTGGTACTGGCATGCAGCGACTTGCATATCCTGGGCGTCTGGGCACCATGCACTGCAACATCGCTTGGATTCTCAGCTGGTGTTTCGAATAAGCGCTAGACCCCAGCCCCCTGTCTAAGTACACTGCGGGTTGCTAATTGCCCCGACTGGTAGCAAACCGACAGTAACAAACCCGAAATCACGTAGCCGGAGGGATCAGAAACATGTATGCTTTCCGACAATCATTCTCTTCAATTTCAATAAGCTTTTCATGTCCGAAACTCTTTGAGTTTCCGCATATATCCATCCTCAAATGAATGCTGATATGCGAATTCTAGTACCAGACCCACTATAACAGCTGTGATTGGCGTGACATGGACGCACCGGATTGAAATATCTTTCTAGACCTTGACGTAGATTGCAGCGCCAAGCCGACCAAACACTCTCGCCCAGAGCTGCGGATCTCTCCTCTTGGCTCCCCTCTTTGGCTCCTGGAGTGAACTCAAATGGGTTTCCCTGGCCATCAGTGGAGGGGATGCAGAATACTCCTCGCTCAACACCTCAACACCCCATTTCGCAGTGTACAGGACGGCGATGATGCCGAAGAGGGAGGGGATCCGAACGTAACGAGGTACAAATTTGGCATAGTCTCAAAGAGGGCATTGATGGCGATGGCGACCTAGACAAGTCTTGTTTGGTGGAATGAATCAAACATCTACGCAACGCCTGGATATGTTGTTTTCACCGTCGCCTGAATCGCATGTGTATAAACTCGACCATTTACCTGCTTTTGTAGAGACAGGCGGAATTTATTTTTACTTTCTACCCTCTATACTTGATGAAAGTAGCCCTCATTCCACACCTGGTGGGCTCAACACGTAATCGAACCACGAGTCTCCATCACGAACTGATCCCCATGCACGGAGTACAATTACGGGATCTTAACGCACACCTTCCCGAAATGGCGCAGCTCCTCCATATACGCAAACGCCTCCCTCGCCTCGCCAAACTCGAAGACACGGTCATCGACGACGGGTTTGATGCGCAGCGCCTCGATGGCGGCGTTCATGGCTTCGTACTGCACGCGCGGACCCACGAAGCAGGTGCGCACGATGCAGAAACGGAAGAACATGTCGAGCAGCTTCGGCTCATCATTGTTCTTGGCCTCACCGCCGCGGAAGCCGACAAGGGAAACAATGCCGCCCCATTTGATAGACGCCAAAGACTAAACCCCCACAAAAGAAAAAGCGTCAGTCAAACCTCCACGACCACGACGGCGAGATGGGGGACTGGAAAGGAGACGTCGTACCTGCTTCAACGTGCTCGCGCCGCCGATTTCAACCACCAGATCCACGCCCTCTCCGTTCGGGGTCAAGTCCTTCACAAGCTTGCCCCAGTCCGCCTCGATCTTGTAGTTGATGACGTGGTCCGCGCCGACGGCACGCAGACGCTCGGCCTTCTCTTCGGACGATGTAGTTGCGATGACTCTGGCACCCGCAGCTTTCGCAAACTACGCACCCATTTCTGTCAGCAGCCAGAGCCAACCATCCTCCTCGTTCGAGCCAACTCTCCACCCCCAACAACCGAACCTGAAAGGAAAAACAGTAGGGAAAATGGAGAAAAAGGAGAACACCACGAACCTGAACAGCAAAACAGCTCACCCCCCCACTCCCCTGCGTCAACACCCACTGCCCCGGTCTCACCGGCCTCCCCTCAAGCCCATACAGCGCATCCCACGCCGTCAACGCCGCGCACGCCAGCGTACTCCCCTCGACGAAATCCAAACACGCCGGCAGCGGAATAAGATACGTTTCAGGAAAAACGCCGTGCTGGGTGAGGGCGCCCTGCATGGAGCCGCCCAGCACGCGCTCGAGGTGGCGCGGCTGCACGGGGCCGAAGGCGTGGTCGCCGTTCATGACGGTCGCGACGCGGTCGCCTTCGCTGAGCGCGGTCACGGCGCTGCCCACGGCGGCGACGGTGCCGGCGCCGTCGGAGGCGGGGATGGGGTTGGGGGAGAGGGGCCAGGGGTAGTTTCCCTGTTGTGGTGGTTAGATTTGGTGTGTTTTTGTTTGGTTTTTCCTTTTTTCGGGCGAGGAGATGGACGTACCCGCGCCATGACGATGTCGCGGTAGTTGAGGGAGGCCGCGGATACTGTTGTGGGTTAGTATAGATGAGGTGTCAGTTCTGGGGGGCGGGAGATGTTCAAGTGTGGGGATTTAGCGGTGGAGGCGGTTCTCACGTTTTACGAGCACGTCGTGCGGCCCCAGCTCTGGGATGGGTGCTTCCTCCAGCTCGAGGCCATCTGGGCCGGTGAAGTTGCGGATCACCCAGCGCTTGGTAGTCTTCGGGATTGGGTTCGACATGTCGGGTAGAGTTTCAGATTCGCTAGGCGCAGGAAGTGCTGAGTAGATTTGTAAAAGCAGCCACGTTGGGAAGGGCTCCGTAGGTACTTCTACTCTACTGTAGATATCTTTGGAGCTTGCGGAAATCGATGGAAATAATACTTAGTGTGCATCTGTGCACCCAGAGGCCCGCTATAATGACGTGATGTTGCACGGCCCGGCAGAAGATGTCGGTTGCTATACACGGCCACAATGACAACGTTGTTCTTTGCTCTCTCGAGATTGCGAAGAACATTGCAAATACTGACAATGGCAGGTATATGGCTTCCTCTGTGTTCTTCTCCTCGCATAGAGTGTAGTGGATCATCTGCTTCCAGGCACTATAGATTGCCCCGCGTGCACAGCAAGACCATGTCCGTTTGAGAACGTGAGATATCGGGGCCAGAGTCTGATATCAAACTGCAGCAGTGTGAGATCTTTAACTCATTATTCGAGAATTGGATTATCTCCATATTCTCTATGCGATTAAAAACACCCTCTGTACCACCTTTCTTTCTCTTTCCACAGGACAAATGAAACGCGCAGTCGTGATAATACATACGCTGTGACCTATTCATTATAAGTAAGATTCTTCTTGCTCTACATCGACCAATTCAGGAGAAGGAGGCCGCCGTGTAATGCTTGTGCAAACAGTCATATGGTTTATGTTAATCGGCGCCGATGGGCAGGAAGCACTGTTAGTCACGCCCAGTTTACCTAGACTCACTGATGCATGGAGCATCAGATTGAACTGAATAACAAGAGAGAACACCGAGAAAATCTACTAAGCTCCCCCCTCTTCACAAAAAAGGTGAACAAGTGACAACCTTGAACTTATTTCCATTGCTCTGTTTGATAATACGTCCACGGTATTTGCCTCTGTAGACTAATCTAGACCACACTTCTGGTCCGCCAATTGCAAGCGTCGGCCCATGTTTCTTGCAGCATCCTTCTGCGTGGTCATCTTGGTTTTGACTTCCTTTAGCCTCCTAATCAATGCAATCGAACTGCACATTTCCAGGAACCGCGTAAAATATCAGAACCTAATACTAGGATACGCGACTCCTACTCTAAACTCCTCAAACCGCCTTCAAATCATCCCGAAACCCCTGCCTCCACGCCTCTTCCCCCCTCGTCGGCTTCCACCCCAACCTCCTACCCACGCTAGACACCGTCCGCGAGTTGCTCGACAGCCCCAGCTCCACTATATCCTCATTCGCCTGTGGCAGGTACGACGTCATGAACCTCGTCCCCTCCGCCAGCCCAACGCTCTCCACCCGCCTATCCGCCGCTTTCCCCTCTTCATAGCACGCATCAGCCGCCGCCTGCGCCACCTCCATCCACGAATGCCGACCATTCCCACTGAAGATAATCCCCCTCTTCCCCGTCGGCAACCCCTCCCCACCCCTCTCCAACACCTCCACCACCAAAATCTTATACAGCTCCGCCAGATCCTCAACGTGCACATGATCCCACACCCCCTCCCCCTCCCCTACCACAACCCCCCGCCCCCGATCGAGCACGCTCCGGATATACGTCGGAATCTGGATACTCGTCGTATTGAACAACCCAGCGCCGCGCCCGTAGATGGTCGGACTCATGACAACCAGCGTCCGGACACCAAGCTTCAGCCCCGCGTCCACGACCGCCAGCTCCGCGGTGCGCTGCAGGTACGGCTGCCTCGCCTCGCGCTCCTTTTCATACGCGTAGACATCATCCCTGGCGTCGTCGAACTCCCGGCCCGGCACCTCCTCCACCCACTTGCCCGAGACGGGCTGGTCGGCCAGGTTGGACGTGCCGGACGTGTGGATGAGCCAGGCGGGGCGGCCGGTGGCGGCCTGGCGCTGAGCGAGGCCACGGACGAGGGCTTGGGCGGAGGCGACGTGGTAGCCGAGGGTGGTGTTGATGACGAGGTCGTGGTGGGCGGCGGTGGCGGTTGTGGCGGCGAGGTCGTCGAGGCCGGCGTAGAGGACGGGGCGGACGCGCGGGCCGTAGGTGGAGGTGAGGGTGGCGGCGCGGTCGGGGCCGCGGACGAGGCAGGTTATGGGGGCGGTGGTGAGGGGGGAGGCGAGGAGGTGGGTGAGGATGGTGCCGCCGATGTAGCCGGTGGCGCCGGTGAGGAGGATTTGGGGCGGCGGGGGAGAGGTCATGGTGGTGCTTGCGCGGTTTGGAAGGAGGGGGAGGAAGGTGAGGAGAGGAATGTGGAAGTGAAGATGTCGTGAGGGGAGGTGGGCAGTGGGTAGGCCGTCAAGCGAAGAGGAAATTAGCAGGCTTTAAGTACTCACCATGGGGAGGGGTTATACCTTCCTTGTCTTACACCGACAGATTTATAGCGGCTTACAGACTGGTGATCTTAGTAAAATCCCCCGCACGTCATCGGTACAGGTTGCACATCAAATCGGACTTTTAGCTTATCTCCGTGCACCTTCAGCTTACCTCCGTGCACTATCTCCTTCCTACGCTCGCCCAATCGGGACTTCTACCATCTCCTTCTTTTCGCTAGCCCGTTCTTACAGACCGTGAGTCGCTGGCATTCGGCAGTGTTTCAATGAGGCTAACCTATTGTGGCAGTATTCAAGGGCTGGAGGCGGGAACGGCTATGCGAGCCTAACTGCTCCCTTTATCTTTTTTTTTTTTTTTTCTGTGTCTTATGCGATTTATGTTCCCCCGTCCAGTCTCTCAAGTCGACCGAGAGCTGGCCTTGGTCTGAAGTGTCACCCTCGATGTGTAAGTGTCGCCATTTATGGGAAACAATCGCTCTAGCCAGCCCCCAAAGATATCATGTCAGCCTTTCACTCAGCATCCAGCAGTAGCAATACCCTTCAGCTAACAATATATACACCATGCGCACCGCCCCCTTCAAGGTTTCGTCTTGTCAACCACCTATCCGAGATTCCCGAGTCCCTCAACACCCGGTCTACTCCCGTCATGGCCTCTGTTTACCACAACTTCCCCGCCTTCTCCTCTTCTCTTTCCCCGAGACCGTCAGCTACGATGAGACGGTTTGGTGCTCTTAAATGCAAGATGCTCTTGCAAGGACGACTTCTCAATCCGCGTCCCTACCACCACGACCCTGTCAACCGATCCCAAAGAGCTGGGCATCAAAATCACTCATGGAATCAACATTCGAGCAACACAAACACTACAAGAGTATTGAATGAGCGTTGTATATTGGCTGATATTAACGGCACTAACTACCCCAAGAACTATTAATAACCACACCCATCCACATCATCGTTTCTCACGATCGCCTTCTACTGAGCACCAACAACCTGGCCGTTCTGGCACACGGTGCCCTCGCTGACGTCCTGCCACACGACGGAGCCGGCGTTGCAGAGACCGAACTGCGACTCGCCGTTGCAGACGACCTGGCCGTCGTTCTCCGAGGTGCAGGCGCTGTTGGTGGTGGAGCCGGCAGCGGCGGCGGTGGTAGCGACGGCGGCGGCGGGGGCAGCGGCCTCAGTAGTGGCGACGGCGGCGGCGGCGGAGGTGAGGAGGGTGGTGGCGGCGACCTGGGTCTGGGTCTCGGCGACGGCGGCGACGGAGGACTGCTCGGCGAAGACGGCGGCGACGGAGGTGGCGGCGGCCTTGGTGGAGGTGGCGAAGGTGGTCTGCTGCTGGGTCTGGGCGACGCTGGTCTGGGCGGCGGCGGAGGTGGAGGCAGCCTTGGTGCCGGCGGCGGCCTTGCCGCTGCCGCCGGAGCACTGGCCAGACGGCGCCTTCAGGGGCCAGGTGCTGGTGTCGCCCTTGTCGACGCTGTCGCCGGGGTTGGGGAACTGGAGGACGGCCTCGCCCTCGGCCAAGCACGAGGGGATCTGGCCCGAGGCGAGGAGGCTGGTCTGGGTGACGGTGCTGGTGAGGAGCGAGCTGACGGCCGAGAGGCCCTCGGTGAAGGAGTTGAAGCCGATGTTGGCGACGAAGATGTCGGGGAGGGCGTCGAAGGCCGAGGTGTCGTCGGAGCCGCCGGTGACGGTGACGGGGGCGCAGTTCATGTACATCTCGGGCTGCTGGCTGGAGACGGGGAACCAGGTCCAGGCAAAGGTGACGTCGCCGTTGGGGATGGAGTCGGGGAGGCTGTACTGGAAGGTCGAGGCCTGGTTGTTCAGGCCGGGGCAGCCGCCCTCGATGGAGTGGAAGACCTTGAAGACGGAGCTGACGGTGGGCTCCTTGTCGGTGGTGATGAGGAGCTGACAAGAGCCGCCGTCGTGGACAGCGGCGCCGGTGGTGCTGCCAATCTCGGCCACCTCGGCGTCGTCACCAGGGTAGAAGTCCATGGTGTAGGATTGACCGACGGACAGCTCGGTGCGCTGGTCGAACGAGTAGGTTTGCATCTTGCAGGGGTACTCGCCCGTGGTGAGAGGGCTGCGGTCCTGCTTCAACTCGGTCAAGTCAAAGGGCACGGGGTGCTTCAGGTTCATGTGGGCGGCGGCCAGAGGGAGGGCCGACAGGGCAACAGAGGCCCAGGTAGAGATCGTGGGAGCCATTATGGAGCTGATTATCGTGCGGGGAAGGTGTAAAAGAGGGAATGAAACCAAAGAAGGATTCAGGCAAAAAGAATGTGTGGCTTCGGATGGAACCAAAAAGAGTGGAAGTCGACGATGAAGTCGGGGTATCGGTGGATGCGAACAAGCAGAGCAAGACCCAACAGTGTTTAAGTAGTCGCGAGTGTGAAATTAAGCCATCATGCCAACATCAGATCCTCCCCCAGTACGCATAGAGATCCTCGGGTTGGATGGAGATCATCAGGCCTCCTAACATGCCCTGTGGAATTGGTCGAAATCTCCGGCCAGTCGGATCACGCCCTGCATTGATGTTGCACCGCCAGCGGAGCCCTCCAAATTGCCAACCGAACTGTTCTTTCTGCGGACCAGGGCGTGTCTGCACGGCTGCCGGTGCGCTCCAAGCAATATGTGTCACGGACCAAAGGTACCGATATCTCAAACGTTGGGGGCTGATCAGGAGTGAGATCGCTATCGGACCGTGTGCACAGTACAACGTACGCGTCCCCTACTTTAGCAAAGCCCTGCAGAGATTTATCCTTGCAGCTTTGCTTTTGCGCACCCTCTCCACGGCGGTATTTTCCAGCTTCGAAGGAACGCAGAATTGTGAGATATCATTATTACTGCTGTCATCTTTCCTGCTGCCATCCCCGTTCCCCGTTGAGGAATACGCACTAGTACTGTTTAGGCACACAAATACGATCCTATAACGCAGCCATGTAATAGATCACTGGTAGATCCGTATGTTATTACCCTCCCCGAGTGGCGTATTCTCCTCAGTGTCGATCATGATCCGGACTAGAAGCGGTTGGAAAAGCCACCAGCAGCAGCAAAGAAGATGCCAAAGCTTGACAAGTATAGTACTGGTGGCGCAGCTTAAATAGAGCGTGGCTGAGGCATCAACACAGAATCAGGGTCTGCAGTGGAGGTAGGGCAGGATGAAGCGAAAAGGGGTAGTTCGCGACCCCTGCGCGCGGTTTAGCTAGCATCAAGGAGCAGTAAACGGCCAATGCACATGGAGCCCCGACGTAACTGGAAACATCACTGTCCACTTCCTATTATTGCAACACACCTGGAGGTTTCAACCAATGTTTGTCCTTTCCCTGGACTCGAAGTGATGCTACGAATACCTGAGAGCCCGTCATAGCTTCCCTCCTCGGCTCTGCCTCGACAAGACGCCAATCGCCTCCTCAGCACCACGCACGCCCGACCGCACAGCGCCTTCCATGTACCCCCTCCACACGCCCGCCGTCTCCGCCCCGACGAAAAGCACGGGGCCAACCGGCCGCACCAAGGCGTCGCGAACGGCCGTCAACGTCCCGGGCGCCATGACCGGCAACGGACCGCCGCCAAAATTGCGTCGCTTGGACCAGTCCTCCTCGACGTAGCTGATTGGCCGCGGGACCGGAGCACCGCCGCTGACCAGGTGGTGGCCGAAGGCGCGGGAGAGCTGCTCCACCACGGCCTCCTGCCGCTCAGCCTGCGACGGCAGCTTCGCCCACCGCCGCCCCGGCTCCCCGACCACGAAGCCCGTGATGCTCCAGTGCTGCGCGCTCGGGACGCTGGTGCTTCGCGAGTAGATGACGGGGCCGATGGCTGACTCGAAGATGGCGCTGAGCCCGGCGTCGCGCCACCAGGGCGTCTTGTACGTGAGCGTGACCTTGGCGAAGAAGCCCATGGCCGTGCCTGAAGCGAGCGTCTGCTTGGGCGCTGGCAGCTCAGGCGAGAAACGGACGGAGCGGTATAGCGACGAGGGGATGGACACGACGACGAGCTGGCTGCCGAAGGACTGGCCCGCGGACGTTGTGACGGTGCAGCCGCCGTTGGAATGCTCGATGGCGGATACGGGCGATGAGAGGCGAACGGTGCCGGGCTTGAGTTCGGCGGCGAGCTTTTGCGCAATGGTTTGGGTTCCTTCGTGGAGACGCAGATGCTGCCCGCCGCCCTTTCGAGCAGACATCAGGTTCATCAGTCCGGTGCCCGCTTTGCAATAGGCAAAGAACCAGAGAGCGCTGATCTCGTCGGTCTCGACCCCCAGAAGGTAGCGCACGGAGGAGTTCAGGAGAAACGCTACCAAGTCGTTTCCGGATTTGTCCTTGCAGAACTGAGCGAGGGTCGTGTTGTCGAGTTCGGCGGCGTCTGCGTGTTCATGAGGCTTTTCTGCATCCACCGTCTCGACAATCTGGCCGACGGAACCGAAGAAGTCTGCCATGGCTTTGAGTTCCTCCGGGGTCAGCTGCAGCAAACGTAAGATAGGCATTCCTCAAGAGGTGCATGATGTCTTGCCTGCTTGTTCCCCTCGGTTCCTGTCAGGATCTGGCCGTCGTGCATCTCCCTCAACAGTTCGCCATCAGAGTTCTGCAATTCGGCAGTCAGGCCATATTGCTGCACGAGGCTCCAGATGTGCGACTGGCTCGTGTCGTTTAACCACGCTGCACCAGTGTCAACAGCAATACCGTCCGCTCCCCTTACTGAGAGCGTCATGCCTCCGACACGGTCCTCGGCTTCCAGTAAGATGCACGAGTACCCCGCTCGCTGTATGTCGCGCGCGGCTGTCAGGCCGCTCAGCCCACCCCCGACGACCACCACATCCGTTGTTGTTCTTGGGTCTGCTGCCATGGGTTGTGGATGAGGAAATGTCCTGTTCCTTGAGACTGTAAGAGCTGGCTCTGGGTATTTATGTCTCAGCTGAGTTCAGGCCGCGCAGTTCCGGTGTCGGGTTCGGATGTTGTGAGCAGCCGAGGAATGCTGGAGAAGGTTGGAGCGGGGCAGCGGCTATGGACATAAATGGTTTGTAAACGCCGGTAGATCTCACGTATGTACTGGGGACATGAGCGTTCCAATTGGATGCTTCGGAAGCTGCGGCTATCTGCGTCGGTCAATTGTTCAGATACTCTGCCAATTTAAATGCACAAACCTGTACAATATCTCTCGTTTTCAGATGTGTAAGAAGGGATGCGCTGAGCTGCGGAGATCTGACCTGGTGACGTCAGCGCGAGTGAACTTGCTTACTTTACTGCGTTTGGAAAGATCAGCCACTTCGGTGCATGGCATGATGCAATGCACTTACAGGGTACTGTCACACAGTAAAACATCTCAACTGATAAGAAACCAGCACAAATGGACTGACAATAGCAATCTTGAACTATCCCGAAATGTATTGAAAAGGGTGATAATTAATGCCTGATGGCCGGCATCGGATCACGGTCTAGCGCGGGCTTCTTCGAAGCAGACGTCTACATCCCCAAAAAGATTCTTATCATGCGTCTTCTACGCAACTTCTATGCGGTGACTTACGTGTATTCCCGACGGCGCCAATATCCCCGTTTCACTGACGGCGTCGTTGAGACTCGGCACACTGGCCGTGTGGCTGGCTTTGACCGTCGTCGTGAACCCGTTGGCCGAGTGCCCACTGAGTTCGTACTCTGTGCTGTCCATTTGTGATTCGATTTTCGAGGGCCATTGGTCTGTATTCCTGCCAGAACTCCCGAGCGTCTGAGAGCTTTTCCCAGAATCTGGCGTATTTGCCTGATGGAATCCATTGATTGTCCATGCTGCGAAGGCTTCCTTGTCACCAGAGCGTATGGTTGCGGTCATCTGCGGGTGAAGTTGTGAGCAGCAGCAAACGATGGTGTTGAAGTGTGAAAACCTACGTAAAATAGAAGAACGGCGTTGGCGAAAACATCGATGGCGCATGAGCCTAGACATAACCAGCCGGGAGCCTCGATCATGATGAGCATCACGAGGTTTACCATGGTTGCAATCACTGATCCGACCGAAGTCCACATAGACTTGATGGCAAGGGTGCGCAGCTTGCGATTCAAGAACTGATTCTTGAAAAGGGGTACCACGAACATGGCGAGCAGATACACTGAGGTGAGGATGAGAATAGGATCGAGGGGTTATACGGGTTGAACTCACAGTTGACGAACACATCGAGAGACATGAGCGGGATGAGAGCCCACCACTCCCAACCAAAGGTACAGACGCCGTCCTTGCGGAGAGTGTAGACGCGACCTGTCTATTGCAGGGGTTAGCAAGCAAGCATAGAGATCCGTGTAGCGAAGCGTGTGTTACCTCCAGCAGAACGAAGACAGTGACCCAGCAACCGATGAGGATGAAATTGAACCGATAATGCCATGACCTAAGACGGACTCCTCCGCCACGGACGATGAAGGCTCGCTCCATTAGGCTGCGAAGCTGTGATTAGCGTTTGTTGACGTGCGTGTGGAAGATCAATCCCACAATAGATATACACCAAGTTTCGTCGTTGTGTAGAACCAGGTGCACAAGAAAAGGCCGTGGGAACACTTGGTGAGATTCTTGCTCAGTCCGACACCGAGGTTGAGGACGCCGCCAACGAATATGTAACACCAACTTGCGAACAGAGCGATGAGAATGGTGACTTTGGCGTACGGCATCCTCCACTAGGAGTAATCATCAGTAACAGATCAAAGGACAGCTGCAGCGAAGACATACCCTGGTGATCTCGTGGAAGGTCTTGATAAAGGGGAATCGTGTGTAAATCATGATGCTCATGATGGGTAGAGCAACGAGATAGCCCACAGCCACTCCGATTTGGACATCATTGCTCGGAAACCACGGAACGCCGTTCAGGCCAACCTCGTACATTTCGAAGGTGGGTATGTAGATGTATCAGGTTGCAGTTCTGTGGTCTGGGGAACTGAGGATCTGCACTCCGCGGAGAATGCGGCAGATGCCCTCACTGTTGTTAACCGGGGACGATTTCAATAAGTACGGCACGGGAAGCTTGCATGGCAGATGACGTTCGCCAATCCCAACCAGGCCCGTGGAATTCCCGGCCCGCTCGTGCAAGATCAGGCCGTGGCTTGCGATGGCGCAAAATCCGTGGCGCCACATCGATCCAGCTGGGGGATGGGTTGCCGGTGCGGTTTGCCGCGGGTGGGTGGGTTGCCCGGCACATCGGTTTGAGGAGATCCGGTGGTACCCTTCTCAGTTTAAGCTTTCTCGTCTTTTCCCTTGCAGACCCATCGACAAGCTATAACAACACAAGGAGCATCACTTATGGATTATGGATAGAGAATATTGACTCACTTCAAAATGAACGAGCTCTTAAGCACCGTGGGTATCCAAACGCGATCGCGATTAATGCAACACTGGCGCGGCGATCACAGAGCATGAAGTGTGGAAGGGATGCATCTAACTGAAGCGATCTCGGACATAGCTCCGAGGAATATGGTAGGAAAAGACGCCACCACCAGGACCAGCGTTTCAACTATTCTCCGTTGTAGTGACTTCCCAATTCTGAGAATCGGAGCTGAGAGAAGATATCGTGCTGGGCTAGGGAAATTTGACTATGCTCTGGCACCTGCGTGAAGATTTCGACTTGGTATGGCGGCAGACCATACGGCTTTGCTAGTGCGGCTGGTTCATCTACTGGTTCGGCATCTGTTGCGATGGTCTCCCTTGGGTTAGATGCATCTGCCACGTAGTAAGATCCTTCAGAAAGAAAACATATCGGGAGGACAGCCACGCGGTCTGGAGATCACCTTCTTAGCGCCTTGTCGAGGGCTTTAGCTGCATAACGAACCGCTTCATACCCGGCCAATAAGACAACGCTCGCCGCCAGCTCCTGCGCCCCTTGTTCCGCAACTCAAAGAATAAATGCCGAGAGACGGTCTGTCTTCCACGTAAAGCTTACGCCCAGGGCGTCTTGGCTGCATCAGAGGCTTAACCCACCGGATAGCGTTACTGGTTGCAAATCCGGGGAAATGCGGCACGAC
Source organism: Dothiorella sarmentorum (assembly GCA_023082095.1). Taxonomy (NCBI): domain Eukaryota; kingdom Fungi; phylum Ascomycota; class Dothideomycetes; order Botryosphaeriales; family Botryosphaeriaceae; genus Dothiorella; species Dothiorella sarmentorum. The sequence continues at coordinate 213,301 of JAJMVL010000021.1, read as the reverse complement.
GAAACCTAGATGGTAGACCAACCCTAACAGGGAACACTATGAATAATACCTCATACATGAATCATGAGAAAAAAACAATAATAACAGCAAGCGATCTTCACCCACTCGGAGAATCCAAGCGGAACTTTTCGACGGGGTGATTACGGTCAAAGGGCGATCGATATGCTTTCGCTCTAAGAGCTTCATTTACCAATACACAATCCACTAGTTACGGCATGCGGAGATCGCAAGGTCTTCTAACTTTTCTTGTCAGCTTTACTTTCAATCACGAGCCTTACCTATAACTATTTTCGTGGTCGTATTACATTATTACATCTTTATAAACAACCGACCCTGTCAGTATATAATAGCGACCGCGCAAGATTAATGTAAGCTCATCATTTTTCCTCGAGGTAATATAATCATCGTAGTCTCAATAAATAGTCGCGTGGAAAGGCTTCCGCTTTCCACGGACGTGGGTCTACCAAGTCAAGTTATGCAGGTTACGTGCTAACACAAACTAGATCCGATCTGCCAGACTACCTGAGTCATTGTTGGGCTGCTTGGACCCTCCAGCAAGCGTAAGACAATCCCAACTACGACTGTGGAGATCGGGAAGCCCCTATCCCGTCATCCCGCAGTGCCGCACAACTAGTGGCGGCGTACCAAGCCACAGGCCGACAGGCAGGGGAATGCTACGGTATGAGCTGCTATTATTGACCTCCTCTGCGCCGCGTCCCGATCGGCATGTGGCAGAAACAACTTGGTTTGCCCGGACCCAAAGTATGATCCTTCAAAGGCCAGTGTGACTACCATCTCTAACCACTACGAACTCCGGTCATCCGATTGCCAACAAAGTGGTTTTTGAACGCCTCGTACGAGACTAACTAGGCTGTGGCGTGCGCGTCTGGGGTGGTTGCTTGGCTTGGCTTCGAAGCGGACCCATTTGTTCAGGAAAAGGACATGCTCTAAAAGCGTAGGTAAATATTACGAATAGACTTCAAGGTGGATGGATAGGCGCTGTGAGATAGATACAAGCTGTGGCTAACCATGTGGACGTTTAAATAAGAACAACATCTTGGGCGTTCGCCTGATCCCAACCCACACCCTCCATCAGGCCATGCACGAAAGCTGGGCCTACAACAGTATACCTGCCTGATCCGTCTGCAGCATCGCGCAATACCATAGGCACTGGCACGCCACGCACAAACGCTATCTTGTCCCCCTCAAACATTGTATCTGGACCAGAGCCGATGTATCCGCGTGATGAGATAACCAGGTTCCTCTGCGCTGTGGACAAGCTCTCGCAACACTTGGTGAAGTAGCCGTGGGCGTTGGAGTTTGCGACCAGTGTCTGGACGGCACTCTCAATGGTAGCTGCATCACTGAAGTCCGACTCAGCTGTTATTCCATTGGCGATCTCCAAAAGAGTGGAGTACCATTCGTTAAAGGCCTTGCGGTCTTCCGCTGGAGTATCCTTAAGCTCTTCAGTGTGCCCCTGAAGCACAAGGGAAATGGCTTTCGATAATGTTTCGTAAGCTAGGCTGGTTGGTGCTTTCTGTCGCAAGTAAGAGTACCAGAGCAAGTGCTTCGAAAGGTGTTCTGAGAGCGTCTGAGGTGGTGCATCGTCGTCGTTGGTCGGCGTCGCTGGGCTCATCAGTCCGGACGGCCCAGAGCAGAAGGAGGCTGCACCGTGCCATTGGACTAGCACAGTCAACTCATCTCCACTAATGCCACTGTCTGCAGTAAAGTATCGAAAATCCGATTCGGCAGCCGGAGTTGCACTATGGAGGCTCCTGCCGCTCTGGTATCTCGAATCAAGCCGCGAGGAAGCACAGTCGTTGAACACCGGTACCCAGCTGGGCGCATCTTCCAGTCGCTTCTTTCTTCCCAAGCCGGCGTCCATAACCAAGCAGATCAACGTTGTATCCCACCGTAGAAGCGCGGAGTAGAACTGGTGATAGACGTCTCCTAGAGATTCCTGGTACTCAATCTTCGGTAGGTTCGCGCCAAGACCGTCCATTACACCGTAGAAGGCGTATGCTTTGTCTTCAGCCTGGCTGGCGATACGATTGCGAAAGGCTTGCACCATTCCCTTGCCCACTTGGCCCAGGTTCCTGCCCGACGACAAATCTTCTTCGATACTCCCGTCGCTAGCAAAACCAGGATGCCTTGTAGCAGGGAGTCCGAAAGTGGATCGCAATGCCGCGTGGTATACCATAGAAAGAATTATCCCACTGTTCAAAGTTGTGAATACCATGTAGAGGATCAGAATCATGTCCACGTAGCCAAATTTAATGAACATCGCAATGAAATATAACGGGATAGGTAATGGTAGAAAGAAACACACGAAAAAGGTATCTCTGAAGAATATAGTCCAATTGCAACCGAAAATCATTTGAACACGGCTCGATGGGTACCATCTTTGTTTCTGGTTCCACATGTTGTTTCGTGGAAATTGTAGCCAGAGGTCGAGCAGCATGCACCAGTCATGGAAACATTCGGGCACATTTTGCGTGACGGACTCATCTCGGGTGAATAGCTGGGTGAACCGCATACCTCGGAGATATGTAGACAAATGGAGTTGTCGGTCTCCACAGAGGATGAATATGTTCCATGGACGAAGAAATTTTTGAAATGTCCATGCTCGCTGGATCCACTGCCGTGTCAAGAGATCGTTCAAGGCGTCCACATGATAAGCCGTTAGTACTCGATGGTTAACCGTCTTCGAACGAAGTCCTTTAAAACAACAAGAAAAAGATAATAGTAAACCTATCAGAGTCGTTTATACCGTACGCATGCGAATAGTGAATGGTGGCTTACCTCGGAATAGATACAAGTACTCTCCAACCAGCAATCTCTTCAGAAATCGTACTCCCCCGACTGTTCTGGTGTATAGTCCTCTGTTGGGATAGAGCAGGTAGTCCAAGGCGTAAAGGTCTCTCTCGTATGTAGAGGCTAGTGAAAGATAGTCCATTGCCTTGTCGGAGAGTCGATTTCCCTGGCCAAGCCAGACGTAGGCAGGGTCCGCCCACGCGAAGATGTCATGCATTTGACTGACCTGTACTGCCTTCTCTTCATCATCTGTTTGATTGATACAGATGGAGTCCATCCATATGGTGACAGTGCCGAGCTGACGGCGGAGCTGACTTAGCGCATCATGGCAACTTGCTGTTATCTCGAGATCTTGCTTGACTCTATCGCTCTCCGATGACTGTATAGCGATAGTGTCTCTAGGAGAGGAGTATCCACCCCAAACATACGACAGGGCCGCAAACCTGGGGCTGTCGGCAAGGGAGACCACTCTGAGCGTTCCAGTCAGATGCCTTTGGTAGTGAATCCCCTCCTCAGTCGTGCGAAATAGTCTGCCATTACGAGCCGGTGGGTGGAGGTCTAGGACACGAATTGACCCTTTCGAAACAGGCAGGGTGGAGTAGAGCCGGGAGATTCCTTGCGGATCCAGGTGAACCATGTCAATAACATGATCAGAGTTGGCGGCGGCTCGGGCCGTGCTTGGGTCTGCTTGAGACATTTGAAAGACTGGCTTTGGCGATCATACCGGCGTGAAAGCTGTGCTGTTCAAGAGAAAAGGGTGAGATCTGGTGCTTCAGGCAGCAGCCTCCCGAGGTGCTATAAGCAAAAAGGCCATGTGACATATCAACAGCCTTGATCCCTTTGGAATTCCGAAGGATTTTCGAGTGCCCAATCACAACCATGTTCAAATTCGTGTCAGGGTTGGGCGTCGAATTGGGAGATATCGAGCTACGAGGCTGAGGCAATTCTCTGTCCGGGACCTTCTTCGCCAGTCTATCCCCCATCGAAACAACCATACTCCTTTTTTATTGGAACACGTATTCTGCTGTCGAATTCAGCCCGACCAGCTGACAGCTCCTCCAATTTTCGCTTTGATCCCGCAACCTGGCATTGAACTGAACCACGAGCGTTGCGGGCAAAGTGGTGATTTCCCCGTGCTCATTCGGCATCGCGGCTTCATATCCTCCGCAAGTATGTCATGGCTTTCGATGTCCTTTGCGGTGCGCAGCTTGAATGCAACAACGGGTGCTGCGCCACATTTTCCTGCTGCGCCACATGCGCCTCGCCACCATCGTTGTCGCCGTATTGTCGTCCACCACCACACCACGCTACCGCGTCATCAGGTGCACGCAGCACAGCCCTCGAAGCTAGCAAGGCATTGTCCACGACCCAGTAGCATAGCCCTCCACGCCAGGGAAACCAAGAAGAAGAGGTCTTGGACGGCGCCTCTGGGAGAGCCTCGCCGGATTCTCTGGAAGGGATCTTGGCCAGCATGCCAGCTGACCGGTCGACGATGGCAAAGCAACCAAGGCTTCGTGCTCAGCCCCGTGAGAGTACGCACTCTGAGGTTTCCGATTGAGCAAGCACCTTGCACTGCCCCATCGAGAAGGGAATGCGGAGATCCGGTCGTATCCTTCATGTTACCCGGCGAATTTTACTTGGACGTGTCCCCGGCTTGATTGGCGGCTTTTTCCTCCGCCTTGCTTGCCCCCACGTAACAAGCTGCAACAAAAAGTTCCGAAACAAAACTCGAGACGCGGCGTCCTTGGGCATGTGCGACAGTTGTGCCGCGAGGCGGGGTGCAAGGCGTATTTATCCTCGAGGCTTTCGGGCTACTGGCACCTGCAAATCTCACAATGCCAAGGACTTGAAGAGCAACCTTGCGTGAATTCTGCGAGCATTCTATACGTATGAAGCTATATGCATTACTGCTTGAGGAAAGCAAGCTGTCGGGTATATGTATGTACAATCTACATGGTGGGGGTCATTGCGAACGTTACGAAGTTAGGGAGAAGAACAAGCCGGAGAAAGAAAAAAAAAGAAACCAAAGATATCTACAAGGCAGGAGAAGGGGGGAACAAAGAACAGAGTCAAAAATCACACCCCTCTGCCCTTCTCCGGATCATCATTACGACGCACGGCATCGGAATCCGAGCCGCTCTCGTTGCTGTTCTCAACTGCCGCACTCTCGATCTCCGCGTTCCTCTTCTTACTCCTAAACGCCCTCCCAACCCACCGCCCGAACTGACTCGACGCGCGACTCAGCGGCCGATACACCAACACGACAGGCCTGCCAACAAACTTCGCCGCGCGCTCAAACCACGCGTCAGGAAAGAGGCGCACGAGGACGGCCCAGGGCAGACAAAGCACAGCCACGACGACCGAAACCGCCCACTGCGAGCCGGTGATGCGCACGATGCTGAAGGCCTGGCCGCCGACGAAGGCGATGGCGATCTGGCAGCCGACCATGATGGCGCAGATGGCGATGAAGAACCAGTTGTGGAGGACGCCGGCGAGGATGTTGAAGCGGTTGTCGAGGCGGCGGTTGTTGAACATGTTGAAGACCTGCATCCAGACGAAGCAGTTGAAGACGACGGAGCGCAGCTGGGCGTCGGGCCAGGCGAGGAATTTGGGGCCGGCAAAGTTGAGGACGAGGGTGACGGCGAGCTGGAAGATGGCTTGGCCGATGATCATCTTCCACATGACGATGGAGATGAGGGGGGCGCTGCGGGGGGGTGGTTTGCGGTCGAGGATTTCTTCGGTGGGGGGGTCGGTGGCGAGGGCGAGGGCGGCGAGGGAGTCCCTGGAGGGGCGGGTGTTAGCGGGGATGTTTTGGTGGTTGGGGGAGTGGGGGTTGGGGGACTTACATGATGAGGTTGATCCAGAGGAGCTGCACGGCGGTGAGGACGGATCGCATCTCAGGGTCGGAGACCGAGGACACGAAGGTGAGGATGACGGCGGTGATGTTGACGGTGAGCTGGAACTGGAGGAACTTGCGCACGGCGTCGTTGACGGCGCGTCCCCACATGAGGGCAGTCAGGATGGATGCGAAGTTGTCGTCCATGAGGATGATGGCCGAGGCCTCCTTGGCGACTTCGGTGCCGGCGATGCCCATGGAGAAGCCAATATCGGCAGCCTTCAGCGCGGGTCCGTCGTTGGTGCCGTCGCCAGTCACGGCGACGATGTCGCCCATGGAGCGGAGCTTGACCACGAGAATGCGCTTGTCCTCGGGCGACGAGCGGGCGAGAACTTGGAGGCGGGGCAGGATCTCGAGCATCTTCTCGTCGGAGAGAGTGCGGAATGCAGGGCCCTCCATGACGATGCCGTCGGTGTAGATGCCGCAGTCCGTGGCGATGGCCTTGGCTGTGACCACGTTGTCTCCTGTGACCATTCGGACGCAAACACCGGCATTCTGGCACCTGGCGACGGCCTGGGGAACGCCGTTGCGGATGGGATCCTGGATACCGACAACGCCGAGCAGCTTCATGTCCTTGAGGACGAGGTCGACATCGGCAATGCTGGCATCTTCGGATGAGGCGGCTCCAGCCGGAGGCCACTGCGCGAAATCCTTGGAGATGAGGGCGATGGTGCGCAGTGACTGTTCGGCGTAGTTGTTGATGATGCCCTCGAAGCGCGCGCGGCGGGCCTGGTCCAGGGGAACGTCGCCGCTGGCAGTGTGGAGAGAAGTGCTGTAGTCAAGGAGGATTTCCGACGCGCCCTTGACGATGAAGCGATAGGTGCCGTTGGGGAGCTTTTGCACCGCTCCCATGCATTTGCGGCCCGAGTCGAATGGCATCATCTGGACAGTCTGGGCGTTGGCGCGCTCTTCTCCGAGAGATGCCATGCCGAGCACATTGCGAGCAAAGCCGAGGAGAGCAGTTTCGGTTTTGGAACCAACGAAGCCTGCCCCACCGGCCTCTTCGCCTTCGAAGGCGGTCGAGTTGATGGCAATAGACTCGATCAGGACCCGCTTGTCAGCTTGGGACATGTCCTTGGCGAAAGCAGTGGAACGGCGCTCATCACCGCGCTGGTTCTTGTCGTCGAATGAGTCTTCACCAAAGGTGCCGGTGACTACCGTCATCTTGTTTTGCGTGAGGGTGCCGGTCTTGTCGGAGCAGACGGTGGTAGCGTTGCCCATGGTCTCGCAAGACTTCAGGATGCGCACCAAGTTGTTAAGCTTGACGAGACGGGTGGTAGCAAAGGCCAGAGCCAAAGTCACAGCCAGGGGAAGACCCTCGGGAACGGCAACAACGATGACGGTAATGGCCACGATAAGGATGTCCATGAACTTGGATGCCTTTTCGTTCGCCGTCTGGCCGCTGCTGGAGAGTGTGCCGAGGAAGCGGAAAAGGAGAACGAAGAACAACAGCGCCGCGGCCATGCTGCCAAGCTTGGCAATAGCACCTGCGAGACCGTCCAGCTTGACTTGCAAGGGGGTGGGCTCCGGATCCTGACGCATGGCCATGAGAATCTTGCCGTAGCTGGAGTTGACGCCCACCGAGGTGACGAGGTAGGTGCCGACGCCTTCGAGGACCTTGCTGCCGGAGATGATGAACGGATCCAGGTCCTGGTGCTTGGCATGGCCCTGCTCGACAAGGCGCATCACCTGGTCACCGCCCGTCTTCTTCATCTGGTCCGATTCACCCGTGGCCGAGGACTCGTCGCACTTGACGTTGTGGCCGCTGATGAAGATGCCGTCCGCCGGGATGAGATCGCCAGGCTCCAGGTGGATCACATCGCCAACCAGGACGTCATGCACCGAGACCATGAAAGACTTGCCGGAACGGATGACCTTCACCTCCCTGTCCTCCTTCTTGGTGTTCAACCGCACGAAGGCGCGCTCCTTCTGGTAGTCATTCAAAGCCCCGACCAGCACCACGATGACGATGGCAATGCAGATGGCGCAGCCCTCGATCCAGTCCACAGGCGGCGGAGAACCTGGCGGGTGCTCGACCCCGAACGTTTCATAGAGACCCAGCGCCAACGAGATGGCGGCGGCAACGGTCAGAAGGATCAACACCTTGTCATTGTACGCGAGCCACATGAGCTTCCACAGCGGAGTGGCCTTCTTAGCGGGCAGCACGTTGCGCTTGAAGACTCGGATGCGGTCGACGTAAGCATCGGAGGCCTGCGAGTGCGCGACGGTCCCAGACGTGTCAGCATGTCCGGCGCTTCTGCCGTGCTCCGTCTCCCAGACCTTCGCCGACTGCTTGGTCGCATCGTCGAAGGAGACAGTGCCCTGCAGCTCCGTCTCGTCCAGGCTGAGCCCGGCGTTCCGGTCAGTCCGCAGGCCGCGTTCGATTCCGGAAAGACCGCCCAGGGCCACATATGCCGGTAGTGACTTGGGGTTGAGCAGCTTGTTGAGATGGCCAGGAGAGAAGGCAAACGAGTTTTTGTCGACGGCGAAGTCGGCCTCGGCTCCGGGGTCGGGCTTTAGCGCATCCTGCTGCTCTTCGTAGGAGAAGAGGCTGGCGGAGCTGCTCATGGTCGAGCCGCCAGGTGATTTGGGTGGCGCCAGGTGGGAGCTGCTTGGTGCTAGCGTGCTGCCGCTCATGGCTCGATCGCGGTATCCGTCTACCGGTTTGGCCGTCAGGTTCATCGGACTCGGAGAAATAGCAGTCTCTGGTGAGTCCGTGGCGGAGGGAGAAATGTTGTTGTTGTTGTTGTTGGTGGCGGTGGTATTGTTATGGTCGCCATCCTAAACAGCAGTCAGCGGCGGTTAAAGGCTGGAGACGATTCGTCGCACTCACCGGAATTTCGATTGTTATCTGAGGCAGGCCTGCCTGAGGCTCCGTAGGATGTGTGCCTGTCATGGTGAAAGCCTTGAATTACAAGGTGGGCTGACTTCAGATCTGCCGTACATGATCTTTCGGGATCTGGGGGCAGTGAGTAGTTATTGTAGAAGGACGCCTTGCACTAACCGTGATCATTACCAAGGTCGGGGGCTGTGCTCGCCTCCCAAGAAAACGAGCTGAGCGGAGGTACGTAGCGTGTCAAGCCCGTGTCAGTGGGTGGTGCCAAGGGCGGAGGCCAAGGCCGCGCCTGCAGCTTCTGAGCGTAGTCCGCGGTCTCCGCCCGCGCGACATTGCAACAGGATGCGTCCGCGGACGGGCGGGATTTCCGTTTGAACACTTCCGACGAGTTTTGGTTTCATGTCAAGAACATGTCAAACAAGGCAGTTTCCTCACTCCCGAAGTACGCCTTGTTGGCTTGCTGAATTCCGCGAGCGGAAGATAAGCATAGGCGGTAGTATTAGGCTGGCTGGAGATGATTAGTGGCTTGCCTAGATTTGGCAAGAAAATGACGACAGGGCGGTTGCGGGGTTACACCTTTCAAACTCAACAGCCTTTTCTCGACCAGCCCTCCCAAGCCTTTTCCATACAACTAGACTGTCATGGCACATCCATGCGCGGCTGCACCGTCGCTACGAACCTGTTTGCAGCGTACTTTCGCCTGCGACCCTTTTGCCTCCGCCCGCGGGCGCAGCATATATTGGCCACCGGCGGCCTGGACTGGCTGCTCTGTCATGAACTATTCCATTCCTCGGATCTCAGAGCAACGTATCTACCGGCCAGTCGTGTTTCGTTGACGAAAGGGAGCTAAGATGTGGAGGCGGCTGGGCAGAGTGTGGCATTGCTCTTGGCGCTCTGCTCACTTATTGGTACAGGTTTCTGCCTTCAGGCGACGAGGCACGATTTTGACATAGCATCATTTTTGTTGTCGCCTACACGTCGTACCTCATACTCGTTTGCCACAGTGCAACCGCCTCGAATCGTGGCGCAGTTATTTCGTTGGGATTGAGGCTGGATGGGGCGTGAAGCGTGACCCGACGGCTGTGCGACACGAACACTCATGGACTCACCGAATGATGATGAAGCCGCGGGCAGTGCTGACGGTCCTGACCGACCCTTCGAGCGGCGCGCCACCATAGGCGAAACACCTTCAGCCTCAACACTATGCCACCGGTGGCGACCCAGGAGCAAGTCAGTGTCCAACGCATGTGAGCGATGCAGGCGCAGGAAGATCCGCTGCGACGGGGAGACGGGCCCATGCTCCACCTGCATCCGCTTCTGCGTCGCCTGTGTGCGTCCGCCAAAGTCCAAGGAGCGCATGGGACTGTACGGACTGATCCTTTCTTCTCTGCTTGGACCTAGTCAACTGACATACATCCTGTAGCGGCGCTCACCGTGCTCTGGCGAGCCGCATTCAGTATCTCGAGGCCCAGCTAGCTGAGAAGGGTGATGGCACTCCTGCCTGGGGTGACGGCATCTGGAACTCAACACCGTCAACTCCACACCCAGCACAGCCGCCCTCACTGACCGTGGAAACGAGCTTCGACTTGCCTGAGCGCTCGTTCTCGTTTGATTCGGGGTGCACTCCCCAGTCCGACATCCCAACCATTGAGATCTCGAACTGTAGAGGGCCCTCACCCACCATGCTCTCGCCTGCGCCGTCTCTGCTCTCTGCAAATTCTCGTTGTTCCACACCGGAGCCGTATTCCATCACCACGCCGATGATGGGATCAACGCTTTTGCCGCCCATGTTCGGGTCTCCGGTCTCTCCTCCCGTATCCGCGTGCGAACAGCCGCCATGGACCCACGGAGATGGAGGCGATGACTACCTGAGTCCTCATGGACACAACAAGCCGTCATCGTCGCGCCGCTCGTCCACCCACTCGCTCGGTCTAGACCAGGACTTCAACTCCACCACCCTCCAGTACCCGGCCTTCGACGACGAAGCGCAGTCTCCGGGTGGGTTCCGGGACCCGTTCCGGCCACAGTCCCAAGCATCCCACAACTCAGCCACGCCGACACCAAGTTCGACGACGCCCAAGATGCCCACCAAATTCGAGGCGGAAACGCTCTCGGACATCTTCTTCGACAGGGTGGATGCGGCGCAGCGCCCCGTCGAGCACTCTTTCTACCAGACGTGCCTCGAGCTGGTGTTCGACTTGTCGCCGGAAAACGTCCAGGGCCAGGAGGACACCAGTCTCGTCGAGCTGCTGATCGACCCGTACTCGCTGCGCATGGCCCGGTTCTTCGTCTTTATGACCACGGCTATCGGAGTGCGTTTGCGGACGGGTGGGCGCGTGTCGGATAGTTCGCTGCTGGACGACTGCTACCGCCTGGCGATGCGGCACGCGGAAGCTCCGAGCTTTTGGAGCGAGGCTGGAGGCGTCGAGGCGGCGACGCTGCTTACGCTGTTTGCGAAAAGCGGCCGAGATTCGCATGCTGTAGGTGGGATGGGGGCATTATTGGGTTGAGTCCCGGCTAGGTGTTCGTTTGAAACCGACGTTCTCCACTGTGGAAGACCGAGTCGATCATTGCCGAACGGGTCACAGCCTGGCAGAGCTGGTGTGGGTCCTTTTTTATTTTTATTTTAGCATCCCGAAATTGGAGATCTTCGTCGGTCCTCCGAGATTCTTTGCTTGTCCACTTGGATTCATGCCTTGCCCTGAATTCCATGGTTCACATGAATGTATCCCTTTGAGCTGCGTGGAGAGTACCAGTCTGCTTGGTTACGCCATTGATTTTTGTCGCTTCTCGTGGCCATGGAATTTTGTTTTCCGGAGCAAAGGACGCTGGATGCTCCATGTTAGCGTAGGTAGGTGATGCTTACAAAGCGCTGCACTACACCAGCAATAGTTGATGTCGTAGTATATACCCCTCGCAAAAAAAAAGGGGGGGGTTGCTGACTAGACTACGCCGTTGAGGCTCGGGTAATAGTGCGGGCGCTTCTATTATTTCCAAGAGCGGCAAAAACAATAGCGCTGCTCTCGGATGTCGGATTCATCGTATCTCAAGTTTCATCTTCGACGGGCGCTTACCGTATTAGTACAGGGGATCTCAATCATTGCTCAGGACTTTGATGTACTTGTTCCAAAGAGGCAGCATCTACGAAAACCCCACAGATTCCTTCTGCAAATGAGATGCTTGGCGCACACTCGTCCCCTTACGCGCCCAATGTGCATGCGATATACCTTGTTTCAAACAGCTCGCTATGAAGGCCAAACAGAACCAACGGGTAGATCGTCACCCTTCGGCATATTAACTTTCCCCCATCTTGCTCACTATAAACAGTACGAGATGCCGACCTCTTTGTTCAGCATCGCACTTCCTCACTCTCTACATTCTCTTTCCTCTTCAATTTAGTCTCTCATTCACTGGTTGTTTGACAACGCGTTACACAATGCTGGGCATTACTCTTTCCATTCTTTCGGCCGTCAGCGCCGCCAATGCCTACACCGTCATTGAGCACAAGCAGTTCATGAAGAAGAACATTGATCCTCTGGTCATGCCTGGCGAATACAAGTCCCACATGCACTCTTTCTTCGGCTCCGACGCCATCACCAAGGACAAGCCCACCTCTGCCGAGCTCCAGAAGGGCTGCGCCTCCGGCAAGAACCCCAACGACCTGTCGGTTTACTGTAAGTCTACACATCCACATATCGACCTCGGTGACCAAGCTAACCGTTTCCAGGGGTCCCGACTCTGTACGTCGTCGACGGCAACACCCGCACTGAAGTCCAGCCCCAGCGCTTCTCCACCTACTACGAGAACATCCTCTACGCCGACGCCCCCATCCCGCAGGACTTCTCCATGGTCATCGGCTCCGCCAAGGCCACCTCCCAAGCCGAGCTGTCCACAGACACGAACCTGCAGTGGTTCTGCGAGGGCGACGACGGCGAGGACAAGGACGCCGCCGCCTTCCCAACGACGACCTGCTCGACGCACCTGCAGACCATCTTCTACTTCCACGACTGCGTCGAGCCCACGTCGCTCAACAGCACCTACAGCTCCGGCACCTACGGCAACACAAACTACTGCCCGGACGGCTACAACCGCATCCCCCGCCTCCGCTTCTCCATCCGCTACGACCTGCGCAAGCTGCTGCCCGATGGCTGGTCCGGCGCGCCCCCGCTCGAGCTGGCGTCCGGCCCCTCGTACAGCATGCACGGCGACTTCATCAACGGCTGGTTCGAGGACGCGGCGCAGACGATGCTGACCGTCGCTGCTGACAAGCGCCACTTTGCGCAGGTTGACGGCGAGCATGGTGACGGCCTGAGTGGTCCTACCTGCACTGGCCAGGATGCTGACCCGTCGAACGGCACGGACGACTATGATGAGTCGATTTCTATGATGAGCATGAAGCTCAAGAGGGCGTCGAAGAAGTTCAGGAGCATTATGGAGAGGAGGGCGGCGTGGTCGAACTACTAAGTCGACGATGCCATTTACCATGCCAGGTTTCATGTAAATATAAAAGTTAGTGCATAATAGCAATGTTTCTCTGAGATGAAAGTATGGGTGCTCTTCTTGTGCCTTGTAGTTATATTGAGCAGTCGCGCTCGTTGGGCCGACGGCTCTGTGTCGACACCATTATTTGGCACAAAATCAAGCACTGAGCAGCAAACAGGTACACTCCTTGTTTGGTGGTCTCAAGGCCATTAACCCAGTGTCTTCAGCAACTCCAACTCGGCAGATGAGCGAATCTCTTGACCACTAGAGATAACCTGGCTAGCAAAGGTGATGAGCTGAAAAATGCTAGGTGTTATGCCAATGGCCGAGGCTGAGTCTAACTTTATCGTGAAGAGTCCCGAAAAGAGAGGTGCAGTTGCCGAAGAAGCAAGGTTGGGTTCAATTTCAGCAAGCCAAGCGCGCTGGAAGCGGGGCTATGTCTCAAGTGATGTCGGATATGCAAGGCTGAGTCTAAGCCCCAATAGGAAACAGGGGATGCAACAGGGACACTCGCCGCCGCACATCTCAGCTCAACGCCCTGACCGTCCCGGCACCCCGCACTTGTCTTGGTTTTGATAGGCCAAATCACGGATTTCAACAGAAAAGCAATTCCACGCTAGCATTCCGTGGCACGACTCAGCTGTGTACACGGGTATCCGAGAACGCCATCAAGTGCCGCCAAGCACGCGTTCCGATCGAATGAGGAACAGTGGCGTTTGGGCACTATACGACTGTAGGAAGTATCGATTGCTCCTTGTAACCTTAAGCACTAGTCACAGGTTCACCTCCCGTTGTTTTCTTTTGCAAAAGTGCTATACTAGCTGAGACAATGATTGAGAAACCGCATTGCGGGACTCATCGTTCTGTTCCTGCCTACGGTTGGGTCACGCATGGGAAGGTTCTTGCGGCGCTTTTGTGTAACAGAACTCATTAGAAAGCTGAAGAAAGCACATGTCAAAAACACTAACCTATTATCGTTCGAACTGGCTCAGTCAGCCAGCATCCAGAGGCAGCAGCAGCACATGCGCAGAAAGCTGAGAACGGCCCCGCTTAGCCATCTCCCAGCGCTTACCACACAGGATGCATACGTTCTTGTCCTTGGCAGCGTAGCCTGTTACTTATAAGGCTGTGTGTCCAGGCCTTACTCCATCGCACACTACTTTTGTAGATTCTCTCAAGTCTGTCAATGGCCATCTCTTCGCGATATGTCCTCCAGTGTGGAATCTCTGAGCGAAGGCCCGCCGATTACGTTCGAAGATCCACCAGGTCTGGAAGAAGTGGACGAATATATCCATGGTAAGCTTTCAGAATGACCCGCATTTTTGAAGAAGTTTTGATCTGACGTAGCATACTGTAGGTCATCCGGAGGGGATCCTTCCAGCCTATGACGTCCACGTAGAACAGTGCACGGCAATACCCCAGGAAGAAGACTTTGGCTCGCAGTCTCCAGACAAAACAGTTCCTGATGCCAAAATCTTGCCCCCGAAGAAATTGTCTCCCAGTGCTCGGACCTTCTCCTCCTTTGGTGATGGAGGAACCACTGCCAGCGTCGATGCATACGGTCGCATCATGCAAATTACCAGGTTTCTTGCATTCGGCCGCTCAGGGTTTTTCTGTGCAGAACCAAGCGACACCGAAGAGCCATGGTGGGTCCATGATCGCACAGAACAGCTCATGGAACGATCCCTGTGTAAAGGCGCAGATCCGGGTCTGGGGCTGCGGGTTCCGTCATTTGATCTCGATGGCGATACTAAGCCCAAAATCGACTTGAGCTTCATTCGCGATCGATGGCCCCGGTTCATTTGGAAGACCAACGCCTTCACGGTGCTGGTACACTACTTCGTACAAGATGGCATTGTTATCCAGAATTACATACTCGAGCGGAACTTGTTGAACAGACCACAGGAGAGCAAGTCCCAACGAAACGACGTCGAGGACGTTGAAGGAGCAGAGGATGAGAGAGTACCGAGCAAGAGAAGAGAGACCGCAACACAGGAAACCGACCACAGCGCCAACGATACCGGGGACAAAGACACCATGGACAACAGCACCCATGATCGACAAGTACAGGGGTGGCCCGACCTCGAGATACCTACGGACTTGTTGATCCGAGATCTTGAATGGCAAGATTCGGCATATGGCTTCAACGAAGAATACAATGAACCTCCCGATTATTCTACCTATCTGTCTTCACAAGAGCATAGTCTGGTCATCATTCACAAAGACCCTAGGGCACCACATGATGGGAGGACATTCGACTCGCCTCCAGGAGGCGTGGGGTTGGTCATCTCACCCTTTGTGAACAGCAGAGCCGCAACGCTCAGAAAAATTACCGATAGACTGTATGCGATCCAGCACAACAGTCTCGAAACAGCAAAATCCTTGAATGTCACGGTAGCATACAGGCTCCAGCTATTGAAACGGAAGAATTGCTGGCAGTCCTCGCTAGTCCGCACGTCAGATATCACCATGAGCGACGCACTTTCAACGCCCTTCTTCAAACAACCGTTTTTTCCATCATCGTCAGCCTACTTCGACTTCGTTATGAGGCGCAATTTGAAACACATTCTGTCCGTTTGTTCCATTCCCGTTTCCAATGAGCTTGTTTGGGACTTTGATGAATGCGGGGAGAGACTGTCGTGCACGCATGCCTCAGAGAACAGAACAGCAATTGCTCTTACCTGTGGAGATATATCTGGTCATAGTGTGGTCATTTCTGCGAGTTTGTAAGTTTCTTAAGCTCTATAGCCAAGGTACGCCGCTGACAACAGGAAGCTTCACATTGCAGTTTCTGCTGGCCATGAAGGACCATCTCAGTAACATGGACGATCTTTGGTCCGAGGCTTTGCTCGAGCGAATAGATTACACATGCCAAGGCCACTTGATGTGGGTGCATCAGGCTTTGGAACCCCTCGGAGAGGATGGACAGCTCCTGGGCAACTACTGGGCCAGTGGTACACAAATCAAAAGTACAGACGAGTCAAAGGATCCCACAGCAACCGCATTCCAGATACTCAAAGCTGAAACTGGGTTGCCTCGCGGGTTTATTAGCCTCTCCGATAAAACCAAGTGCGAGTCATTCTGGAAGCACTCAGAAAGATGGTTGAAGGCATTGCAGAAGGATGACAAACGCGAGCAGTACGCATTCGCGCGATTCGAAGAGTCCGAAACTGCTCATTACCACATCCATGACCATGTATGGATATGGAATGCCATGAGAACGGTTTAAAGAACGGTTCATTTTCAACGTCCCTTCAGGAACTTTCGGCTATTTGATGACATGGAATCTTCCAAAAGCCTTCAGACGCTAGCCCGGCAAGGTGTATCCACGGAAGCCCTGACAAAGATTCCGAAACGATTTACAACCAAGGGCCCGCCGTCGCAGCGCGAGCCGTCGCAGCGCCATATGCTTGCAACTTCTCGGACAGTCTGGGAGAGTCGGTTTCTCTTCCACGCCAGAGACACTGCTCTATTCTACAAAAACTGGTCTTTCTTTGGTTCGGAGTTGAAACCGTCCAAAGATTGGACCAACACAACAGATGCTCAAGCTCTTCACGAAGGGAATGAGGATTCAAATTGGCGTAATTCACTACGACACGGGTTAGCTTTGATGATGGCAAGTCAGAATCTGAAGATCAACACCAAAGACGCCGGAGAAATTTTCAGAAATTCCAAGAGCGCTCTTCTCAGCAGCTGCTCCCCGAATGGTCGTTTTCCTGGGTACCTGATCCGGGACAAACAGCCAGATGTGTTTCCCATCACTGGTTGGCAGGATAAGGCCTTCGCTTCTCGAGATAACTACTGGCACATCAGTTTCGAACTACCTTATTTGATGTGGACTTTTGTAGAGAAGAACCAGATATCACGATCATTCAGCCAAGCCAGGAAGATGACACTACACCCATGAAAAAGTTTGTCGCTTTCAGAAATCTCTCAGAGCAGCAAAATCCTTTGGACCAGAAGCACATCGTCGAGTTTTCAGATGAATGGCTCTACAAATGCCCCGAGTTCCTAGGATACGACCCAGACATCAGTGGCGACAAGCTAAAGGAGAAGATGAATGAGTTCAAAGGGGGACCAGGGAAGCGGGCATTTCTCACCAGAACCAGCTTGAATACTGGTTCTCGAGAATTTCTTCCGCTTTCTGATGAAGGTGTCATCAAGGGTCTCATTGCCGATATTCCCAAGTCCAGGAAAGGGTTGCAAAACCAGAAGGCCAACAAAGGAACTCTCGGCCAGCTCAAGGAAGTGAAGAGGTCATTCAAGCACATCCTGAACAAAAACCTCTTGGACAATTTGGTCCAGTGGAGGACCGCCGACGATGAACTCATCAAAAGGCGACTCATATGGCTACCGTTGGCCAATGAAGATACCGCTTCACTGTGTTGCTTGGCTGCGCCTCCGTCGGAACAGGAAGACTTGCTTGCATTTTTCGACAGCCATGCAATGTTTGAGAAGAAATTTCTAGACGATACAACGGCGGTCACCAATACCTGGACGACGGAGTTCCATTTGTCATTCTATCAGCTAAACAAAGACGAACCACTCAACATATCCAAAGGGAACGGCTCTGGGCCAAGACTCATACCTCTCCGCCGTGGGACTATGGGATTTCGTTTCAATGGCGACTTCTTCGATCGCTACTGGACTTGTCATATCGTGGAATGCAATTGCAAAGGTGATCAGGAGCTACGGAGTGGCTTCAAGGACCTCTCGCCGGAGAGTTATGAGGTGGGCGACGACAGTGACATCGAGAAGCCAACGAGAGAACGGTTCTTTGGCGAGAACGGCGATGTATGTTCATGTCAAAGGAAACTCCTCGACCTCATTGTCAAGAACACATCAGAGCCTTGGCATCAACGCAAAGTGCTCGAACTCATTCTATTTCACGAAATGACGGAACAAGTTACGATTTTCACGGAAGAGATACTGGAAAGAATAAGAACGGGTTTGGTCGATATCAAGAATGAGTCCAACAAGAGTCGAGAATCAAACAACAGCGATAATCCAAAGCACCCAGCTCCTTCAGACGCATTCTCAGACATTCTTTCGGAAGCGCTCTTCTTCGACAAAATCGACAGTGGTGCTTACTTCTTTTTCAGCAAGCGATGGGAAGAGCTGCAGCAAGTTCTACAGATACTCGACGACGACCTTGAAGAAACACTTGACAAGATCCTTAGTTGGGAAAGTCGAGAAAAGGATCGCGGATCAGAGAAGCCCCGGTGGACGACGAAAGACGAGAAAAAGTACCGTTCAGCATTGACGAAACTGACGAGGTCGAATGGGCAAAACGTGCGAAGGCTCCAACGTCTGCAGGCTAACGCCAGGTCTCTAAGATCAGCGCTACTCAATACTCGTGACTATATTCGAGAGGAGTTACACCTGCGTGGTGCGGAAAGGACTCGATATTTCACCTATGTCACGGTCGTTTTCCTTCCTCTCGGATTTGCAACCGGTATTTTCAGCACGAGCGGCACCCCGAGTGGCCTCACAGCTGTTTGGATAGTTGTCGCAGCAGTTGTTGCGCTTCTATTGACAGTGTTGGCCTTGCACTTCGACCAGCAGATCGCCGCGCTCAAACACGGGCTTGAAGATCAGTTTCCATGGCTGGAGAAACCGGGAAAATCTACCAGGGAACCTCATAGGAAGGCGGTCATCACAGAGAATGCGGGTGACAGCTCGGTCAGAAGTACTGGCAATGATGCAGGATCTAAGATCCGGAACAGGAACCGCTTTGGAAAAACCCCGGCAAGACAACCACAGAGAGAGTTCGATGTTTAGGGAGGTAAATATCTCGAAGGGGAGGAGTGGGACAAAGCAACTGACACCAGATGTCGTGTGCTGGAGGAAGTGGTTTTTACTTCATTTCTTTTCCTTTGTTAGTGCATGAACTTACGGGTAATGGGGGTGATCACCACCGTAGCGATGGATTTCCTTATTGGTTAGTAAACATAACAGAAGACTATAAACCGTCTCAGTAATAGTTACTAGAATAGTTGCCCTTTACCTTCCGCCCTATCATCGTGATTGTCTCTCCCCGATCATCTAGACATGCATCGCTGTGTCATATCCACTTCTCCAATTGTAGTTCGATTCATAAACTGCCAGCCGGAAATCGTTCTATCGCCCATTTGTGTCCAAGGTACCATACGTAGAAGAAATGACCGGGTCAGAAATCTATCTAGTGGTCTTTTATAAACCTACTTGCTGTTACTTGCTTGTTGTCTTGGAGCCCTCTAGAAGTTTTCTTGCTTGCGCACATTTACCTTAATAAAAATCCAATAATCTGCAGGGAACAAACGTCCGTATTACCTCTTCCGTCCCTTATACTAACTAAAATATCTAATATTACGTCTTTCCCCGACGCACCCCTCAAGTCTCCTGATATTTTTTTGAGTCCGCAAATTTATCATGTCCAAACAGCCTCAAAGCCCCATTTATCCAACCATGAAAGTCGTCGATGCGCATCCTCCGATGATGTAGCTGTCTTCAAAGGAAACCAACTACACTTTGCACAACAGAACAGAACCAAAGACTCCAGCGCTGATCCGGACGTGCAAAATCCGCTCATATCAACTGAACAGCACATCCCCCAAGGCGAAGCACCATTACCACCCAATGCTTCAGTCCCGTAGAGCCCGGCACTAGCACATATTCCCATGCGTACGCTACTGCCGGTTTAGCAACTTAAATCGAAGCCCCGCCCCAAGCATTCATCATCCTCGTTTTCATCCTCATTCATACTCGGCTCAGTGGCCCGCCGTCCGCAGAGCAAACAAGCGGATCCTCCCAACTCTCCCCTCTCCACACCCACTTACACCTCCTTAACCTCCCACCCCGCCCCCTCTCTCCACCTCCCCTGCGGCGGCCTCCTCACAACCGGCATCCGCCCACTCAACAACCGACAAACATAAAGCAGCGCATCGTCCTCCGACCACCGCGGGCGGCGACTGGGGGGCGGCCGAGGCTGGCGATAGTCCTGAATCTCCTCGAGGGCGTCCCTCAACCAAGCGCGCTGGCGATTATCCGCAGCCTCGAAGGAGACGATGAGGGGGGTGAGGAGGTAGGCGGACTGGAGAGGCTTAAGGGCGCGGGCGTAGGGGGCGGAGAGCCAGATGCGGCGGCTCCACTCGGCGATGCTGAGGTCGAAGGAGGGGTCCGGGACAGTGTTGGAGAGGGCGAGGAGCTGCTGGACGATGCGGGCGGTGGAGATGCTGGCGGTGGCGTGGAGGGCGAAGAGGCGGGCGGTGGCGTGGGAGGAGAAGGTGTGGGACCAGGGGAAGAGGGACTCGCCCGTGGGAGCGTCGGAGATGTGGTTGCTGGTGCGGAGGGGGGTGATCATTTCGACGTCGATGGCTTGGAGCTGCTGGGCCACGTCGATGGCTTGGAGGAGGAGTTCCGGGGCGGAGAGGGTGCCTGGGGCACCCTCGCGGATGCGACGGAGGGATTGGACGAGGCCGGGCCAGCGCAAAATCTGCGTGTGCAATCTGTGCTGGTGAATTGTCGCGTCGTCTGTGATGATGCCGTCGTCTATGGCGGTGTTGAAGGCGTGCACCCACTCCGGATACGCTATTAACGGGTCTTGCTCGTTGAACATGCAGTATTGCGCCTGCGTGGCTGTCAGCACTCAGCACACGGCGGGGCCATTTCACTGACGTACTATCAGTGCACCCGCCTCAATGCACAGCAGCACGTCAAACTCATCATCCGGCTGCGGCGGTCCCCGGTCCTTGGCGCAAGCATAGATGCCACCAGCATGGGTGACGGCAAAGTCCGTCTTGCCCGCCGCGCCAAACGCGCCCTTCAGACTCAAAGTCAGCCAGTCGGCTTCGCTGAATTGGAGAAAAAAAGGAACAATCAAAAAGCAGAGAGATCAAACGACCTCCGTTCTCACCTCCGTCTTCTGCAACAACCCCGTCGCCGCCAGCGTGGTGGCCGCATACCGCTCCACGGGATCATCCAATGCTCGTTGCAAGCTCCGCAGGGCGCGGCCGTAGCACACGGGGTCGATCAAGCGGCCGTACTGCTCCCCCCGCAGCAGTGCTGCATGGGCGCCTAGCAAACACTCTGTGGCGTCCCGCAGGGCGACGCTTTCGGCGAGGCGCGGCGGGACGAGGCAGATGCTCTGGCCTGCGAAGCGCAGATCGTGGCCAGAGTCTGTACACACCTGGAGCTGCGAGGCCAGGCGAGTGGCCAGCTGATCGACGCTAGTGCTGCTGGGGGTGATCAGCAGCGGTGCTTGCGGCGGGCATAACCGCATCTTGTGGTAGCTGCCGCCGCCCGTGAGGATGCGCTGCGACCGGATGTCCAGGGTCACGTTGGTGGTCGGCGCTGTGGCTGTGGCTGCGCCGCTGTGTCCATTGCCAGGAGTGCCGCTGCTGCTGCTGCTGCTCTCTGTATGGCTGTCTTTTCTTCTGTCGTGCGAGGTGTTGTCGACAAACTTGATCAACGATGGTGGTGGCCCGGAACATTGGCGCCCGGCCCGCTGGCAGCCTCCGCACGTGGGCCATGCTTCGTCGCACTACTTAGATCAAACGTCAGGAATGAGGACTGAAACACAGCGGCTGGGAGAGGACGGAAAGGGGAGGAGAGGGACAGCTTAGTTACCTTGACCTTACGCGACTTGCAGTAGGTGCATCTCAAGCTTTTGGGCACGCCAACCATACTGTGGGGAAGAGGTAGTGTGGACGACTGTTTACCTCTGTTGTCCTAGGCAGTCGTGGCGCGAAGGGGTCTTGCTGGTTGTGGCGGGTTCTTGCGCAAATCGTGGTTGTGGGAGTGGAGAATCGGGGGAATCACCAACGCCCGTGCGCCGCGCCGCATCCGCACCACTGACACATCCTTGCAATTGCGCACCATCCATCCCGATCCAGTAATTTGGCCATCGCCAGGAAACGGCTCCGTCGTTTCAGTGGCCCACTCTTCGTGTTTGGTAGGGCTGCGTCTGGAGAAACTGTAGATACCGGCCAGGACTTATTAACCCAGGTACAACACGTCTTTAGCTGCTCGGTAAGCAGTGAATCAAGGAGAGGTCATTGGCCGAACGAACAATCTTGTATGATGGGAACAGGCCTTTTTCTAGAGAGAAGGCCTAGAAGTTTAAATGTTCACCACGCCTGTGCTTCTTGTTGCATGTGGAGGATTGCCATCATCTCACTTTATAATACCTTCGTCTGTGAGATGGCAATTCACCCCACAGTGTTCGCACTCACAAAAGTTTGAAGATGTGAAATCTCATTGAGCCGAGTAACGGATTCTACCCTTTCGCACGGCTTACATGATCCCATACTCGACACATCTGATGGAGGCGATTGATGTGGGTTGTGAAGAGGAAATGGTTGTGTAGTTTTGGAGCAGACTTTAATACGATAACAGTCTTCACTGATGATACGCTCGTCCACGGGTTGTTTTCGAATTATTTCTTGACACTCACTCTGGACGTGCACTCATCGACTACGCGACTTGCAGCACACATTCCTGAAGATGGGAACCCAGGCAAAGTGTCTACAAGCATGCAACCTCGGTTGCCCACGGGAGAAGCTTTCCCGAATTCGGGCGTAGACCCGCCGAGCTACCGAAGCAATGCGCAGGCTAAAGAACCCCTCCTTCATCTTGACTTTTACTACCATCGACTTCACTCACAATCCAAAGCCACTACGTTCATCATGTCGTCAACCTCATCATCGCCCCGCCGGATTGGTCAGCTCGTCTACCTGAAGCCCGAGTGCCTCGAGGAGTATAAGAAATGCCACGCCGCCGTCTGGCCCGAGGTGCTCGAGCAGATCAAGGACTCCAACATCGTTGACTGTACGTGAATAATGCTGTCCCTGTGAATTGGACAAGTTTCAGAGAAGACGGGCTTACCATGGTAGTAGATTCCATCTTTTTCGTCGACGAGCCACGTCCCACGCTGTTTGCGTCATTCAAGTGGGTTGGGCAGGACTGGGACGCCGACATGGCGCGCATGGAGGCGAACCCAAAGGTGCGGGAGTGGTGGGCCATGACGGACAGGATGCAGGAGAGCCCGCACCCGGGCGCCAAAGGCAGTGCTGCCGGCCCGTGGTGGAAGGTGATGGAGGAGGTTTTCTACGTAAAATAGCCCGCAGCATGAAAAAGATACAAGGTTGTTTCGGGGCTCCCCCGGCCTCGTTGGCGATTCAGCCAAGCGACGATATTGGTGGCTTGCGGGTGAACAATTTCGGGAAAGCTCTCACCGAGACCTTGCTGCAGGTCCACTTGCCCCAGACTTCTCCACGTTCTACCCCGGTTCTCCGTATCCCGCATTGATTGTTCGGCACATCTGCCAGAACCAGGTATCTGGAGATTTATCCCTGAGTTAAAAAGGCTTGCGCGTGCCATCCCCCAGACCTCCCCAGGCCGTCCAAACTTCCCAATGGCGAATCCCAGTTACCTTCGGGCGCTCTGCTCCCTGCTTCTTGCACTTCTGGTCTTCAGCGCCGAAGTCCTCGCGGTGCTCAATGTCACCGAGACGACGTCGCAGATTATCATTCAGAATGACCGACTCTACGTGGCGCTGAACAAGTCCCTGGGCATCATCGACCACCTCTCGCTCGACAGCCAGGACCTGCTCGGCACGCTCGACTACGAGACGCCCACGCCGGGCGGCGCGACCGGCAGCGGCAACAGCGGCATCGGGCCGTACCTGGACTGCTACTGCACGCCGTCCGGCTTCTACACGCCCGGGAGCATCGCTCCCCAGTACCAGATCTTCGAGGATGTTGACACCGAGGGAGTGCCGTACGCCGGTGTCGTCATGGGCGAGACGTACGCGGCGACGGGCCAGGTGCTGGAGTTCTACTACTTCATCCGGGAGGGGGAGACGGGCATGCACACCTTCAGTCGGCTGGTGTACCACAACGAGACGACACCCTTCCTGCGCAATCTGCAGGAATTCCGCACCTTGTTCCGGCCCAACACGCCGCTCTGGACGCACCTGTCGACCAACGAGAAAACATATGCCCCACTGCCGTCCGACAACGCCACCGCGGACGAGGTGGTCGTGCAGGATGCGACCTGGTACCTTGGGAACACGCCCGAGGATCCGTACGTGCAGCAGATGGCGGATTACTTCACCAAATACACGTTCCAGGCGCAGTGGAGAGATCACAGAGTCCACGGAATGTACTCGGACGGCTCGACCAGCAAGAACGGTTCCGCGTTTGGGGCGTGGACGGTCATGAACACGGTCGACACGTACTTCAACGGGCCCAAGAACTCGGACCTGACGGTCGACGGCATCGTCTACAACTACATGGGTGAGTTCGATTGCATAAGGAGGCAAAAGCGCCTGGAGATACTCACAGGTTTCCAGTATCCAACCACCACGGCAACGGCACCCCCAACATCACCGACGGCTTCGACCGGACATTCGGCCCCGTAAGATCCCCCTTTAACCTTTGGTTCAGACACCACAACTCACACGCACAGTTCTACTACCACTTCAACAGCGGCCCGCCCGGCACCTCGCTCCAAGCCCTCCGCGCCGACGCCCTCCAGTACGCCGACCCCAACTGGAACACCCCCTTCTACGACGCCATCGCGCCCCACGTCCCCAACTACGTGCCCACCTCCGGCCGCGGCACCTGGGAGGGCATCATCACCCTCCCCGCAACCAACACAACGCCGTCCTCAAACAAGACGACATCCCCCCCCTGGAGCCGCCCCCTCGCCATCCTCACCAAAACCGGCCTCGACTTCCAAGACAACGCCGCCGACCCCCGCGCGTACCAATACTGGGCCGAGCTCACCACCACGCCCGGCTCAGCCATCGCCCGCGCCACCATCCCGCGCGTCAAGGCGGGCGCGTACCGCCTGACCGTTCTCGCCGACGGCCTCTTCGGCCAGCACGTCGTCGACGACATCGCCATCGCCGCCGGCTCGACCACCACGACGCGCACCGCC
Source organism: Dothiorella sarmentorum (assembly GCA_023082095.1). NCBI lineage: Eukaryota > Fungi > Ascomycota > Dothideomycetes > Botryosphaeriales > Botryosphaeriaceae > Dothiorella > Dothiorella sarmentorum. Next base: position 188,351 of record JAJMVL010000021.1, on the reverse strand, counting down.
TACGCCGCCTCCGACGCCGGCACCGAGCTGTGGCGCATCGGCACGCCGGACCGGTCGAGCGGGGAGTACCGGCACGGCGTCGAGCGCGACGAGGGGAAGCCGCTGCGGCCGGAGCAGTATCGCATCTACTGGGCGGTGTACGACTTCCCGACGGATTTTCCCGAGGGGGTGCGGTTCCGGGTTGGGGAGAGCAGCGAGGAGCGCGACTGGAATTATGTGCATTGGAGCTCCGTGGGGGGCAAGGCGAATGCGATTCGGACGGAGACGCTGGTCGCCCCGGAGATCAGCAACTGGACGATTTCGTTTGACGCGGAGGCGCGGGAGTTGGAGCGGAGTAGGGATGGGAAGGGGGAGGCGACGTTTACGGTGCAGCTGGCGGCCGCGAAGACGGCGGCGGGGAATACGGATGTCTTCAACGCGACGGAGCCGTATGCGAATTTGCCGTTCGTGGTGACGGTTAATGGGCGGGAGTTGGAGCCGTGGGTTATTCCGTAAGTTGTTTCCCTGAGGTTAAGTGACGCGAACAGACGGGCTAACGAGGTGTCAATAGGTACTTTCACTCTAGCTCTTGCGCGGTGAGGTCGGCAATTAGCTGCTATAATGTTGCGCACAAGTGGGTGTTTGAGACGGCATGGCTCAAGGAGAAGGACAATGAGATTGTTCTCAGGCTGCCGGCAGATGCGATGGATTACGAGTCTGCCGTTTTGCCTCAGCAGGTGTACGTGCAGTACGACGCATTGAGGTTGGAGGTGCAATGATAATGCACGGCAGCCAAGTGGATATGAGTAGTTAGAGGGAATAGACAAATATTGAGTACGAAATGTAACCTAGACTTTAGTCATAAGTGCAGGCTTAACCACTCCAACTCCATATGCGAGACTTACGTTGCCGTCGTCATTCCCAGCGAACAAAGCACGTCCTCATCATCAGACCTTATTTGACTGAGCGTCACAGGCTGATAGTTGTTGTTCAAGAAACCGGCAACTTCAAAGTAGAATCCATTCAAGGGGCGGGCAAGTTGACCGAGATCGTAAATTAGTTACCACCTCATACTCGGAAGCCTACTTCACCACCGCACCTGCACCTTGGCGTCGCCGCCAATGTTTTCCCCAGCAACTATCCTATCCATTAGCAGTGCCGGCTTCACCAATTCTGGCAGCAGGAATGGTGCTCGCTCCCACAGCATCAGCACCACCAGCTTCCTTCACTCGCCATACTGCCGGCGGCACCGCTAGCACCGTGCCAGCGCAGTAAAAACCACCCGCACCACCCGACAACCGCGACAGCGGATATGGTGCCTGATAGGCAAGAGCAGTCTTGATGCATGCGCTTCGCTCTCCCGCGCGCTGGGAGATAGCATTGGCCAGATCCCCTGGGGCGGATGTGGGAGCAACCCAGAGGGTTAACGGGGGCATCTGAGGTATCCGGAGTTCTCTTATGCTGAGGAATGGAGGAAAGGCCTGTTGGCAAAAGGACCGCCCAGTCCCTTCTCTCCCTTTGCTTTCAACAATCCACGTGGAAAATAGGAGTGTGATCAGTCCCAGGCACCAAAAGTAAGCGACACCTCGGCCGAACACAGATCATCCTTCAGCTTATCTTCCACCAGCCGCATCTCCTCCTCGACGTGCTCGCGCACCTCCTCGCGCAGCCGGAACATTTGGTCGTCGAGCCGTATGTCTGCCTCGTCGATCGTCTGGTTGCGTATCTCGTCGATGTGGTCGCCCATCTCGTCCTTGACCTCCTCGGCCACCTCCTGGATGCGCGCCTCGAGTTTCGTCTCCAGCGCCGCTAGCCGCTCCTGCATCTCCCCCCGCAGTTCGCACCGCAGCCCGTCAAGCGCGCCCCGGAACATCAGCGCTATGCGCGCTTCGAGCGCCTGCTCGCGCGCGTCCAGGTCTTCAGGCGACGGCCCGAGCCGGGGCTTCTTGCTGCCACGGGTAGTCGGTGCGTCGTCATCATCAATTGCCCGGCTCTTGTTCTTGCTCTTCGGCCCCTCTGCCTCCTCCACCGGTGGCGGCGGCGGCGACATCCCCAGCTCATCATACGACGGCGGGCTCTCCGCCTCTGTAGGTCCCGGTACCTCCAAATCCACCCCCTCGACCATCTCTGCACCGCTTCCTCCATGCAGGCTCGCCAAATCCAGTTGCTCCGCCATGGGCTGCAAGCCGCCGCCCTCAGCGCCGTCCGCTAGGCTGCACAGTGTTGCCAGGCGCTGCTGCGAGAAGTGCTTGCTGGGGAAGTACAGCATCACGTCCGTGGCCTGCGCGAGCGACCGCACCAGCGCCAGCATCGCGCCCGATGCCGTCGTCGCGGGCGCGAGGGACGTCCCCGCCGGAACGATCACAACTGGGGGCGCGGAGAGGGTGAGGTGCAGGCGTGAGACGCGGGCGCAGACGTTAGCTTGGACGAGGCCCTGGCGCACGGGCTCGGGGATGGGGTTGGCGGCGTCGGGGCTGTCGAGGGTGCCAATACGCTCGGCGAGGATGTAGACGAAGATGTTGGTCTTCTTTGCGCAGGCCTTCAGCGCGACGGGCACGCGTAGCTTTATAGAGGCGGAACGCGCGGCAGCGTCGAGACGGAGCTCGAGAGCGGCCTGGCACGAGGGCTTGGGGTGACGGTGGCCGAGGTAGGTGAGGGCATTTTGGTCGGGGCAATGCCACTCGGCGAAGGCGGGGACGAAGGGCATTGGAAGTTTTGTGGATATCTGCAAATAAAAAGATCAAATTAGCAAATGATAACCCCCTGCGCATTGATGGTAGTGCGCAGGATAGCCCGCCCACCCAGGCTTTTTTGGCGGATGGTATATTTCAACCTTCCGGGAGCAGCCTTGGCTCCCAAAATGTCCACGCTGCCAAACTATTCGGGCGAAGAAAGAAAAAGGCCACAGAGACGCAGACGGTGACCGAAGTCCCTACAGACCCCAGGTCTTTCGACGCAGAGAGAGCCGCCTTGTGACGGGCGGATTGTCTGGCGAGTAGAAGCCTGGACAAGCTGGCCTGCCTGACGAGCATCCGCAGCCTTTTTGTTTCTCGCCCGTCCAGCAGGGCAAGCAACGATTCATCCGGTTGAGCGGATAAGCTGTGGAGCAGTAGAGCCCGATACTCACCCCTCCTCCCTCCGGGCTCTTGATGCCGAGCAGCCCTGGCTCGATCGAGGGGTTGCTATGTACCACATGTGTAGGTAGAGTCGTGTCGCGAGACGAAGCACGGGTCGGTCAGCGAGGCGCAGGCATGCGGTGATGCGAGTGGGGCATGAGTTGCGGAGATGCGATGGAGGATGATGATGATGATGAGGTTGTGGAGACGCCCGGGCGGAGGTTGGGGACTTGGCGTGTCCCGGATGGTCCGTGCGCACGCGTCTCGCGTGTCCAGCGGCACAGCGGCCATGTATTCTGTGGCCTTAACACCAGTACCACCTCCATCAATACTGCCAACGTTCTCGGCGGCCGACTGCGCTGTTGGCAGGTACGATGCGCAAGGGGTATTTAGGCCGCTTCTTCTGCTAGATCAATACATTACCCGTCCATCGCTCTCTTCCGCGCCTCACCGCCTCCAAGTCCTTCTTCCGTTGTTTCTTCTCCCTCTTCTTTGCTTTCTTGGCCTACTTCTTGGCGGCCTCCTTCTTCCTCTCGTTGTAATGGTCTCACTTATCCCATACATTCATGAACACGGTCCAAACGAAAGTCAATATGGCCGCAATCCCGAATCAACCGGTGTCGATTCTTTATCAATAGGGAGTTAAGCCACACGTCCGGATACATGGGTATATATTGGCTATCCGGATGGCTACTTCAACACCCTACGTAAGTAGTTGGTTTATTTGTTAGAAGCTATCTGGATGGCTACTTCAACTCCCCATGTAAGTAGCTTACTAGAATTCATACAGAACGGCGTCGGGGTCGCCATCCCGGCAATTTTTTTTGGCGTATTTTTGTCGCTCCCATACCTTTTGCTGTTGCCTGGGGAAGTATGAAAGGTTTGAGGTGGCAGTGTTCCACGCTAGGCTTGGCTGCGCCTTCGTTCGTTACATTCTTTGCCAGACGGACCACTAATAACACGGCATCCGCCTAGGATTAAACTCCTCCGCATCCTGCGTGCTTATATTTCAGGCCACCAGGCTTAAACCACGTCGATGCATCCAGTGCTGGGCATCAAGGCTGCCTCGCTGCGGCCTGCGCCGTCGTCGTATGCGTCTCAGCCATGACCGACCATGGCTTCAATATATGTTTATTTCCTAGAATTGATCTTCTTATTAAAGCCTCAGTTCGCAGGCGTCCTTTTTCCTTCTGCATCAGTGCTTTCTCCTTCTACATCTGTATTCCAGCATGGCATCACCCACTACTTCTGAGACGGCTTCGCCAGCCGCTACCCAAATCACCGCCAACTGCATCACAGCAGTACCCGACAAATATGGAAACGTGCCAATCACCGCATGCAACTCCTACTACAACTTCAACCCCCAATTCGCCCCAGCCGTGGCCGTCGCTACAATCTTTGGAGTACTTACTATAGCGCATCTCGTTCTGGCAATTGCATTCAAAAAGGTAAGTCTCCACCCAAGCCAAGCTACCAAGCCGACCGACTAACACAAACCAGGGCTATTGCTGGGTTATCATCATGGGCGCCACGTGGGAAACCGTCAGCTTCATCCTGCACGCCCTCGGCGCCCACGACCAGCAGAACTCCGGCTACGCCACCTCGCACCAGCTGCTCTACCTCCTCGCGCCTCTCTGGATCAACGCCTTCGCCTACATGACCATCGCGCGCATGGTCCACTACTTCCTGCCGGACAAGACCGTGTGGCGCATCCGGGGCGTCTCGCTCGCCAAGTACTTCGTCTGGGCCGACGTCCTCGCCTTCCTCGTGCAGGCCGTCGGCGGCATCATGGCGACGCCGCAGGCGGGCGCCGACGTGATCAAGATCGGGCTCAACGTTTACATGGGCGGCATGGGCCTGCAGGAGGCGTTTATTCTGTTCTTCATCGGGCTCATGGTCGTGTTCCACCGTCGGGCGAGGACGCTGGATGCGTACGCTGGCGCGAAGCGGTGCCAGGACTGGCGGCCGCTGTTGTACGCGCTCTATGGTGCGCTCGTCGCTGTCACGGTAAGTCCCGGCTATCTGGCACTTGTCTGAAATGTTCGTGGCTCACTCAGGTTTTCGTACAACAGGTCCGCATCATCTACCGCATTGCCGAGTTCGCGGGCGGTATCCAGCCCTCGAATCCGGTCCCTTTCCACGAAGAGTATTCGTATAGCCTCGATGCTATGCCTATGATGGTGGCGCTCTTACTGCTGGCCATCTTCCATCCCGGGCGCTACCTCGTTGGTCCGGAGAGCGAGTTTCCGAGGCTGTCTCGCAAGGAGAAGAAAGCGGCAAAGAAGGAGAAGAAAGAGGCAAAGAATGAGATGAAGGCTGCGAAGAAGGCTGGCAAGGATGTTCGGAGTATAGGACCGAGCGTGGAAGACCTGGAGATGAACAGGGAAGGCCAGCGAGATGGCCCGCCGGTGTACTATGAAGACAGCAGCGAAGACTACGCCATGCACGTTCGCGAACAAGCCCGGAGTTAATTACGCATAGAAGGCCTTTCATTTTACATCAGTATATTACTCCACCATCCACGAGCTTGATGTTTGCCAACTTTAGATATTATATGCCTCTACGTAATATTAATAGATTTTTGTTATGCGAATTTCATGCCACGCTTTCACACTCGCGAAAATTTAAAGTCACGATATACGACACCAGGGTTAGCGTGCTTCTAGTGGCCGGGCGCCGTCAGGTAGGCCAGCAATCCCACCTTGAAGAACTCCATGATGGAGCAAGGGCCCAGGAAAGGCTAGAGGCGGGGGTGGTCGGTGATGGGGCGCCAGACGATGGTGTACTGGAAGATGAACTGGAAGTCTATCTTGGCGCAGGCAGCCATAATAAAGTCCTTAAAGACTGGCAGAGAGATCGTCAACCCTTCTTCCGAGCGCACGAGAATTGTCAAGCACCTATCAGCGGGCACTTTCGCCATAACAGCCATTACCGCAAGCCTAAAGGCGTCGGTAGGGTTGCTGAAGTGCGAAACGTAGTGCGCCTGGCGCTTCTTGTATACCGCTTCGATCCACCTGAAATTGTGTGGGACGGATGCGTTTGCCGCAAACGCCGACGAAGTATCCAGACACAAAAGTATATGTGACTAGAGTGTCTGGAAACCATCATTTGTTGTTGGTTAGTTACCCGGCCCACTGCTTGGTACCCGATCTGTCGTGACAAGGAAATTCATAAGCCCACCACCCACGATATCCTTGCTGCACAAACAAAACAAATTCTTGCGCCATCCGGAGCTGAAGCATCCGTCCGGACGGCCAAGCTTACCCAGACGTTGAAACAAACGTGGGCGTCCGTCGGCATGGGTGCGTCAACTCCCCATGCAAGTGATCGCCAAGGCTGACGCGTCCCAGGCAACCCATTCGTTGAGCATATCTTTAAGGTTAAAAGCGCCCAATCTACTTGGAATAGCTCAAAGTAGACGACTCCTCAAAGGAGACGACATTCAAACAATATTCAATTCAATTCACAAGATATCACCAAAAGTTGCAAGAAAGATGTTCAACGAGCCAAATGCTTGGATAAATTTTTTACAGCAAAGAAAAGGTGATGATCAATCCCTGCGTTTTCAAAACGAGTATGTATGTACAATGAAGGTAAAGGGTGGGAGGTTATATCTACAGCAAATCCATTGCTGAACCTTTTCAGTCGTCATCAGAGGCTATTTTTCCCACCAGGGAGAAAAAGTGGCGTGAGAGTCGTCAGGGCCAACAAGAACGAGGCCATGATAGAACGGTTTTCGCTAAAAAGAGCGGAAAGCCATTGAGAGCCGAGCGCTTAAGCAACGATGCCGACGCCGTACTTGGCGCTGGCGACGGTGCTGGGGGCCTTGGCCGAGGCAATGTTCTTGCCCTTGAAGTTGGTCAGGAAGCCGGTGTTGGTGCCGGTCATGGTGCCGGAGCTGCCGTAGGAGTTGGCCTGGCAAGAGCGGCCAAGGCTGGCGGAGCAGGTGGTCGAGGTGGAGCTGGGGGCGAAGACCTGGCCCTTGTTCTCGAGGAGGGGAGTAACAACGTTCTGGAAGACGTTGCCCTCAATGAGAACGTTGGAGTTGGAGGAACCGACGTCGAAGGCGTGGCCGGAGTTGGCGTACCAGTAGTTGTTGACGGCGTGGACGAGCGAGTTGCCACCAATCTTGGGGGAACGGCCGGAAGTGTGGTGAATGTAGTTGCCCTGGAAGGTGACGAGGTCGGAAGAGCCGGTGAAGTAGAGACCCCAGTAGTGGTGGGCGTCGCAGGTGGCGGACCAGTCAGTGTGGCCATCGAACTCGTTGTAGGAGACAGTGACGCGGTTGGAGGCACCGTTGCCGAGGACAAGGAACTGGCGACCGATCATAGAGATCTTACAATGGTCGACTTTTTTTTCCGTTAGTTATGGAGTTCTAGAGGGTCGTATGAAGTCCTGGGGGTCATGGTGGTGGTTGGGGAGCAGGGGGAGTGGATTTGGGGGAGATCGGGGGATTTTCGGGAACTTACTCCACACAAGGTCAGAGCCATCGACAGCAATAGCGTCACCACCCCAGATGTACTGGGGGTTGAGCTCAGTGATGTGGACGTTCTGGATGATGACGTTCTTGGCACCGTTGGCGATGCGGAGACCCTTGCCACGGATGACACCCTTGGAGCCAACACCAACAATGGACTTGTTGGAGCCGACGACAAGACCCTCGGAGGCAGCGTTGTCGTAGGTAACGCTGATGGAGGTGGAGCCGGTACCGGCGTTGCCGTTGTCGCACCAGCTGGCGTGGTTGATGGCGTCCTGGCCACCGTTGCCGGGGCACTTGTTGGAGGCGGGGCGGCAGCCCGTCTCGGTGGTGGTGCCCTCGGATGTCAGGTAGTTGAACTCCTTGTTGAGGATGATGACACGGGCCGAGGAGTCGGCGAGGTAGCTGGTGAGCTCAGCGATGGTGGAGGGGTAGACGGGGGTAGCAGAGCCACCACCGGTAACGCCCTTGGCGAAACCTTCAGCGGCACCGACGACGCCAACAGCAGCAGCCTGCTGGGCAATGCCCAGGGCGAGGGAGAAAAGAGTGAATCTCATTGTTGTTTGAATGAAAGTGGGTTGGGAAAAGAATGTAAGGGATGATGATGAGAAAAAGTAACTGATGTGCAAGGCGTCCCTGTGTTATATACTTTCTTCCACAGCCCTCGAAACATGGTCGTTGCCGTAGCACACAAGCTTCAAGTCCCGAAGCTTGGACGGCGGCTCCCGAGAACCGGTCCGTGAGTCAGTCATGAGCACAACAATCTCCGGGCGTTAGCACAGGGCTGTCGATAGTGGCACAGCCGAGGACGGGAGGGAAACCGCTATGGGCCCACCACCCGGCCGTAGCCACCCTTTGCAATAGGCACCTTTGAACCGAGTTTCGCCTGGTGTCGTTTGAGGTTGAGTGAGTGAAAGTTCTAGCGTGTTTCCACCAATAGGCGGCGAGGCACAGGACCGCCATGTGGCCAGGCCTTCCCCTTTTCCCATGTTCTGTCTGGGAGAGCACCACTGGGGTCGCCTTTGGGAAATTTCCTTGCTCTTTCTGACAATCCGGAGGGTGCCGAGAAGCATGGGCTACCGGGACTGCGGCATTTGGTAGGTACTTAGGTATACAGATGGCGGGTGTGATGAGATCAATGGCGATAACGGAGGCCGAAACGGAGGTCGAAACGGAGAACGAAACATGGCATGGGCTACTACCGGACACTACGCGGGGACTCGAAAACACTTGGCGCCGTCGGCTAGGGGTGTCTCATCAGTGAAGCAACATACGAGAGGTGGTGCAAACAGAGGTTTGGAGGCTGGCAGGTGCAGCCCTACGCCCCGAGGTCCGGGTAGTGTTGCTGTCGCCCCTCGCTGACATCGGTGGTGTAACGCCTGCCCAAAGTGGGGCGTTAAGCGAGCATCGGTTGCAGATGAAACCGCCATGGCCCCCACCACAAGAGCCGTCCACCTGCCAGCGCATTAAGCTTTGTATCTCGGCCGTAGAACGTGCACCCCAGAAACTCTCTTCTTTACTACTGCCACACCGCCACACCTTGAGCCATCTCAGCCCACTCCAGCCGTGCCGTTCTCCCGCTCCATTGACCCTGCCAAGCCGTGCATATTGCTTGGTGAATGAGGCTCCGTCGCCTCTTGCCTCTGCCTTGATGAGACTGGCTGGGGCAAATGCCATGTCGCTTCCGCTCGCTTCCGCCCAAGCTCATTCGCCCAATGCCACCAGGACTGTCTCACAAGATTAAACCCCCGCCGCTAGTCTCACCACACCTCGTGTTGCGCATCTCGGCCTGAGATGGAACACTATGGTGTTGTACTTTCCGTCCGGGCGTAAGTGCTTCCGGAAAACTACATACTACGGGGTATCGGAGAAATCCTTCAGCCCAGACCCTACAGCTGCGTACTGCAAGCGCGAAGTCGTTTATTCCCCGAACACAGTGCTTTCCTGACCTATCACACCGTGAGAATACATGTACTGCTCAATCCCTACTGCGGATTACCAGTCACAGTACTCGCATCATTCTCGAAGGACGCTCGGAGCTTCTATGGCAGTCCCGCTCTCACCATAGACGCTACTGCCCGAACCACCACCACCGCTCTTTGCAGACCGCCCTCTCTGCTCTACTTACTCTTCTCTCCCTCTCGGTGCAACTGAATAAGTAGGCGATGTAGAAAAACTATCCACAAACCCCCTTTTCCTTGATTGCATCTAGACAGCGTGGCGAGATTTGGGCGGGAAGAGAGATTCAACACCGCCACACCTCTATAGTACATACCCACCTTTTTTCCGCTTTCTAGAAAGTCCCACCCCAAAGAAAAAAAACTCCGAGTCCCCTTCAGGTCGGAGCCGAGTTGACTCGCCACCATTTGCTTCCCCCTGGAATGATGAACGACTCAAGATGACTGCCGCGGTGCCGCCATCGCGATCCGATTCATGAGGTTTCAACAAATCTCGGGAACTGCCACGTAGAATAGTGAGGCTCTGCAATTTCTGTCGTGCAAGCGGGACAAACCATGAACTGCTCCCGGCAAGCCTGGGAAAAATTGTCAGGCCTGACCTTGCCTGCTTGTTGCGGATTCCGCACCCGATCCTCCACCACCTGCCGGCGTGGAGCATTAATAACCCGGGGGCCATATGCCCGCGGGCGCTCCTCTGTAGCTAGTACAATTAACCTTCTTCTTATCTTTCTTACTTGCTTGACACTGCTGTGCTGTTCAATATATTTTTCCAACCCTCAGCTGTTTTCCCGCCCACACCTCAGAGAAAGCTCTACTTGCCAGCGATCCATCATGACTCTCCGACCTCACACTCACGCCATACCGACACTGCCCCGGCAAACGGGAGGAGGGGTGAATCGTGTTCCTTTTTTGTTCCAATCCTCAGCTGTTTTCCCGCCTCAAAGTTCGACCGGCAGTTCACCATGACTCTCCGACGGCCGAACTCACGCCATGCTAAGTAACACTGTCATGAAGAGATTGCAGAAAGACCCCGTCGTTCGAGCGCAACACGAGCGCCTACTTATTACTGCTGAAAGCGGATGATTGAACGACGCTTTGTGCTCGACCATGAGTCCCTCCGCCTTCGGAAAGTCCACAGGCTCATGACTACGACTCTTCAACGAAACTCAGGCCAGCAACCAGCTGTCATGTAAAAAGGCCCGACAGCTTCCATCATTCGGGTGCAACACGAACGAAGGCGCAGGCGGTCACTGTTCACTGTTCACGATTCTTCCACAACAAAAGCCAGACCATCTCGGCACTGCCACTTGAAAGACTCAACAGGTAATTTCATTGCGTGATTTGGAAGCTAAGGGTGTAGGAGAACAATCGACAAAAAAAATACCACAAGCAAACACCATGCAGTCGCTTTAAGGAAGTCTTAACACGAAGTCCAGCATCCGCCTGAAATCAGGGGTGCCCAATCCCGTCACAGCGTCCCAGCCGTCCGTCGCGTTCCATCCCGACCCATACGTTGTCAACATGCCGGGGTCAATCTCAGAGTCAGACGAGGCAAAGTACTCTTCTCCGTCACAGTTGTCGCTGTAGCCCGTCGAGGCACCGCGCGTGACATCATTCAGAATCCTGTATTCGTACCGGTACAGCAATGGGTTGAGCAAGCCGAGCACGCTTTTGTTTTGGTTGAGCCGAGCGTCGTTGAGGAGAGCAACCAGGGCAGCGAAGGAAGGAGCAGAGTAAGGCGTGCCGCCATAATGTCTCTGACTGTCCCACGAGAACACCTGTAAGCAGAGTGAGGTCAGTATCAGCTTCCATTGCGGGCTTCGAGTCACTTACCGAAGTGTTCTCGCTCATTGGCGCCGAGACATCTGGATATCCCCGGCCTTCGGGAACGAAGGCTCCCCCCTGACCCGCCAAGTAATTGCTCACAGCCGATTCCTGCCAATCAGGTCGCGGAAACAGGTTCGAAAAGCCACCTCCACTCTCACCAGCTGCCTCCTGGGAGTCGTTGAATGATCCACGTGTGGCTCCCACAGCTGTCACCCAAGGGCATGTCGCTGGGAAGCTCAACTCGATCACGGTATCGTTCTGACCATCGGTAGTCTTGCACTTGCCGGCTCCGTGATCTCCACTGGCGACCACGAAAGAGACACCCCGAAGGGCAAGCTTGCCCATCAAGTAGCAGACGCGTTTTGCCCATGCGGGGGGGACATCCAATTCCGAAACACCGTACGACATGAACATGACTTGCGGAAGCTTGTCGTTTTTCTGGTCTGAAAGCCGCAGGAGGAAGTCGAGAAGTGGCAGAGGATCTGAAAGACCGCCGAAGACATACTCGATGATTGGGAGTGACTCGGCAACGGTGACGGCGCCTTGTTTGTCCAAGTTGGATGCCTCGAGGCAAAGTGACCCGCAGTCGTAATCAATCAGTCCATCCATGAACTTCCTGGTGTAGTCATCGTGCGGAAGTCTGAAGTACTGTGGGTGCCGTTTGGTCCGATCGGCAGACTCGAGTTGGAAGCTTGGAAACCCCAGCTTCGACTTGGAGCCCGCCCTTGGCTGGTAAGCTTCGGTATTGTATAGTTCGACGGCGGCACCCGGGTAGTATCCAGGCCAGTTGTAGCGAATAACAGCGTTCTCAGACCCAGGGGTTTCGTCATCCGGTGGGGTACGATCTCCCGAATAGATGAAAGGCCAGATGAGTTCGATTTCCTTGCGAACATCGGGCGGGGCTCCGTAGGTGGTGTTGGAGTCCAGGAGTCGAGTGCGCAAGACACCATTGACGGTCGTCTGATCAAACGTCATATTGAACTTTCGGTTTGCAATACCGATGGTAGTGTTGAGGATGAACCATGAGCCATCGTCCCACACGGTGTGGAAACCTTTGGATACCAGCCAGTCCTTGACCTTGGTGCGTACTTGGGATGATGGTACAGTCAAGTCTCTCACTTTTTCACGGCTCCAGTGCTTGCCATACGATGGATCCCTAGGGTCTGACACTTTCTGAAGCTCGTTGACAAATCGGTCGTAATTTGATTCGTTCAAGCCGATCTGGAGGGTGATTCTATCGTCCACGGCAGCACTTTGCCAATCAATGCCATTTGGACGAAGATTGATGTTTGTGCCTTGGACAAGTGTCCAGGGCTGCGAAGCGGCTAGGAACAAGACGGCGGCGAGTTTCCAGGAGGCCATGGTGAAGATTGAGGAGTGGACCGCGGAAGGCGTAGCGGCAGCTCAGGCGTTGCAGTGATCTGCACCCAACGCAGGAGGCGAGTGAGGGTGAACGTAAGCAATGAGACCAAAGCAATGCAAGCAATACAAGGCTGGGTGATGATGGACAATGGTGATGATGCTGTTGAGTGAGTGACTGGAGTTGGAGAAGAGACGGGGAAAGAAAACAAGATAGCTGGGAGAGGAGGCTGCCTCGTTCCTTCCTCTTGCTGCACAAGGAAGCGGCGTCGCCACCAGCATCACCGACCTGCCGCCTACGCAGCACCTTCAGACACAAAAAGCGGCAAGAGAAATCGCCAGTTGCTACTTATTCACCAATAGGTCTGAGGCTGCGCTTACCCTTCACATCTCCGTCCCACGCACCCATCCAACAACGCACTCACTTCCACCACCACCTTCCCACACTCAAAGCACCCTCTTTCATTCTCACAAGCCCCCACGCCTTTCTCAAGCCCCCTTCCACCACTTCTCCACAAACGCCGCAATCTTCCCATTCACCACCTCCGGACTGCTCGCGCTCAAAAAGTGATACCCCCCCTCCACAACCTCCATCCTCGCCTCCACACTCCCTCTAAACAGCCTAATCTCCTCCTCCGCATTCGCCACCGAATACACCTCATCCCGATCCCCATGTAGCCACAGCACCGGGCACTTCACATCCGGCAAACGCCCGTGCAGGCCGTCCCTATCCGCCAAGTTGACGGCACAGGAGCGCATGCGGCGGCGGCCGGCGTCGCCCGGGTAGTTGCGCTTGAGGCGGGCGTGCCAGAAGGCGCGGATGTCCGGGGCGCAAGACTTGCCGAGGCCCGAGTCGACGAGGAAGTCGCAGTAGGCGTCGGGAGGGGTGAAGTCGGGGGTGGGGTCGGAGGAGGTGCACATGGCGATGGGGCCGGCGGCGGCGGCGCGGCCGTCCCAGCAGCCGAGGGAGATGGTGCGGGGGGTTTCGGCGTCCATGGAGGTGCCCATGGGGATGACGCCGAGAACCTGTTTGTTGGGGAGGTTAGTGGTGATGGCTGTGAAGTCTGGCTGTCTTTTGAGTTCGCCGGTGTTCCTTTCTTCACCTTCATATCTTGCACAACTTCCGTCTCTTCCCGTAGGCCACCTTCTTCTCTCCCAGATGCCCGTCTTAAGAGGCTTCTCACAGAACCGGATCATCCTAGCCCCCTATCCAGTCTCCCCCGAAAAGAAAGGAAATCGAAAGAGAATAGAGAAGTAAAGAGAGCAAAACCCACCATCTCCGGCGCCAACAACGCCACCCTAACCGCCACCCACCCCCCCTGGCTCGTCCCCGCCACAAACACCTTCCCAACCCCCAACTCCCGCACCACCTCCAGCGCCATCCACGCCGAATCCCAATACGTCCAGTTGTCCCTCGCACCAGGGCCCTCAACCTTGCTGCCCCCGTGCCCCAGCAGCTCCACCGCCACCAGGTTCATCTTGCCCGCCAGGCCGCCCTCGGCGTCGTCCGCGAACTGCGGGGTGAAGAGCGAGGCGTCGGTGGTGAAGGAGTTGAAGAGGACGAGGGTGGGCTTGGCGGGGTCGAGCGGGGTCGGGGCGGAGAGGGCGTAGGAGGCGGTGATGGTCGCGGTGCGGCCGTGGGGGAGGGGGAGGGTGTGGGTGGGGAGGGGTTGGGGTTGTACTGCTGCCATGGTTGTGCTTTTGTGGTGGTGGGGAAAGGTTTGATGGGGAAAAGAGTAGGTGATACCCCAAGGAGAACAGGAGGTGATTGGGAGGGAGAAGTTGGTGTTTTGATGATCTCGGACTTTAGAGATTAATGTGTGAGATGTGAGCCCAGCAGCAGCGAGGTTTATAAGAGCACAGCTAGCTCGTGGCGGCAGTAAGTAGCCTTTTTATCGACCAGCGGCCGTGCTGCAGTCCCCACTCTGCCCAACTTCACCCCCAGCATTCTTCATTACCCAACACAATCCAAGGCTCTCTCCACTCACCCCGCTTTCAGAGACGTTGCCACCACGCGGCTGGATCTTCCCCCAAAAATTTACGCGGAAACGACGCGTTTGCGGAGCGAACAGCCCGATTGGGCGCGGATCTACAGCATGCTTAGATCGATCTGGCATGGGGGCTGGCCCCCAACTTGCCATGAGCGATGATCTTTGTAGTCAACCCGCATCATGCCGCCATCCGGGGATGGTGGTGTTTGGTGTGGCTATGTATGCCGTTCGTGCGGAACTAGTAAGATATAAGATGATCGTGCTAATTACAGATATGCCCGCACTCGAAAAATCTCCAACGACTCTTCAGCGGTCTATAAAAGTTTCTTTCAACCGTGGTATTCGTCTCCGAAATCCGGGGATAAGGAGATATTAACGAGGGTGCAGAGCTTGAAGATGCTCTGGAATGGAGGGGTATGTAAAGAAGGGTTGCTTATTACGACGCATAGCGGTTGATGACATCACATACGAATAAACCAGCTGCAAAATGACTGACCACCACACTTGCAGTGTGTGAATCAAGACTATGCATTACAAATGCCTGACGAAGCCACCTGATCTATGGTCCAATACAGCAAGCCCTAAGATACATGCAGAATGTCGAACTTTTTATCCTTCCACGCTCATATCTATGCCTTCTCCTCGTAAGCCTGCTCGTGAATCTTGATGGCACTAATTCCAGTGTTAGTACATCCTTTGCAAAAACAGGATTTCAAATGCTTACCGTCCACTGGGGTCTGTCTGTTTCGACCAAGTGGGCACCCATCTCTGCACGGTCGAGGCGCAGTAAGGCGGGAAGTGCTCGTCGAACATGCAACGGTACCAGTACGCCTCCTTGGTGTCGGGGATGTCTTCCCAGTGCGGCTTGGGGTTCTTCATGTCCTCGTCGCTGACGTGCAGCGCGGCAGTGTCCTTGAGCCCGTCGATCCATCCGTACCCGACGCCGTCCGAGAACTGCTCCTTCTGCCTCCACAGGATCTTGTCGGGCAGGTACGCCTTGGTCTCCGGTTCGTCCGTGGTGTCGAATGCCTTACGGAGGATGTACTTCTCGATCTTGTCCTTGGTGATCATCTTCTCCTGCGGGTCAATGTTCATGGAGAGCTGGAGGAACTCCTTGTCGAGGAAAGGCACACGTGCCTCAACACCCCACGCCATCGTCGACTTGTTGGCGCGCAGGCAGTCCGCAAGATGCAGGTTCTTGACCCTGCGGACAGTCTCCTCGTGGAACTCCTTCTTGTCGGGCGCGGCGTGGAAGTAGAGGTAGCCACCAAAGATTTCGTCAGATCCCTCACCACTCAACACCATCTTGACGCCCATAGCCTTGATCTTGCGGCTGAGCAAGAACATGGGCGTGGATGCGCGGATAGTGGTGACATCGTACGTCTCGAGGTGGTAGATAACGTCGGAAAGAGCGTTGAGGCCGTCCTCAATGGTGAATGTGAAGCTGTGATGCCTGGTTCCGAGGAACTTGGCCACTTCCTCAGCAGCCTTTGAGTCAGGTGCGCCGGGCAGACCGATGGAGAAAGAGTGCAGCTCGGGCAGCATCTGGACTGTTGTCAGGTGGTTCTCGGCATCGATACCGACCAGATCATCAGCTCCCGGGTTGGTGTCTCTCTGAATCTTGGCCACCTCGTTGACCCTCTGGATTTCTCTCTGCGCGATCGAAGCAATCAAGCTAGAGTCCAGGCCACCCGAGAGGAGGACACCGAAAGGGACCTCCGCCATCAACCGCTTTCGTACCGCCTTCTCCAGCGAATGTCTCACGTCCTTCAAGTTGAGCGGGGTGGAGGGGATGGTGGGCTCGACCAGCCAGTTGGGAGTGAAGTATTGGGTAAGGGAGTCGGTCTTGGAGTCGTAGATGTGACCGGGAGGGAAGGTGGTGATGTCGTCGCACACGGGGTGCAGGCACTTGAGCTCCGAGGCGAAGAAGACGGCGCCGGGGGTGGTGCTGGACCTGCCCATGTACATGGACGTGATACCGATGGGGTCGCGGGCGGCGATGACCCTGTCCTGAGCCTTGTCGTGGAGGACCCACGAGAACATGCCGTCCAGGTGCTTGGGCGCGTCGATGTCATGTTCCAAATACTGCCCAAAGTCAGCTTCGCCAGCAATCTACAACAAGTAGGGAATTGCATACCAGAGGAATGATGACTTCGCAGTCGGAGTGTGTCTTGAAGTCGTAAGGCTTCGATAGTTGTTTCCTCAGCACTCTGTGGTTGTAGATCTCTCCGTTGACGGCGAGGGAGATGGTTCCCTCCTTGTTGACGAGCGGCTGTGCGCCAGATTCTGGGCGGGTGTAAGCAGGGAGTTGGGCGGGCGCGAGGAGTCAGTTCAAGCATACCGACGCCGACGATGCTCAGACGCTCGTGGACAAGAACTATGGGGAAGTTAGCGTTCAGTCAACCGACAGTCCAATGGAAGCACTTACTCGTGTGGTTCGCGATAACGTTTCCACCTGCTCATGTTCAGTATCATGCCACTCCCCAAAGTGCCCGTCGCGGGTATGCTCACTCCAATCAGGACCACGGTGGCGCATGCTGCGCGAAGAGTCAATACGAGCTCATACAGACTCAATGGCTGGGATACGTACGCCTTGCCCATTTTCAGGGCGGTGGGCTTGAACTTCTGGACATCGGGATGACTGCCCGCACGTCAGAGGACTTATCGACAGCGCGAATGTGGCGGGGAACAGGCATACCGATGGCAAGCGAAAATTCCACACATTGTGGCGGTTGGTGCTCGCGGCAGCTGGGTGGAACGGGAGGGAGAACTGGGAGGTTTGGAGGGAAGGAGCGAGCAGCAGCGTCGAGAAGGGTAGAAATAATGGGATTAAGCCCGGGGGTTGGAATTGAGTCACAGCTGGGGAGAGAATAGAGTACGCACGGAGCAGAAATGTCGTAGCGCATTCCCAGGATCTAAGCGGCCGAGAGCGGCGCTGATAACAGCCCCGCGCTTGTTAAGCCGCGCTAGGCCCCTGCAGAACCGCCCGCGAGATCGGCCCGCCCAGCGCACTGATCATCCTTGTCTGCTCGATTATTAACAACGGCTGCCATTCGCACATCCACAAGAGTGACACTCCCAAATCTCGGGGCCAAGCGATAGGCACAATCTCCTTCGGCTGTTCCTTTGTTCCGCCTCCACCCTGCAGTCACCGCGAGTTGATGCGTGCCAGCTGGCCGGCGCAGCAATGGTCGAACGGGTGAAGACATCGTACGTGTTAATACTGTTCACGTAAACAGCACTGACCATGCGGAGGCGGCGCTTCCGTCCGGCGGTCCTCAGTTGGGAAGACACTTATTTATGACTACACGCCTTGATAAAGAGTCGTGTCAACTCCACATCCGCCTTGCAATTCGCTGCACCCAAAGCGGCAGAAGACCGGAGGATTTCCATTATTTTTTAACCCAAAGAAAAGCCTGTGCTAGTGCGCGGTATGGTGTAGAATCAGGATAAAGAAAAGAAAAGCAAATGAATGCGCCGAGTCAGACCCGACCGTCGTCCGCTGCCAACGGCTGTCAACCGCGTATGGTATCGTCGACAATTCGGTCATCCCCCCAGCTTAGAAGAAGAAGTAGGCCAGCAGGAAGCTGAACAAGCACAAACCCGCCACGATCTGAACCGGCACACCACCCGACGGCGTCTGCTGAATCGCCAGGCCCGAAGATTCCGCCTTGTCCTTGCCGCCCACGCTCTCGCCCTTGCGCTGCCGAAGGCCCTGCGACGCCTGTTGCTCCAGCCTCGAGATCGTTGCCCGCGCGTCCTGGAGCTGCGCCTTGAGTTCTTCCGTAGATGTGGGGATCGCGCTGGTAACACTCGAGACGGCCGCACCGATGCTTGACTGGCCGGACGTCGCAGGGTTAAACGCGGAGCCGACGGCCTCGCTCACATTCTTGCTGGACGAAGGGCGGGAGTCCACCCGGGAGACTGCGCCAACCGGAACGTTGGAGGTGCGTTGCGGGGTGACAGGCTCCGGCGAGGGAGAGCGCTGGGACGAGATGTCGTTGTTCGACGCCGCGCCGTTAATCGAGGGGGCGCCCGAAGTGCCATCCGCGGGCAGGAAGAGGACACGGATCTTCCTCTCCTGGATCGTGTGCTTGGCCGTCTGCTCGATGTGGCTCCACTGCATTCCAATTAGCCTCTGCCCTCTTTTTCTGCGTACTTGTCTGTCATACGATGGTGGCAACGTTGTTGAATTCCTGGTCGGCGGTCACCGCGACGGACTGGACAAGGAACTTGTCACGGCAACGAGCATCGGGCGGCGGGTCCTCCTTCATGGCCTGGAGGAGCACTGCAACCTTGTCAGAGAGGCTCCACAGTTTGATGATGTGGCGTACATACCCTGGACCTCGACCTCCTTGCCGGCCTCAATGCGGCCAGAGTTGGGGCGGACACAGTATCTGCAGACGAAGGTAAGCGCTGAACGGGGTTTCGAGACCGGACGAAGATGCGTACTGCTTGGGAGCGGTGGTTTTGACCTAAGATCGTCAGACAAGGATCTGGGAGCAGCAAGATGTGGCGCGGTTTAACATACCTTGAACGCGACGGGATCGCTGTTGGGATTGCGGAGGCGCAAGGTCTGGTTGACCTCGGTGGTGAAGGGTCCTGCGACAACGTCATTATCAGGCCCCGTAGCTCGTGTAGACCAGGGACAGCATACGCTTGAAGCCCAGCTCGGGCGGCGTAAGTTCGACGGACATGGTGGCTCAAGGGCGCCAGGTGGCAGGGGCTGCGCGCAGGAGGGGAGAGTGGGTAGGGTAGAGTTGCGGAGAGCGACGAGCTGGCGGGGCAGCGGCGAAGATGTAGCGAGACACACAAAGAAGTGCTGGCACGCGGGTGTGGAGAGAAGGGTTGCAAGTGCCGCGGGAAGTACTGCCGTGGTGGTGGCTGGCCCCAGGATGCGGGTTACGCCAGTGTCATTTCTCCCCAGCCCTACGCTAGTCTACTTTCAGCAGATGCCGATGAGGTCACTTTCTAGAACCGCTTAACGCCGATCCGCCGCATGCTCCCCGCCGACTTGTACCACGGTCCACGCAGCTCCAAGTGATACTTCGTTGTCTCTTCTTCTACCTTCTCTCGAGAGCCATATTTAACCTCTCAGTTCTCTCAACAACAACAACTACCTCTCAGTCCGCTCCATAACCACCGCCTCTTCCGTTCCTTCATACCATCGCCTCTCCGTTCTCACCATGGCATCTCCAGACCTCAGCATGCTCGTCGACATGGGCTTCGACCAGGAGCGCGCCGCCATCGCGCTCAAGAAGTCCGGTTCGCGTATGTTTTCCTGTGCCAACCGCGCAAAAAGCATCACCGCCCGCTAACGACGCAATCCCACAGTGCAAAACGCCATCGACTGGCTCGAGAAGAACCAGGACAAGTCGCTCGACGACATCAAGGCCGAAGACGAAGCATCCGGCTCGCCCCCGCCGCCCGGACCTGGCGAGGAGGCGCGCAGCCTCAAGTGCGGCGAGTGCGGCAAGGCATTCCGCACGCAGGCGCAGGCCGAGTTCCACGCGAGCAAGTCGGGTCACACGGACTTTGAGGAGTCGACCGAGGAGATCAAGCCGCTGACCGAGGAAGAGAAGGCGGCGCGGCTGGAGGAGCTGCGCGCGAAGCTGGCCGAGAAGCGCGCTGGTCAATCCGAGCAGGACAAGCTCGACAAGCAGAAGAACGATGTTCGTCAAACCTCTTCCCAGTCACCATTTAGGTTTCGTTGGGGGCTATGCTGACGTTGAGTGTTTTTTAGGAAATCCGCCGCAAGGCTACCAAAGAGTCGCAGGACGCCAAGGAGGCGCTGCAGGTCAAGGAGCGCATAAAGGAAGCGGAGCAGAAACGCCGCGAGAAGCAGGCCGACATCGACGCCCGCAAGCGCGTGCAGGCGGTGATCGAGGAGCAGAAGCTCGAGCGCAAGCGCAAGGCCGACGCAGAGAAGGCGGCCAGGCTGGGCCAGGCTCCACCCGAGCCGGCGGCGGCGGCGGCGCCTGTTGCGACTTCGTCGGGCCCCACGACGTCGAAGCCTTCGAGTGCGTACACCGAGTCACGACTCCGGCTGCAGACGCCCAATGGCACGGTCCAGAAGATCCTGCCGGCTGAGACGACCCTGTTCGAGCTGGCGCACCAGCTGGCCCAGGATAGCGGCATCACCGTGACCTCGTTCACCCAGAACTTCCCCAGGAAGGTGTTTGATGAGACCGACTTTGGCCAGACGCTGAAGGAGGCTGGATTTGTGCCCAGCGCCGCCCTTGTCGTCAAATAAGCTTGGGCTGTTCATATCCGGCGGAATGTGGGCACAGCGTATGGATTTGGCTTCATATGGATCAGGGGAGATGATATCAGAAGGGCAGACAACCCATATGGGCATTGATCACGGTGGCGGAGATAAATATGGGGCAAGAAGGAAAGCCTCATGATATTTAGTGAATGATTAAAGACTACCGAGGCCTTGATAGCCTCCCGAAACTCCTTTTGATCCCTTTTTTCTCTACCGTGCGACCCTCAAATTCTTAGGTACTCTGCCATCCATAATTTCGGATCCGTGCGCTGTAGTATTTAGCGCAGTAATATCCGGCAAGGTTTTGTCTCGAGAGTAGAGTGCCAACAAGACTGCTGTGAATGCGGCGGGTGGCATTCAACCTGCCAGCGAAAAAGCTGTCATGGATATTCGCTGCTTCCAATGGATTATGGCCTGCTAAAGTTGTCCGCACCCAACCTTTATCCTAAGATCGCTTCGAAACCTCAAGCAGCGGTCTTGGCCTTCTTCGCCTTCGGCTTGCTGGGCTCTTTCTTCGCCTTCTTTTCCTTTCCTGCATCCTTCTTTTCCTTGGTCACCTTGACCTTGACGACCTCCTCCTCCACTTCGACGCCGTTGCTCTCCGCCTTCCTCGAGCTCCTCGTCTTCCTCTCGGTCTTGACAGTCTTCATGGCGTTCGCGACCTCCTGGTCTTCCTCGTCGTGCGGTGTCTCGGTCAGGACTTTGGGCGCATCCTCCTTGGCCTCGGGCAGAGCGTCGCTCTTCTTGGGGACCTTGCTAGAGCTCTTGATGGCCGGGGCGTCGAAGGTGTAGTCCATCTCGTTGAGCTTCTCGGCCTTGCTCTTCCTCCGCTGCTCCTCGCGCTCGATCCTCTTGTCCCAGGCCTCGCGATCCATGCCGAGGCGCAGGTGGCGGCCCTGCATCTTGTTGCGCGGGGCGGGCTTGAAGCGGCGATTGGAGCCCTTGAAGAGATCCGGGTGGACCTGCTCGGCGGGAATAAAACGCACCTGCAGGATGTGGCCGAACATGAGGTACTTGTCCATGGTCTCGGCGACGATGCGGGCGACTTCGACGTGGGAGAACTCGACGAAGGCGAAGTGCTTGCTGCGGCCGGTCTTCTTGTTGCGCGACACACGGACGCGGTTGACTTCGCCGAATTGCGAGAAGTAGGCCTTCATCTGGTGCTCGTAGAAACCGTGGGGAATGCGGCTGTGGAGAATGATGTTAGCATGCGAAAAAGACTTGGGAAGCATGGCGCAGCGTACCCGACATATATCACACCAGGACCTCCGTCGCTCTTGGCCTTGCTCAGCTTCTTGCGCAGCTTCTTCTCATCAGGTATGGCGGGAACGTCGGCAGTGTTGCCCTCATCCTCGCCGTCCTCCTCATCGTCGTCGCTCTCGAAACCCTTCAGCAGAGCGGTGGTCTGGTCATTCTCGGCGTCACTCTCGTCTTCGCTATCGTCAGAAGCAGGCTCCTCTTCGTCGGCGGTCTCTTCGACCGGGGCGGGCTCCTTGGTAGCCTTGCGCTTCTTGCCATTCACGGCCTTGACGGCGGGGGCAGGCTCCTCAGCAGGCTCCTCAGCTGGCTCCTCGGTCTCCTTGGTCGCCTTCTTCGACTTCGACTTCTTGCTGGCGGGCTTCTCGACGGGCTTCTCGGCAGGCTTCTCGACAGTCTTCTCTTCCTGCTCCTCAGCCGGTTCGGCGGCCTTCTCCTTGCTCGCCTTCTTTGACTTCTTGCCAGCAGGCTTCTCGACGGGCTCCTCAACGGGCTTCTCTTCCTTGTCTTCGGCGTCGTAGAAATCGGAGGCGCGCTTGCGAGAGGACTTGGGCTTTACAGCAGCGACGGATTCTTCCTCCTTGGGCGCATCCTTCTTGGACTTCTTGCTAGGCTTGACGGAGGCGGGCTGCTCTTCGGCAACGGGAACTTCGGCCTTCTTGGACTTTTTGGTGGACTTGACGGGAGTGGGCTGCTCCTCGGCGACGGGGACTTCGGCCTTCTTGACCTTCTTGGTGTTGGGCGAAGAAACAGCGCCGCCGCCTGTGGGGATTCAATTAGCGGAAGTTTGGTATTGCGCAGGGAAATTCATACTCTTGCGCTTCTTGGACTTGGTGTCGGGAGCCATGTTCGGTATGCTTTGTCTGCGGTCTCAAACTTGTGAGGATGCTGCGTTGCGCGGTGCTTGCCCGAACTTTTTTCTGCAAACACGCGCGAAGCGCCGAAGAAGCGCCGCCCGCCGTCGCCGTCTGCCTGGATAAACACCCAGACGGTGCCCCACCTCCCAGAGCCACATCAAAACTTGACAGCATCTGCGCTTCTTCGATCGCTCTTCACTCTCCTCGCGTCCATCGCACACTCAGCGTGCCTCGAGTAACCGCCAAGATGTCCGGCGTCAACATGTTCGATGACGGCGCCTGGGACGATCGCTCCCTGGTCCGCGGCTGGAACACGCAGGTCCAAGAGTACTCCGTAAGTCATGACTCTTTCCAAACGTGCGCGCAACCTGATAAGATCTTCAGAAGTACCATGGTCTCAAGACGACGGGCAGGGGCGCCAAACTTGACGAGCGTCTCTCCGCGGAAGAAATCACTGAACTCAAGGAGTACTGAATCCTAGACAAACCCTCTCCTGCCAAGTTCATCTATGACGTTAATAGGCACAGCCTCGCCGACTCTGACGAGCTCGAGGAGATGGGCGTTCATCTTGAGGATGCCGAATCCGACGTCAATCCGAACGAAGATCTCCAGGATACCTCCATGGAGGACAACGGCACCGTCTACACGGCTCAGCTGAACGAGTCCGCCGACACCTCATTGAAAGACGCCGTCACTGTCGAGACTGGATCCGAGGAGACTGACGCCGCCGAGCTCCAGCTGATGCAAGAGCAGCAGCAAGGTCACCAGCACCGCACCCCGGCCCATCCTTTCCCGGGAGCTACCTCCGCCGCTGCGCCTGGTCAGTGTTTGCCCATGTTCATGCGGATGCGCCGTCTTCCGCGTGTCCGTCCGTTCCGACCTGTGGCTGATTGTTGTTTTAGGTCAAGACGAAGCTCTTAAGAACATGATGATGTCGTGGTACTACGCTGGCTACTACCAGGGAATCTACGATGACCAACGCCGTACTGCTAGCTCGGCCAAGTGAGAGAATCTTTGAATTCATTCGGCGGTATGTAGTCTTCAGGAGGAGCAACATCAGTGAAGTAACTCTCAGCAGAAAAGTATACATTTCCATGGCTATGACAGTACCTGGTCGGCTACCCAGTGGGCCTTTTGCACATACCCGCTTTGCTGGGAGGTGAGCCTCTAGATGCTACTAACATGTTGGAAAGAGTATTTGGATGCAGACCGGCCTCCCACACCCCTCGAGATATTCGGCCACTGATTGGCCTCCAACGGATCGGGCAGAGAGTCGTGAAACGCGGGATGTCGTCGGTCATCGTGGCGCATGCCGTGGGGCATGGTGCAGTCGTCCCCACAACCCAGCTGAACTCTGCATCATGATGGTGCTTAAACTCGGTTGTGTGTTGACGATGACACCAATCCAAAGGATTGTGCCTGGACGGATGAGGCGGAAGACTAACCGCAGGCGTTCGTCCTGATGATTACTTAGTGATCTTCGCATTCACGCAATGCTATTAGATGAAGGAGAATGCGGACGGGAGGATTTCCGGAGACGAAAGCCTTGGGTATGGAGGCGCTGAACACAAAGAGGCGCAGGCGCCCACTAACCCATCCGTTATCCGTCTTGTCCTGTCTTTTACAAGCAGCGAGTTGATGATCGGCAAAAGCTTGGAAAAGCTTGGCTCGTCGCTTGTTGTGGCATTGCGGAGTTTGGTTGTGGATCGCGGAGGCTGACACAGACCTGAGACACGACCCGAGACGCTCTCCACACACGACATGTCGAACCTTTTGCAGAGGCACTGCCCCGCAACGCCCAAATATGCAATTAAAGTTGGCTGTGGGCGCTGATCTAGGAAAATACGGACCACTTCTTGCGGTTATCTGTGATGCCGAGAGGCTATGGCGTTTCGCCTTGCCGTCTTGCGACACACACTGCTCCCGCCACAGCCGGTTGCAATTTTCAACATAGATTTAATAAAGGCCTTCTCTCATCCGCCCAAGCTCTGTACGCACTCATTCACCACTTCTGTAATAATCACTCTCATTGGGCCTTCTTCCGAGTCCAGTCTCTCTTTTTCACTTCCAACGAACGAACGTATTTGATACCCACCGCAGCGCGGTCTTTTGAGCATTTTCCATTCCTTCCAGCACATCTC
The DNA here is from genome assembly GCA_023082095.1 of Dothiorella sarmentorum. Taxonomy (NCBI): domain Eukaryota; kingdom Fungi; phylum Ascomycota; class Dothideomycetes; order Botryosphaeriales; family Botryosphaeriaceae; genus Dothiorella; species Dothiorella sarmentorum. The sequence continues at coordinate 163,121 of JAJMVL010000021.1, read as the reverse complement.
CACCAAAGAAATAATGAAGTACACGACCTTCCTCCCCTTCTTCGCCGCCACCGGCGCCCTCGCCGTGACCCACACTGTCATGGTTGGTGGTGTCAAGCCCCCGACGGATCCCACGGGCACGCCGACGCCCCAGCTCATCTACACGCCTGAGAACGTCATGGCTGCTGAGGGCGACGTCGTCGAGTTCAACTTCATGCAGATGAACCACACCGTGACGCAGAGCTCCTTTGACGAGCCGTGCAAAGCCATGGAGGGCGGCTTCGACTCTGGTTTCATGCCCAACCCGGACGGCGCGGCCGGCATTACCTACAGCGTGACCGTCAACGACACCAAGCCAGTTTGTGAGTATTCTCAGAACCCCAAAAACCCCTCGCGAACCAGTTTTTTTAACCGAGTAAAAAAGGGGCCTACTGCAAGCAAAAGACCGGCGTCCACTGCGGCAAGGGCATGGTCTTCAGCATCAACGCCGTCGAAAGCAGCGACAAATCCTTCGCCAGCTACAAGCAGCTCGCTATCCAGAAGAACGGCACGGGCGAGCTCACCACGGCCGCCATCGCCGCGACACCCGCCCCGGCCGTCCAGTCGACCGTCACACTCGCGGCCGGCGCCGCCGAGGCCACCGAGAGCGCCGCCTCCGTTGCTCAGGGCGACGGCCAGTGTTCCGATGGCTCCGCGTGCACTTGCTCGTGCTTGTGCGGCCAGAACAGCTTCCCGGATATCGCTGCTCAGAACAACTTCGGTGGCGTTGCGGGTACGTTTTCCTGGTCTCTCCCTAACGCGCTTTGGTTCACTCGGCTAACTTCTTTTTCAGGCATGATTCCCGGTGCTATGTAAGGAACGCTTTGACTCCGCGGAGACCTTGAGAGATGGGAGCGTTCAACGAAGCTGAGGAGGGTGAGACGAAATACCCGGGAAGATTTTGGGCTCGTTCGCTTGGAACACATTTGCTCGGCAATGAGCGAGGCCAATTCTTTCTTCCTTTCTTTTTCTACTTCAAAAACTTGGACAGGAAACTTTTCTGCTGTGCAGTTGTATTTGGGAAATTATTCCATGGTGGTGTGATGAATAGACCGCTGTGCTGGGAACATGGATTAGATGTACTAATTTCTGACTATGGAGGAAATATTTAACCCCCATTCCTCTCGACGTGATCATGTCTTGTGCCTTACTATATGGTCTCTTCTTTCTCGGGCTCCTCGAGCTTTCCTAACTCCGTCGTCTTACTCTACGCTTTTATTCGATTGCTTCGTGCCGGGCTTCCTTTTCTACCCGTCTGCTTTGAGCTCCCATCAGTGAATAGGACGAAAGCTGAAGTGTTTCACTTCTACCTCTCTTAGTATGTGAGCTTTACTCGGGCTCCGCATACTTGATAATGGAAATGGGCCAGTCTTCGAGTTTCGAGGGAACGATTGCTGCTTGAAGAAGAGCTGAAGTATCCACCCAGACGCCCACGCCATGCTATCCAGTCACCCCATCCGCGCCGCTTCCCCTCACGCGCCTTTGTACCCATACCTCAACCTCTCCAACCCCTCCACATCCACCGGCGCGAGCTGTGACCTGACCAAAAATACCAATGCGAGAACAACTGACACCCACCCCAACATCAGCCACGCATCCACCCAGCAGAGAAAAGGAAAGAAGACTTACGCGCCGGCAAACACCCCTCCCACCCCTCGACCTTCTCCCTCGCCGCCACCGACTCCAGCCACACAAGCGCACACAACGCCACGTTCAGCAGTGGCAGGAACCGCTCCACCGGCCCGTCGTCCACGCCACCGCTCCCAAGTATGCCGAGTACTTTCGCGAAGCCGCCTTTTGCGCGACCGGGACTTCCCAGCGGTATAAAGTGCAGTGTGAAGGCCGAGGCGACGAGGGAGGTGGCGGCGAGGGCGGCGGTCAGGAACTCGGAGAAGCTGGAGGGGGCGAGGAGGGGGCGGAGGTAGAGGGCGAGGGAGAGGGCCGGGAGGGCGAGGAAGGCTTTCTGTTTCATTTTGGTGGTCAGCGACGTTTTCTTCTCCTTTGGGGAATGTGAACGCTTTTTTTCTGTCTACCTTGTAGAAGGCGGTTTTGGCGGCGTCTTCGGTCTGCATCTGGGTGATGAGCTTTTCCTGCTCTGCACGGGGTGGAGGACGTCAGCGAGAATGTTAACTGGAGAACGTGGGAGTGCGCTGCGGACCTTCTTCGTCGATGCCTTCGGGGGGCTCGTCGGAGTCGGAGTCGTCGGGGTAGCGGAAGGCTTTTCGGAAACGTGTGGTAGCCATGGTTGTGGTGAGTGAGCGTTGTTTGTGAGAGCGCTGTGGTAGTGATGGCGCGGGGAGCTTTGGGAGCTTTGGTCGACGCATGACGCAGACGCGCAGCACGCGACGAGAAGATGTTGCCGCTTCGGAGTCAACGGGGAGCACTACAGCCAGATGTGAAAGGGCTGTGACCAAGTCACATTTGCTCTCTATCTGACTGCTTCAACATGGAAATGCTCTAAAAGCGGCTGGCAATCTCTACCTTACAATTTGCCGTATGATTTCGCAGCCGCCCAACATCCCAGCACCGGCCACACCTCGTCGCGCCGCGGGCAAACCTCCGCTGATCATTCGAGCTTGCCGCACAAACCTCCATCTACCACCACCAACCCATCTCCACCGCAACAATCCCAACGCCACACAAAAAAATAACCGCCGCCATGTCCCAACTACGACCGACCCTCCTCCGCCTGCGCCCGCGCCTCCCCACCACCACCGCCAATGCCACCCCCCTCCTCCGCCGCACCCTCATCGCCGCGCCCAAGCCCAACTCAGGGCCCCTCATGACCCGCCGCGCCGACCGCGCCCTCCCCTCCATCCACACCTCCTCTTCGATGCGCTGGAAGCTCTCCCTCCCGCTCTTCGGCCTGCTCATCGCCGCCTCGACCGCCGCCATCTTCAACTACCAGAAAATGTCCAGCCCCGTCGTCGAGAGCACCATGTACGCGCTGCGCACGCACCCGCGGGCGCGCGAGGTGCTGGGCAGCGAGGTTTACTTTGCGCAGCCGGGGTTGCCGTGGATTTGGGGGTCGATTGATCAGCTGCACGGGCGGGTGGATATCAGTTATGGGGTGAGGGGGAGGGCGGGGAGGGGGACGGTGCGGTTTAGGAGTGAGAGGGTGGGGGGCAGGATGGGGCATGTGAGTTTATCCCCCTTTTTTCTTTTCGCCCGCTGTTGGGGTCTGGTCTTCCCGGTTTTTGGCGGTTTGAGGTGTGGAGAGGTACTGGTTTGCGCGGCTGGGCTGGACGGCTGGACGGCTGGACGGATGAAGGGCTTTCCGTCTACGCGTCCTGATCCATAAATGCCGGTTCAGCGCGATGAGGGGGAAGAGATTCCGGAAAAGCAGCTGCGAAGATGATACACGGCAGAGGACGATGAAGAGGAGGATGTTGTTGCAGAGCGCAGCGGGGCGTACTGCTTGAGGACACCGCCCCCAGACAACGCCGCGTCTCGGGAGACCACTTCAACAGCACAACGATTCGATGGGACGGCACGCTAATGCAACCATCTCTTGCAGTTCGAGACGCTGGAGTGGAGCCTGACGACCGACGACGGCGAAATCATTTCACTCTACGATAGCGAAGGTCATGACCCGTTCAGGCGAGTTCAGGGTGACGACGAGGATTAGCAAAATGGTTTAGGCGAAAAGAGACGTGGTCCAAAGAAGGAAGAACAGGTGTACGAGCTGAGACATTAGAGCAACGAATTGGGCAGCGGAGACGCAAGGGTCGGAGTGTATCATATATGCATCAAGCGGGCATGCAGGGCGTTGGGCGGGGGAAACTTGGTTTGTATATGCCGGCCCCAAGAAAAAGGGCTTAGCGGGCATTACAAAATCTCTCGAATCATTCTTCTTCCTCTCTCCAGAGCAGATCGCGGCAGGGGAGTGTCCGTATCGCCCGCTCCAATGGGAGTGTTTTGGTGTGGACGCTGGGCTATATTGCGACGGGTCTTAAGAAGGGGGCGGGTTATAACGTCGCAGCCCATAAATCTTATTTCGACCTTGACCTCAACCTTGCGATTGCCGCTGCTGCTGATTCTGATAGCTCATTGCTTCTACACTAATCCTGGATCTGGCGGGTTCATCAATTACTTTCTGCAGGAGGCGGACCTTTGCATTTTAATGCTCGGTTGCTTTTCATGCCATATCATGCAGTTTGAGCACATCCTCTCCTGCAGACGTTGACGAGACATGCTCGACGGGAAGATGCTGACTGGCAGCATAGGAGTAGGTAGGTCACAGATAAGCAGGTTATCTGCCTGCCTCAACTGCCAGGTCACATTACAAGGTTTGGGGGTCGAGAGGAAACCGAAGCTCCCTGCTGTCTTCGCATCATGCTGTGACTATCATACTCCTATGCATCGATCAGCAGAATTGCTTCAAGCACATGCCGGCAGAATGGAGATGTGTGACGTCAAGTTCTCACACGGAAATAGAGGTGTACTTTTGATCTTTGTTTGATTTTGCTCAGGCAGAAGAATTGCTCTACTAATCAAAGTGAATAAGGAAAGTAGTCGTTATCTTCGTTGTATACATTAACGACCCATCAAAGCCATTTAATCCCAGCTGAGTCAACTGCACGAAGGGAGAGAATCGTTCCATCGTGCATTTAACCATCGCCGGTGTTTTCCTTCCCTCCATAGCCAGAATTCAAAGAAAAGGAGTGAATCATTTTCCCTGTCCTCTGCCACCTTATCCCCTCGTTTCCCATCAAAAACATTGCTGCGCCAAGATTGTGTGTTCCTCCCATGAAGAAAAAGAATTCCGAATGCTCTCGAAAAGAACGAAAGCAATCCCAGCCGCAAAAAAATACAAGTTAAAAGGAATGACTCGCTACGGTTGCTAGCGCGTCCATAGCATCAAACACAAAACTGTTGAGTTAAAGAAAGGAAGGGAAGGGAAAGGGTATATCCGATCGTGGTTTAAGGTCGTTAATAAAGGTGGTTGGGGCCTCAATGCCATCGCAGCCCATCATCTTTTTTTGCTCTAAAGGCTTTGGCTCACGCGTCTTGCTCCACCACCGTGCGCTTGGAGAAGGGAAGGCCCCAATCAGAAGTCCTGGGGCAGCTCATAGGGGTTGTCATCCTTGGAGCGCTGGCTGGGGTGGTGGGCCAGGTCAGGCCGCTTGACGTCGTTGTTGCCGAGGTTGGCGAAGCGGGGGTTGGAGTTGAGCGGGCTGGAGATGTTGATGGGGAAGCGGCCCATGCTGCTGCGCTTGCGGTGGTGCTTCTTCTCGCCCTTCTCGCTCTTGTCGCTGTCCTTGCTGGAGCTCTTCTTGTGACGGCGCGTCTTCTCGCGGAGCGTGGGCGCCGCCGTCGTGGTGCCGGCCTCGGACACGGCGTACGGCGGGAGCTCGGGGACCGGCGGCTTCTCGTCATCGCCTCCAAAGTAGGAGCGGCTGTAGTTGGAGGCCGTGTAGCGCGAGGTGCGGAAGTGCGAGGGCAGCAGGGAGGCCCGGGCTTGCTGGAAGATGGTGCGGGTGGGCGAGTAGGTCGGCTTGGGCGAGGGAGGGGTGAAGACGGGAGGGGAGGAGATGGAGGGAGCATGGTGCGACTGAGCAGAGTTGGAGGGAGCAGGGGACCTGGACGAGGCGAAAGGAGATTGGTGGATGCTCATGCTCTGCATAGACGACTTGATGCTCAGCGTCTTCTCCGCCTCCAGCTGGGCCTCTGCATCCTGGACGGCCACGGCACCGGAAGAGCGGACGTTGCGGGCCGTGATGCCAAGCTTGCTGTCGCGGAAGACATAGCTGGCGATGATGTTGACGACGCCCATGACCAGGATGATGATGCCAGAGCTGATGACGACGCTCCAGAATGCAACGCCCAGGTTCTTCACATCCGTAGCGTTCTCGTTGAGATTGCCCAGGGTGTTGACGCCCAGCAGGATCATGGCGAGGCCGAGCGTGACAAAGCCATGCTGAGGGCTCAGGAGGGGCCAGTTCTTGCGGAAGTAGCTTCGGAACAGGCAAGCTTCGGAAGCGATGAGGAACACTGCCGGAGTCAGTTCATGCTGCCATTGGAATGAGACGGCTCATGCAACAGGGAGAGAACCAATGGTGGTGGTTGAATGCGTCCAGGGCAGATGCTTGCCAAGCAGTGTGGTGTGCTGGCAGAAGGAGAGTGGTGAGGGACTTACTGCTAATGCAGGCGGAAATGACGTGACTGCAGCCATCGAAGAAGAAGAATTGGGAGACAACGATGGTCTTGACCAGCATGAGGATGCTCGCGGTGGCGACCATTAGGAGGGCGATGATGTTCAGGGCGCGGATGACATTAAGGACGATGTAAGCCGGACCAGCCAGGCTCTTGGAGATGAGGAGCGACATGATTGTGGATGCGCGTGTGGGTGAAAGTGGTGAAGGCTGTACAGCTGCTCTGCAGGTAGCTGGGGGTGGGCGGCAGTCGTCGAGACTATCGTTGGTGGTTGTGAAAAGTTGAGGGGCTGCTCAGCAGGCGCGTATGCAAAGAAAGGCGGGCGTCGAGAGCCACAGAAAGTAGTTGTAGAGAAAGAAAGGAAGAGAAGTCCAAAGCCGCTGGGGCGAAGGCAATCTTCCAGCTCACGAGAGTCGTGAACGACGACAATAGAAAGGTCAACGACAATAGGCACAATAGAACATGAGGAGAGAAGGTGAGAGCAGCGAGGAGAGCGATGGCATTAGTTATTCAGTCACCAGGCCGTGGTCGGGCGGTCGCGAATAAGCTGGCCTGCCGCTCATTTCCAAGGGCCAATGGAGCCTTGGGATGTTGGCAGCCTATGAAACAACGGCCTGGGGCGGGAGCCGGATGGGCCATGAAGCATGAAGGTGTTTCTACGGCGCTCCCGCGTAGCGAGCCCGGGAGCGATCTGACCAGTAAAGCGCCAGTGCGTGTCTAGCTTGTCGCAGTTGAGCGCGGAGGGATTGGCTGGGGTGTGAGCTTGTGGTGTTTCAGAAGCGCGAGAGCCTCCGCAGCACTGCAGCGGCACGCGCCTACGCATCCAGCCGTGAGCGCCAAAGCCAGCCAGCGCGCGACCCAAAGAAAACCTGGCATTTCCAAGATTCAAAGGCCCCACGATCGCTGCCCGTTATCTGTGGCGACCATCGTGTCGGTGACGATGAAAGGCCGCGCTCAGAGCAGCAGTTCGCACACGGCGGTCGCGCTGGCGGTCGGTCGAGTCGGTGAAGTTTGCCCGTGGGCGTGAGCGTGGGCGTGGGCGTGGGAAGGCGCCGATGACCGAGTCTTTGAGCTTCCAGAATCTCTGCCAGCCAACCAGCTCGGCGCGCTAACTAAATTTAAATCTGGCCGCCTCACCACTTCCTCGCCCGCAAACTCTCACTCTTTTCTCAGCCTCCAAACCCCCGTGCTTCTCTCTTCAAACTGCTAGCGCCCACGAGCCCCCTTCCCGAAGAGCCTCACCACCCATCCGCGACAGAAACAATCATGGCTCGTGGCAACCAGCGTGACAAGGCCCGCGAAAAGGCCCAGAAGGCCGCCGCCGGCACCGTAAGTCAGCCCCTTCTCAAGACGCCCACCGAGTTGACTCTGATGCGCTGCAGAAACACAAAACCACCGTACGTCTCTGTGTTCGGCGAGCGTCCCCCCTGCCGCACTAACCACCATTTTTCTCTCCATAGATGACCGGCACCGAGTTCCAGAAAAGCAAGGAAGACGCGGCCGCCATCATGCGTGCGAAGCAGGCTGCAGGTTCGTTTTTCTCCACCCATCCACCCTCTTCATAAGTATTCTCTGCATTCTGACACCGAACAGCCGACGCCAAGAAGGCCGCCGATGGCAAGAAATAATGGCCCTGGCCTCCGTCCCTTTGGGCAGCTCGCAGTCGCTGCTCTTCACCAGACCTTCGGGTCGGCGTTTGCTTTTGGGGGGGCTTGGAGTAGATTAGGTGTTTTTCTTTGATTGGGTTTTGTTTCCTTTTCTGTTTTTTCCCTGCGTCCAGCGTCGGGGATGATACCAACTTTCGTCAGACCAAACGGTGAAACAAGCATAAAATTACGGCCCCTGGGTGCCGTTTTTTTTGCCACTCGAACCACGTCTTGCTCATTCTGCCCTTCTCTGTCTTAGAATTTTATTGCTCAAGGAAAATACTCTCGTCACGAGTATAGCGAAACAAAAAAGCAATCAATCCATGAGAGCATTATTTACCCGACCAGATCCCTGAACCCTGCATTACTACTCTAGGAAGGAAGGAACACCCATCCGCTTTCTCACCCCATCAAATCTGCAGTTCCCGAGCTAATCGCAAAAAAGAAAAAAAGGCAACCGTCGTCAGACCCTTTATTTCTAGCTTTTCCACCGTGCTCAAAACTCAAATCCGCCTTGGACCTAGCCCGCCACGTGCCTAGGATTCAAAAGGATTCGATCAAACGTCATCAGGGTCGCGCCTTGTTTGCTCGGGACACTCAACGGCTGCCGCATACCGTTGGGTTTGGCGTCGGAAGGCCAAAGTGAAGAATACGAATCCTCCAAGAGATTAATGGTTTCGCTGTGTTCTGGTGGTGTGATTCAAGGTCGATATGGGATGGTTGCCAAGAAAAGGGAAAGAAAAAGTAGCCTCACGACACTGAACGCTGATGTGCGTGTCTCTGCTGCAAAGCTTCCTGCTTATATGGACAAGCAATCTTCCCTTTCAGCGTCCGTGGCGTGGTGATGGTACGCCCTGCAGTCCAACTCCGGCTCCGGAAGCGACTCCGTGAACACCGCGGCCACCGCCCTGCTGCCCGCATTGAAAGTCTCGAAGACGAACCGGGGAGGCCAGTCATTAGCAACGCCGGGCAGAACGGGGTGGCTGCGTGCGTACTCGTTCGTTAGCAGCTTGCAGAGCGACGAGTCCTCGGGCACGTGGTCGTAGATGTAGGTGATCATGGTCGGGCCCGGGAGGGGGTAGCGCTTACGGAGGTAGAAGATCATGGTGTCCATCGTGTCGTTACGGAGCTGGGGCACGTCGTAGTTGTCGGCGAAGACGTAGAGGGAGGCGAGGCGGGATAGTTTGGACGTGTTCACGAGATCGATGGCGACGGGGACGGCGGGGGCAGCGGCCACGTCGTTGTCGGAGTCTTTGTGGTCCGGTAGGTTGATGATGACCCTGCGCGAGTACAGCCATTCCACGAATAACTCGAACGTGCTAAGATCCGTTACAGGGAGGTCCAGCTTCTTCTCTTGACCTTCTTTGAAAGGGCCAAGGAAGGTCTTCTTGAAGAAGGGGGAGACGTCGCAAAGGGCTGACTGGTGAAGCACGAACTGCTTGCCTCCAACTCCGACATGGACGTGGACTGTCGTCACCGCATCGCTGCTACTTGAAATAAGTGAGAATGCCGAAAATTAGGGTGCTTGGTACTTACAGGCAGGTGAGGTTGCGGTATCCTAAACCTGTGCGAATCTCTGGGTCCGGCATGGTGTCAACCGTCATCTTCTTTCTGCTGAGGCTCGAAGGCCGCTTCCGTCTGAAGCCGTGTCCAGGCATCGTTGCACGAAAGAGGTCGTTTCCCTCGTCCTCTGTTGAAGAAGGTCGTGAAGGTTGGCCAGAGGTTGTGGAACTTGTGCAGGTTCGGTTTGGAACTTGAGCCTTATCCTTAGCAATTGATAAGGGCATGCCATTCACGGAAGTCACGGGACCATTCGAGCAGGTCGAGCTCGGAAGTTCAAGCTTAGCGAAGTGGCAGTTGAAGCCTGTGGATTGGTTGAGGACTGCTGCCTTCCATCGCGAACTAGAGTGGACCGCGGTGTGTCCCACGTTGCGAAGCGCACCTCTCCAAAGGTTTGTGTTAAGGATGCGGAGAGTGAGAGTTGTCTTAGCTAGCTAAGAGGATGCGGAAGTCCTATATACCCCTACCCAAGCCCGGGTCATCGTTGTTCCAGGCCCGTTGGTGACCATTTGGGAGGCTGCTAGCAGAATCCGTAACAGTTTGGTTCATATTCTCTCCTAGCTGAGATCAACACTGAGGTTTGTCAGTGCAGTGTCTTCTAGCTCGAAGATGGCGTGTAGCAGTGGTAAAAGAGGAGTAGTCGAGTCTCAAGAGAGAGCTTTGAAAGTCGTTTCCAAGTCGCACAGTTGCACGGGCAGGGCATGTACAACGTAGATGCATAGTAGCATTTCTTCAAGCTCGGTAAGTGGATGTGATGGATGGGAAAGGCACGTCCAAGTCATTGTTGCTGTCTGAAGTGACCGCCATCCCGCCAATAGCATCGAATTACCTGGGCCTCGAGACTGCAGTAGACGGATTATTTAGCCAAACGACAAACACCAGTTCAATCTACATGCTACTTGTGAGGACCTGTGCATGGATTCCCAAGGTAAAAGGTGCTTCGGTTGAGAAGGGGAATTAACAGATGGAATACACTTTTACCCGAGTTTCTATGAAGGCTACAGTATCTATCGGGACGCATGAGCCACTCAACCTGTACACGAACTACCAGCCCCCAACCGATTTTGAACAAATGACGTAAGTCAACCGCGAGCCACCTTGAAACTCCAAGGCCAAGGACGACAAAGAAAAAAAGAGAAAGGCTTCAAACCATTCGCCGAGCCAGCAGTGAGATTACGCAAAGCGCTCCCTCCACTCCCTGCTCCCCGCATCTCTCCACCCATCTGCCGACCGTCCTCCCAGCCCCACACAACCTCCAGTCCATTATTTCGAGCCGCTGGTCATGCGCAGGGCGAAGTTGACGACGACGGCAGCCAGCAGGGCGAGGGCCAGCACGGTGGGGCCGAAGCGGTCGTCGAAGCCGCCCTGGCCGCGCTGGCGGATGCTCTTGGCGCGCCAGTGGAAGGTGATGAGGGCGTAGATCATGGCGGCCATGGCGACGAGGGTGAAGAGGCCGGCGCTGATCTGGCCGACCTTGTCACCAAAGTTGAGCAGGCCGACGGCCAGACCGCCGAGGATGACGGTGAAGTTGAGCCATGACAGGAAAGTGCGCTCGTTGGCGAAGAAGACCTTGGGCTCGACGCGAGTGGGCAGGGCGATGCGCTTGCCTGGAGGTATAGGAGGTTAGCAGGTGGTGGTTGCGACAGCTGAGGCCATGGAGTGCGGTGCGCAGAAGATGCATACCCGGCGCAGTCTGGAGGAGAGGTTGGCTCGACATTGCGGATCGACGTGCTCGGACGTGCTCAGAGATGAGGGAGGCGTGGCGCAGCAATTCCAATAAAGTAGGCGAGAGCACGGCAGGGAGAAGAGGCAGAGAGAGAGATCACAGCAATGGAGAAGTGTGCAGTCGTGCGACGAGGGAGAGGAAGTCGCAGCGGAGAAAAAAGGTGACAGAGCTTGTTGCGGCGGTACAGTAGTAGTAAGTTCGCGGCGCACGAGGAGGGAATGGAGCTCTCCGGTTCGTGGACGGGAGACAAGCTTTCTCATTGGTCCCCGCTTGTGCCCGTCTACGTTGTAATCCAATTGACGAACCCGCTCGTATCGCCGACTCTCCGCTCCTGTCCCTCTCCGCCCGCCAACCGCCAACCAGACAACAACACCTACCCGACCGCAAACGCCCCACCCTCCTCGCTCCAAACACTTAACCACGACCTGACAACCCTAGCGCACAACTTAAAACCCTCTTGAACACCCACTCCACCACACCGCAACACCGCACACCATGGCCACTCCTGTAAGATTGACGTGTTCTCCCTCTCTCCTATTGCCGTCCGCTGACTCCCATTCTCGCGACAGCCCGTCTCCGAAACCCGCCTGAAGCAGATCGCTACCGATGTATGCTCTCCACGCTGGAACCCCCGCTTGCCGCATCCATGACCGCTAAGAAGACTTTCCACAGGCATGCGATGCCGCCGTTGGCAGTGCCGAGAGCTACATCCACGCCTCGACAGCCGAGTGGAACAACACCATCATCGTGCGTGGCCTTCTTCCCGCCGCCTGAAAGAAAGAGAACCAGACCCAAGAAAAGCAAGCACGGAAGAAACAAAAGGAAGCAGCAGTAGTAACAGGAAAGCGTTTGCACGCAAGCAGAACACGATCCTCAAGTCGCTGATCAGCGAGACGAGCACCGGCCCCAACAACCAGCCGCCCTTCAAGTACGCCGTCAACAGCACCATCATCCAGCACGCCCCGACGTTCCAGCGCACCGCCGAGAGCGACTCGGCCGAGGAGCAGACGACCAGCCTCGCCAAGGTCGGCCGCCGCGGCATGCACAGCGCCGCCGGCGCCTACTGGAACAGCGAGAAGGACGGCATGTGGTCGTTCAAGTACGACGGCGGCGAGAAGAAGGGCCTGGACGTTGTCATCAACGTCATGTGGATTGCCCTCTAAATGCATCGCTCGGAGGAGGATGAGAAGGAGGAGCACGGACAGGAGAGAAAAGGAGTGGGAGGTGGAATCTGCAGAGATATGTTGTGCAGCTAGCGCTTGAGCATCACGCGGTTGGAGCTGGAGCCTGGAGTACCCTACACTTGTTGGTTTCTGGGCAAGGACACTACCAGGGTTTATTCGTTGGTATTTCCTCTATTGTGGCATTTTATCACTTGGTAAACGATTGCCCATCTTGTGCGGGGCGTCGTCGGATTGAAACTGGCTACGGATACAGGATTACCCGGAAGGTAAAAGGCCCTTTGGATATAATTTCTTAGCGGGCGAGGTAACAAGTTCTTGTATATCAGTTTTTTTCCCCTTTCGTCTTGCTTTGCTTCTGCTCGTATCATGACCAGCCCTAACAACGCGTCAATCCCGGATTGGACAACTGGATATAACACTGCGTGCCCTGTTGCGTCGCACCGCAGCCCTCACTACCCCCGATTGGCCCACCACGACTCAAGCCCCCTCACCAGTGCAGTGCTTCACAAACCGCTCCCAGTATGGCAGAAAAGTCTCGGGCTGCTCCCAGAAGGGCGTGTGGCCCAGCCCCGGCAGCCTGTAGCACTTGCCCTCCCACAGATTCTTATACTTTATCTCATCCAAATAGTCGAGGTTCACAAACGGCTCCTCCGCCCCGTTAACAACAGCGCAAGGCACGCCGCTCTCCTCAACGAGCTTGACCTGATCCGCCCCAAACCCCCCCTCAAAGGCCTCGAACATGATCCGCCGCGCGCGCCCATCGGTCCGCACCGCCGTGTCCCTGATCCACGGCTCGCGCGGCCCGCGCGCCGCCTCGAACGGAAATTCGTCATAATCCGCCTCGGTCCACGCCTCCTTGGCCGCCAGGAACCCGCCCGCCTCCTCCTGCCTCTTGCGCTTCTCCTCGGGCGACCCGTTCCCGGCGAAGCCGCGCCGCACCTGCTCCGCGCCCAGGGCTGGCGGCGTGCCTGTGATCATGATGCCCTTGATGCGGGCGGGGCCGAGGCGGGCGATCAGCTCGATGGCGTTGTGGCCGCCGAGGCTCCAGCCGAGGACGATGGCGTGGTCGACTTCGAGGGCGTCGAGGACCTGTGCCGCGCAGTCGGCGTAGCCGGGTTGGGTGTAGGTGGCTTCGGGGTGGGGGGCATTGGTGCTGGCGCCGTGGCCGGGGAGGTCGAGGGCGAGGGTGCGGTGGGCGGCGAGGGACGGGGTGGTGGCGGAGAGGGCGAGGAGGGGGGTGAAGATGCGGGAGGAGGAGGAGTTGCCGTGGAGGAGGAGGAGAGTGGGGAGCGTGGGGAGCGTGGGGAGCGTGGGCCCGGTGTCAAGGACGGAGATGGTGCCGTGGGTGGTGAGGAGGTGGTGGGTGGTGGGTTTGAGGGTGTCGGGGGTCGTCATTGTTTATTTGTCGGTGTCTGTTTGTTTTTCCTTTTTTTGGGAAGGTGAATGAGGATGGATGGAGGAGTTGGTGAGTATCATCAAGCAGGCTGAGAGCTGCTGTTATCGGCTGAGCGGGGAACGAATTATTGCGCAACGTGCGATCGTCTACCCCGCTCTCAAGGCAACCCGATGCAACATAAGTATCGAGCTGTGATGCAAGACTTATGTTCACAGACAGTGGGGTCACACTATGGGAGTGGCGCAACTGTACTGAGACTATCGACGAGAGGGGTAGCAACTAGGTATCGGCACGCCTAGCTTCCGCCTTTGTTGACCTCCGCCCGTCTCCGAATTCAGGTAAAACCTCGCGCCTTTTTCCACCTCCACTATTCATTCAACCTCGTGGTAACAAGGTCGTCAGTCCCACGTCGCAAGTGGGGCTCGTTCTTCGCTCGGCCCCCGAGAACATGTAGACACCTACGATCCATTGTCCTCCCTGCCTTTGCAAAAAGCCATCGTGCAGTCCAACCTACTTTTTTTTTTGGAACTGCCATGGCGAATCCGCATCTGCTTCGCCAAGTAACCCAAGCGGAAAGCCCTCCTAAGCAAGACGCTGCTCCGTGACTGTGCCGCACCTTCTGCACGTATACGCGTAATGAGCTCCGCTGCGCCGCTGCCGTGTCGCGAAAGGAAACCACACTTATCCGCCTATAAACCGCCAGCTTTCCCGCCCTGCTTCTGCTTTTTGCTTTTTGCCTTGCTTCCCTGCTGCCTTGACCCCTGTTTTCCTGTTACCATGGCTGCTGCACCTCTTCAAGCATCCATTGAGGTGGATGAGACAGTCCGTTTCCCTCGTACCTTGTGCAGCTTAACTCCCGATAGCTAACCCCAGATTTCCAAACAGCATCGAGGAAACGACTCCGCATATGGCGACGATCTGTTCGTATTTCGGCTTCCACACAGTCCGCCAATACACCTACTTACATCTCTCCACTGCAAGCCAGAGCTACACGACTTCCATAGCGTCGAGCGTGCAAGCCTATCCTTTCGTCCACGGCCGTCGCTTCCACGCCTACAGAGAGGGCACCTACCAATTCCCCAATGACGAACAAGAGCAGGACCGCCTGGACATGGTGCACGCCCTCCACTCGGTCATCAAGGACGACAAGCTGTTCCTGGCTCCCGTGACGCCGAAGCGGGTGCTAGATGTCGGCACTGGAACCGGGTTGTGGGCGGTGCTGGTGGGTGAGTGCTTGACCGCCTTGAAAAGCCAGGAACCGGAGAAGTGCTGACGCTGGACCATAAGGCGACGAGTATCCGGATGCGGAAGTGGTAAGAAACGATGCGGCCCTCCTTTTCGAGCTACAGCTGAGTGTTTGCGTAAAAGATTGGAAACGACTTCAGTCCAATCCAACCACGATGGGGTAAATTTCCACGGCCCAATTCGGCAAAGGCGATCATACTAAATGATTGAGCAGTCCCGCCCAACGTCACCTTCGAAGTCGACGACGTCGAAAGCGACTGGCCAGACCGCTCCCCCTTCAACCTCATCCACGTGCGCTACATGGCCGGCAGCATCCGCGACTGGCCCGCGCTCCTGCGCAAGTGCTACGACAACGTGAGCCCCGGCGGCTGGGTCGAGTGCTCCGACTGGGACCTGCTGCCCTACTCGACCGACGACAGCATGCCCGCCGACGACGCCGTGCTGCAGCTGCACGAGCACCTCGTCGAGGGCACCGACAAACTCGGCCGAACGGTTCGTCCGGGTCCACGGCTGGAGGAGTGGGTCAAAGGGGCGGGGTTTGTGAATGTGAAGCATGAGTGGAGGGTGGTGCCGTTTGGGATGTGGGCTAAGAGCGAGAAACACGTGAGACCTGGCTTCCTGAATGTTGGGGAAAGGCTGTTTTGCTGACTAGAATGGCCAATAACCAGAAAAAAGCCGGGGCGATCAACCAGATGCAGTTCATGGAGGGGATGGAGGCCTTCACCATCGGCGTGTTCACGCGGACGCTCGGCTGGACGCCCAAGGAGCTTGAGGTGTTCCTGGAAAAGGTGAAGAAGGATGCCTTGGACAAGAACAGGCATAGGCAGTTCAACTTGTAAGTTCCTTTTTCTGGCTCTTGATGGGGACACTTGGCTGACTGTTTGATTCTGCAGCCATATCGTGTACGCACAGCGGCCGGCGGCGTGAACTGGCGAGTAGTGTAACTCAGGCGTGAGTGGGTTGGTGAAGGCGATGCAAACTTATCCGGAGTTGAATAGTTCGTCTGCATAATAGTTGCTTATTCACACCCTGCCTTAATCGTCTGGATGTAACTTAGCGGATTTGCGCAGTATGCTCGTTGGCCCAAGAACAATCAGTCTGGTTCTGTGCGTTTACGTCGATGAGCTCTGACACTATGTTAAACAAGTTAATTTACAATACTACTACATTTTACCTCTTCGTACTTTTCACAATTATGCTTTTTTTTTTTTTTTATCCCTCCAGAGACTTCTCCCTCTTTTCCACCTCATTCCCATACCACCCGTTCAACCTCATCAAATACTCCCCCAACAACCCCGCCCCAATGGCTCCCCCAGTCATCCAACACCCATTCCTAAACCACCACCAACAATCCGCCACGCTCTTCAACCTCACCCTCCAAATCATCGTCCCCAGCGTTGCCACCGCGCCCCCACAGCTCCCCACAAAGAACACCGGCCCCGCCCCCACCGCCACCCCCGCGCCCGCCAGCAACGCGACCTGCACCGCCGCAAGCCCCGCCAGCACCGCCTTGGTGTTCCCCTCGTGGGCGAGCGCGATGCTCTTGATGCCCGCCTTGACGTCGTCCTTGATGTCCATGTGCGCGTAGATCATGTCGTACAGCACCGTCCACGCGACGCAGCTCGCGTACAGACACCCAGCGGCCGTCAGGTCGACGGGCACGCCCAGCGCCGGGAAGCCCATCAGCGCGCCCCACGAGAAGGTCAGGCCGAGCACCGCCTGGGGGTAGTAGGTGACGCGCTTGGCGAGGGGGTAGCTCGCGACGAGGATGAGGCTGGGGGCGCCGACGAGGAAGCAGGCGGGCTGGGGGAACTGGAGGAGCACGGCGAGCCCCGTGAGGAGCTGCGCGCCGGTGAAGGCAAGGGCGGCGGTGGGGCTCACGGCGCCGCGCGCGAGGGGCCGGAGGCGCGTGCGGGCGACGTGCGGGTCGAGGTTGCGGTCCCAGAGGTCGTTGATGGTGCAGCCGGCGCCGCGCATGACGAGGGCGCCTGTGGCGAAGAGGAGGGTGGTGCCGAGAACGGTGAGGGGTGGAGTGATAGCGGGTGTGGCGAGGGGGGCGGCGAGGAGGGTGCTGAAAAGACACGGGAAGAAGAGGTAGTAGGTCCCGACAGGTTTATCGAGGCGGATTAGCTCGGCATAGGGTACGAGAGGGGCTGGGAGGTGGGAGAGGAGGCCGGTGGTGGGGGGTTGATAGGCGGGGGGTTGCGATTGTTGTTCTGTGGTGGTGGCGGTGATGGTTTGCGCCTGTGGTACTCGGACGCTCGTTGTGTGGAGTATGCGCGTTGGGACAGGACCGTGATTTTGGAGTTTGGGTGTCCGTTTAAAGTGGATTTTGGGAATACTCGAGGAGAGCAGAGGCCTTGCTCGAAGTGGTGTTGCTGATGTGCTGATGCTGAACCCATGCTGGCCACCACGCTTCAATGTCTGCAGAAGCAGCATCCTGATGGCGAGGCAGTGGGATTATACCAGATTACTCCCAGCTCTTGCCAACCTAAAAGGAAATATGCGCCCTCGACTTGGCCTTTTGCACGTGAGAACAGAGTAAAGGGGTGAGAAGGAATTGAAGTAGTCTGTCCCAAGCAGCCAATTGTGGTGGCCTCACAGGACGATGGCCAAGACTAGTTTTCGGAGAAGGCAGTAGAAAAGATGAAGTGAAGGTGAGAGTCGCGACAACGACGCGGCGCACTTTCTTGCAGAAGCCATGGTCCGTGCACGCGGGCTTCCGCCTCAAGCTCGACGCCTCCGCCGCGCTTCCACTTGAGCTTCCTCTCCACCTGTCGCTCAGCCTCCGCTTCCCCCGCCGAACAACTTCCGCTACACGCGCCCACCCTGATCCCGACTATCAAGCGACTATGCGCGTAGGCTTGCGCCTCGAGAACGCGCCCTCCGCCTATTCCTCAAACCACCGCGCGCATCCGCACCACCTTCACAGCTATGCCTGCTCAAACCCCGCGGGCCGCCTTCGAGCCCATCCCGCCTGACTTCGACGTTCGCGAATTGGTAGAGAACACCGAGAAGTTCCAGTATGTCGACAGAATTTCTGTCGACATGATAAAACACCAGGGCGTCGAACAATTCGAGAAGCTTGTCCTTCTACACGTCGTTATTGGCGGCAAGCCTCTTGTCGTTGACGGCTTTGAAGACGTCCTGGATCCATGGACCTTCACTCCCGAATGGCTCACTGCAAATTGCGGCGACAAGAGTAGGCTCCCAGTCAATTCATTTGTTTGCTCCACGCTGCTCACCTCACTTCAGTCGAGACCGCGCGAAATATTACCGCCAAGTCAAACCTGCCTCTCACCATCGCGCATTACTTGAAGAACATGGGCCTCCTAACCAATCAGTATTTCGAGAAGCCGGAGAACTACAAGGACAAGAACAGGCAAAGAATCTACTTGAAGGACATCGACTGTCCACAGGTGTGGCAGGACAAGTTGAAAGAGCATGTTCCGAGCGGCCTTTTTTACTTGAACGAGTCCACCGGTGAGATTGACGGTCCCGGCGCCGTAGACGAACCTATGCCCAACGCCCCCGGAGGTCGGAAAAAGGGCCGGGGCATCGCCAGAGCCGGAGACCTGATGAGCAGCTTACAACCCGAGATGAGGGCGGAGAATTTGATGTGCTATATTGGTCACGAGGGCACCTACACGCCCTCTCACCGCGAAATGTGCGCATCCCTTGGTCAAAACATAATGGTCAACGCCTCAGGCACCGTTGGCGAGAACGGAAACCCGGAAAAGCCAGGCTCGTCAATCTGGTTTATGACCGAGACCAAGGACCGCCATACAGTGTCTGAATACTGGCTGTCTGTTCTAGGTCACGATATTGAGGTTGAGAACCACTTTGCCCAGATTGCTGCGTGGAAGAATGCGTCCTTCAAGACGTACGTCGTCGAACAACGTCCTGGCGACTTCATTCTGATTCCACCTCTCGCACCTCACCAAGTCTGGAATAGGGGCACAAGGACCATGAAGGTCGCGTGGAATCGCACAACCGTCGAAACGCTGGAGATGGCCTTCACGGAGGCCCTTCCGAATGCTCGCATGGTTTGTAGGGATGAACAATACAAGAACAAGGCCATCGTCTACTACAGCCTGCTAAAGTACTCCACACTCTTGAAACAGGCCAAGATGCAGATAGAGGCGAGTTCGGAGCAAGCAGCCCTCCTACGGAAAAGCTCCAAGGTGCGCCAGGTGCAAAGAGATTTCAAACGTCTCTTTGATTTGTACAAGCAGATTATGCTGTCCGAGATGTTTTCTCCAGACGCCGGGAAAGAGCATGTGGACTTCATGCCCTTCGAAAGTTTCATTACATGCGCCTACTGTCGCGGAAACATTTTCAACCGCTTCCTCACCTGCAAATCATGCGTTCATGCATTGGGCACGGATGCAGAGGAACCCTATGATGTATGCATGGACTGCTATGCAATGGGCCGCAGCTGTGCGTGCATTTCTGGACTGACATGGGTTGAACAATTCCGATGGAAGGATCTGCTGTACAAGTACGAGGAATGGCGGCAGCAGGTCATCGACATTGACAACGGCCGCCTGCACGAAAAGACGCCTCTGCCCCTGACTGAAGAACGTCGAAGTCTCCAGAAGAAAACACTGGCTCAGGTGTGTCAGGAGCAGCTCAAGAAGAGGCCCTGGATTGACTACAAGAATCCCAAAAACGAGGATGAGGAAAAATTCGACGAGGAGATCATTGTCAACGACGACGGTACCGTGAAACGGACCAACAAAAAGCGATCAAAAGCGTGGCTGGCGAACCATGCAACTTGCCATACGTGCCTTAAGAAACACGAAAAATGGAAAATGGCCAAATGCACGACGTGCGATCTTTGGTATTGCTACGGCTCTCTCTTCCGCGCGCATGACCTGATGCCCCAGACCATAATGGAGAACAAGCGATGGCAATGCCCTCACTGCCTCCGCGTCTGCAATACTGGCGCGTGTCGAAGGGATCCACGCCAGCGTCCGTATGAGCCGAAGGGAACCCTACTAGGCCACGACACCAGAAAAGTCGCTGACGCGCGCAGCGTTGAGGCTCTTGTTGACTTCAGCATGTCCAACCTGAACTGGCTTCGTGACGATGATTCTGGCGCCACTGAGACGGCCAGGTTACAGAAACGTCGTGCGGAAGCTGAGCGGGCCAAGCAGGCGGACCCTACCCGTGATGATCGATTTCTCGACGAAGACGACGAAACGCAGATCGAGTACTCCCCTGTCGCCGAAGATGAGAGTTTCCTGGATCCTGCGCTGCGTACTGGTCCCGATGATACCGCGCTCCCCGGACCTTCTGCAATGCTTCACGGCGCTAGACCACGTAATGTTGACTCGCCGTTGTTGGTTGCACAGGGCAACGAAGATGGAGCGGCAGCTCAGCCATATGATGACATGGATGTTGATGAAGACTCGCTGTACCCCGACCTGAATGGAGAAAGCGTGCAGGTCTTCAAAAGCTCAGCCAAGCGAGCCTATGTGGATACGGACGACCACATCAAGCTTATCCAAAGCAAGCGACAAAAGACGAGCAAAACAAAGTCACTTGCGGCAAAGAGTGACGCTACGCGGCAATTTCTCAAGAAGAAGGAGAAGCAACAGCTTGAGCAAGCCAAAAAAGATGGAAGGTACATCCAAGTCTGGGGGGCGATGAGGGGACGGAAGGCCCTTGTCACGCTTCGTCTTTCGAACGACAAGCTTCAAAAATTCAAGCAGCGAGAGGTGGAGAAGATCAGACGTGCGCAACTTAGCCTGAAAGGCGATGCGAGAGATTCTGCCATGCACGATGTTGCCATCATTCAGTCTGACGTTTCTGGGAACAAAGGAAACGCTCCTGCGGCTTCAAACGGGGCCAAGTCCAAGAAGTCTAGCAAGGCCCGGGTCGCACTAGAGGATGATGAAGACTACAACACTAGAAAGGGCGAGGGCGGCAAGAGGAGAGGGGCACCAAAGAAGCGCTACGAGGAAATTGACATTGGCTCCGACGAGGACGAAGAATTGGATGAAGACGAGGAAGAGTATCGAGCACCCCGGCAGCGCCGTCGACGGGAAAACAGTGAGGATCTCGTGCAGCTTCCAGAAAACTGGAAGGATGGACAGATCAACCCTCGCACCAACCGACGACGCCAAACTCTTCCAACGCGCTCTGCAGGAGCCCAAATCCGACCCTCCGGCTCCTCAAAAGGCAGAAAGAGCACCGGTGACATCCAAGTCGTCAGCGACGACCAAGCTTCGGACTCGGATTCCGACAACACCCCCCAGCGGCCCCAACCCCAGCCAATGGCGCCAATGAACCGCCAAGCCACGACCACCAAACCCGCAAGAGCCGACTCAGAAGCCCGCCGCCGCGCCGTCGAAGACGAAAACAACCGCCTGGCCAAGCTCGAAGCCGCGCGCTGGGCCGGCGGCGAAGTCGACGACGAGGAAAACGACGAGAACGACGACGTCGGCCAGGCGGTCAACGGCACGAGCGACGCCCACCCGTCTTCGCCGCCACTCAAGCGCGTCGCTGTTGCGCTCATGTACGCTACCGGCAGTAGTGCTACTCTCACCGCGACGAACCCCCCAGCCAGACCGAGTATCATGAGCCGCCGAGGCAAGAAGATCAAGATCGTCTCGGCTGCGAGCAGGCGATCGGGCGGCGGCGGCGACTCGTCTGTTACGGCTTCGCCTGCACCTGCGCCTACGACTACTCCTGCTACGACGGCTGCATCCGTGGCAAACAAGTGGAGGTATACGGAGGGCGCGTTGCAGTTGAGCGATACGGAGGATAGCGATGATGGAGCGGGCGAGATACCGGCGAGGGCTTCGGCTGCGACTGCGACTGCGGCGGGAAGGGGGAGGGGGAGGGGAAGGGGAAGGCCCAGGGGAAGGCCCAGAGGAAAGCGGTGAGGCTGTAAGGTGAGAGAGCGGGAGGATTTGAGGTCACTGAGTGAGGGGGGCATTGGCAAGGTGGTGGTGGTGGTGTTGGGTATGGCTGAAGAAACAGAATGAGTGTGGGGGGTTTCTGTCTGCGTTCGTTGTGGAAACTCAACTTGGGGGGGCGCGGAGGGCGTATATCATTGTGGTGATGGCTGAGAGCGTGTTTACTACTGAGCTGAGTGGCAGGCCGGCGGGATAAGTTGGCCTTATTCTATTCTTCTTTCTATTCCATTGTTGGTCCAGCTTGTGGATTGTCTTGCGTGTTCTAATTTTCTTTGCTCAGTTTTGGTGCAGTATTCGATAGACCGAGTCGCTCGTACGTCTGTCTCCTTTGGGAGCGAAAAAGGGGTTTCTGACGACAAATACCGAGAAGACGGACCACAGCGCTAGGAAACGGGTGCTCTCACGGCTTTTGTTTTGGTGCTGATACTTGCCTTCCCTCCCTCGGCTCAATTCGTGGGGGAAGTGAATGCAGTTGGAGAAGTGTGAGGATGCCTACTGTTTGTTTTCGTGGGGTCGACGAAACCGAGGAAGAGCTTGACGGCTGTCATAAGAGCGCTGTTGGCTGGGCTGGTTACGTGCTTGATTTTTTGAGACGGGCATGCAATTCGGATTGATGATTGCGGGCGTTGAACAGGGCTCATCTGGAAGGCGAGAGATGCTGGTTAATTGGTGTGTGTTTTGGAAGAGCTTGTTACAGATAGCAGTAGACGCAGCGGTCGCGAAGCGAAGACTATCAAGCTTACGTTACGCACGGTGCAAACATATGCCATAGAAGTGATGATAAGAGGAAGTGCATTTGTTGTGCTTTTCTTTATAAACGAAAAGGGAACCCTTTCTATACGCCCATGACTGACAGAACGACCAGCCGCCGCAAAATATACATACCTTCGTAACCTGTGCGTACAATCTCTGCCTTCTTTAAGAAGACTTGCAAAACAATAGACTAAAGAAACCCCTCTACCCAGAAAAACTCCATGTGCACAAAAAACAGCCCCTACCCTACAGCTGCACATGCGCCCCAATCCCCCCGCCCACAAACCAAACCCTCTCTTCCCACTTCCCCAACTTCAACCCCACCGTCGCCGTCGCATTCAGCTTCAGCTCGCCCCCGAGCGCCTTCTTGACAGCTTCGTACCCGACGCTGCCGAGCGACCAGTCGACGGGCAGGCGCGGCGTCTGCGATAGGCCGGGTGGGACGGCGAAGGGCAGGTCGTAAAGGATGTGGCCGACGGGGTCGTCGTGGTAGCGGGCGGTGGCGTTGAGGTAGGTGACGTAGATGGTGGATTGGCGGAGGGGGGAGGAGAGGGTGAAGATGGCGGTGGAGGTGAGGAGGTGCATCTGCGCGGGATTAGCTGGGTGGGGAGAGTGTGGTGAGTGGAAGCGTACCGTTGCGTCTTTGATGAAGTGGGGTTTGTCACCGTGCTTATCATCGTCGTCGTCGTCGTCGCCGTGCCGAAGCTTTGGCGTGGGCAGGTCTACCTCGAAGCGGGAGAGTATCTCCCCGAGCACTGGCTGCGAAGGTATGGTGTCTCGGTGCGTCTTCAAGGACAATGTCGTGTTGAAGCCTGTGTTGTCAGCTACTTCCCATTCGTCATATAATAACATATGACATACCGGACAGATACCGTGACAGGTA
This sequence comes from Dothiorella sarmentorum, assembly GCA_023082095.1. NCBI lineage: Eukaryota > Fungi > Ascomycota > Dothideomycetes > Botryosphaeriales > Botryosphaeriaceae > Dothiorella > Dothiorella sarmentorum. Next base: position 139,628 of record JAJMVL010000021.1, on the reverse strand, counting down.
ATCTCTGCCCACAATCCTGCCCTTCTCACCACTCATCTTCAGCGGATCCCACATTGCCTCGACGAGGATGCCCGTGTTGTTCCCTGGTATGACCGTCAAGTTCTCCGCCGTGACGTGGCCGACGGTGGTGCCGTTGGTCAGGATGTTGATGTCCGCGTACGGGACCGTGGCCGAGTAGTTTGTGGGATTGGTGAAGTTGACTTCGGCCTGGAACTTGATGAAGCTGTCACCAGTGTCCAGGATCGTCAGGTTGCCGAACTGGGGCGCAACGCGTTTAAACATCTCGCCCTTACCGCCGCCACCATTGTGGCCGGATCCGATTGCTATTGGCGAAAAATTACGGAGAAGAGTCAGCATTTCTGACCTCGCAAGCTTTCAAAAAGGCTAAGGATACAGTGCAAAAGGTAGCGTTACAAGAAAGACTATAAATTGACAAGAAATAAAAGAAGCTACCCACGATTGACTGGCACGACACCCTCGGCCGGAATCTTGCGCACTTTGAAAGTGCCCAGCGACGTGACCATCTCAACGTCCACCTCCGCCTTCACGCTCAAATTCAGTTTCTTGCTACCAAACAACAGTGCTTGCACCACCTCAGAGAAAACAGCTTGGTCGGTAATATTCAGGGGCGCCTCTCTGACGACGGCTTCGACGAGCAGGCCCGCTTCATCCTCATCTTTGGAATCGATACGGGTGGCGTTGGCGGGCTGCCACTTGTGGAGATCAAGGTTACCGAGCTTCTTGCCTTCGTAAAAGATGTCGGCATCTGCACGCACGCGGTCAACATCGACGGGGAAATTGATCTGTTCGGGAAGTCCAACGAGGGCCTTGATCGTGGCGTCGATCCTGGGCTGTGCCTCTGGCGTGTCTGGCTCGGCGAAGAAGCCAGGAAGGTGAAAGTGGACATCAGTCAGGGAGAAGTTCTTCAGCAGGTTTTCAGGCAGACGGCCCGGGAACGGCACAGGGACGGTGATGTCGGACATGAGATCCGAAATCCATTTTGGCGTGTCGACCGAGGGAGAGTCGGATCCACGGACATAGATGCGAGCATCATGCCCGTGGATGAAATCGCCGAGGAGGATGTCAAATGGTGACTGTTTGGAGCCAGGGCAAGCCGCCATCAGGTCCTCTGGGAGCCTCCTAACAACCCCAGCCGCGTTGATTTGCACGTCCTCGAAGGCCTCGATGTGAAGCTCCTGGGTGGCGGCGTCGGCGACCATGATATAGGGATCCGAAGGATGACAGCCTCCGACCAAGATGCCAAAGCCCAGAGGCGGAACAGTGAGATTGAGAGGATATTCGTTATTGACTAAAAGGCTAACATTGGCCTCGAGGCCCTTGTGGCCGTCAGGCAGATCAACCTCGTGGACGTTGAGCTTGGCTATCCTATAAGCGGGGATAGAAGGTATCGAATTCCCTGTGTCAGCGACACTGTTAGCGGGTGGATCCTGTCATCAGCCTCCCACCGCGTAACGCCGAAAATCAACGGAGGGCCATACCTTCAAATTCCATAATCTCTTCGATGATCTGGGTCCCCAGGGGGATGATGCCTGATTTCAGCGGGACATTCGCCTTTCCTTTGACCTTCAGCATGCTCAGACGGCCCCTCATCCAGTCATTTGCGATGTCCCGGATGATCGAAAACTGGCCGGGATGAAGATCGGCGACGATATCGATGTGCGTGGTTTGGCCGTTCCGAAGGCTGAGCTTGACCGGTGGGATGACAGCGGTGCCCACAACCTTGTCACTGTAGTCGGGCAGGACCACCTCGACGTACGACTCCCCACTCTCGATTTCCTTGGCGATCCAGGTGCTGAAGCGGCCAAAATCTCGAACGGACTTCTTGTGGACCCTGGAAGCATCCATGGTGAAGTCTGCTTGGATCCTGACCGAGACGCCATCCGACTTGACCGACTGGAAGCTCAGACCCTTGGGCTGAACATCGATGGCCTGATTGGCATACTCCTCTACAGCGGCCGGGGCGAAGAAGCCCATGACCATGATGAGCACAACAAAGGCGCATAGTATGGACAGGGCCACGACGCTGGGCCACCGGTGCTGTTTCTTGGAGAGCTCGGATGAGGCGTTGGAGTCCGAGTCACGGCGGAGACAAGTCAACAGCGAGAAGGCGGCCTGGGACCGCGAGGGGCGGGGCTCGCTATCTTCATCGTCGACGTTGTTGTTGTCCTCGGGCGCGAGAAGGGGAGTGCGCTCGGTAGAATCGAAGTCGTCATCGTCAGGTGCAAGGTCGCGTGCGGAGCGGGACGACTTCGCGGACCTGATGGAAGCTCGGTGGGGGCTCGGGGTGGCGGTTGAGCCCCACGGGTTGTCAGACATGGTGGCTGTGGGTTGGTGGGTTGGTTGTGGGAAGTCGTATCTCCTCTAATGCATATTTGCACAGCAAAAACGAAGTCAAAGGGTTGATGAGAGGCGTGAAACAGGAGACGAGCTGATGGTGGACAGCAGTGACGCGAGGGGAGCACGGAAGGCGGGCTGTGCATAGACGGTGACGGATGCAGCCACAGGCACCGCGCACCAATCAGGAAGTCGCGTGAAAAGCTGGGGTAAGAGATAAGCGCCAAAAAGTTGTCGTCCGAGCGCACAGCTCCCAAAGAGTCATTCCGCTCGGCTCATTCAATCATCACCCGCCGATCCTCTTCTTTCCTTCACGATACCCATTGCCTTCAGTGCCTTCAATTGCACTCGCTCCTTGTCGTTCTTGCGCAATGCCTCTTCTTCGCCCTTCTCCTGCCGCTTTGCGGAGCTTCACCAGAGCTCCAGCCCGCGCCTACTCGTCCCCCGCCTCGCCTCAAACCTCGCCCTTCGCCCCACGACACCTGCTCTCCATCGCTGACCTGACGCCGCAAGAGCTCACCACTCTCGTCCGCAATGCCGGCTCGCACAAGCAATCTATCAAGTCGGGCTCCGTTCCCAAGAACCTGCTGGGTGCCTTGTCCGGCAAGACCGTCGCCATGACCTTCAGCAAGCGCAGCACCCGCACAAGGGTATCTACAGAAGGCGCCGTTGTCACCATGGGCGGCCACCCCATGTTCCTGGGCAAGGAAGACATTCAATTGGGCGTGCGTATCCAAACGCACCCATGAACTCACTCCGCACGCTCACACCACCACCCAGGTCAACGAATCGCTCTATGACACCTCCCTCGTCATCTCCAGCATGGTCTCCGCTATCGTCGCCCGCGTGGGCCCGCACTCTGACGTCGCCGGCCTGGCCAAGCACAGCAGCGTGCCCGTCATCAACGCCCTCTCCGACCTCTACCACCCCCTCCAGACCATCGCCGACTTCCTCACCGTGCACGAGGCCTTCCCCTCATCCTCGTCCCCCTCCGGCCCGCTCTCCAGCCTCGGTCTCGAAGGTCTGAAGCTCGCCTGGATCGGCGACGCCAACAACGTGCTGTTCGACCTGGCCATCGGCGCCGCTAAGCTCGGTGTCGACATCGCCGTCGCGACCCCCAAGGGCTACGAGATCCCCGCGTCCATGCGCCAGGTCATTGCCGACGCAGCAGCGAGCGCGCCCAAGGGCGGCAAGTTGATCGAGACGGCGGTGCCTGAGGAGGCGGTTAAGAACGCCGACATCCTCGTCACGGACACGTGGATCTCGATGGGCCAGGAGGACGAGAAGGTCAAGAGGCTCAAGGCGTTTGAGGGCTTCCAGATCACGTCGGAGCTGGCCAAGCGCGGCGGCGCGAAGCAGGACTGGAGGTTCATGCACTGCCTACCCAGGCATCCCGAGGAGGTGAGCGACGAGGTCTTTTACAGCCCCAAGTCGCTAGTCTTCCAGGAGGCTGAGAACAGGCTGTGGGCCGCGATTTCTGCACTTGAGGCTTTCGTCGTGAACAAGGGTAATATCCAGTGAGCGTTATAGTGTGTTGGAATTTGAACAGGAGCATTTGTGTGGAAGAGCGGAGCTTTAAAAATGTGATTAGGAGTTTTGGCCAAGAAAATTCACGATCCGTATGGAGAGATGAAGCAAACATCCGAATAGAGATGTGCATGAGTATGTAGAAGCCATCCGGGTGACTGCTTCAATTCTCCATCAATAATATTCTTCAGCTGGTAAGAAACATACAATCCATAGGCAGTTGCATCTATCCGGATGGAATGTGCTCGCAATCCGAATTTGAAGACATGTTTGCTTTTAGATCATAATTCAACACTACTTTGTACAGTCCAAGGCGATAAAGACGCGCACATCCAACTCCAGTAAATTTTTGATTAACCTCTCCCACGCGTCTGCCTTAACCAGGAGGAAGCAAGCTCTGGTCGACAACATCCTCAATCTCCTTCTCCTGCACCTCATCGGGGCCGGTAAGAGGCGAACGGGGTAGCGCCATGAGACCTGAAAGGGGGTTAGTGGAAAATATCTTCTCTGAGTCATATGTGTACACTCACCAGTTCTTGCGGACTCAAGGATACCAAAAGGAGCCACGAGCTTCATGAATGAGTCAATCCTCGCGGGCTTGGCCGAGACCTCGACAATGCAGTTGTTGGTGCTGATGTCCAGCACCTTGCCGCCAAACTGGTGAGCCAGGTGGGTGATGGCCTCCAGGTGCTCGTGCTTGTGTCTCAAAGCCTGGCTGCCGGCGAGCTTGCTGGGGTGGAAGTCCTTCTTGAGGGACTCGGTAGCGGCGTGCTCGGCCTGGCGCTCGCGCTCGAGCTGCGACAGCTCCGCAGAGCCCGCGTCCTCGCCCTCCTGGATGAAGCCGGGCGAGTCGACCATCTCGCGATGGTGCTGCATGAGCTCCTCAAAGTACTCGGGGCCGAGGATCGACACCTTGGCCAGCAGCAGCTCGCGCTGGACGAGCGGCGCCTGCGTATAGTCGAGCACGGCCCAGACGGGCACGAGGTCCTCGAGCTGGCGGCGCGCCTGCTCGACGACGCCGTCCTGGCCCTGCAGCACGATGGTCATGCGCGACAGGTCGGGCACCTCAGTATTGCAGACAACCAGGCTGTCGATGTTGAAGCCGCGGGCGGCGAGAATGCCCGACACGCGCGACAGCACACCGGGCTCGTTCTGGACCAGGCAATTCAGCACATGGCGCTTCGGCGGGGCCTGCGACGGCAGCGGCGTCTCGTAGAGGATGCTGCTGACGGCGGCCGGGGCCGACCACGAGGGCGGGGCGTCGCTGGTGGGAAGCGGGGCGATGCGGCGATGCAGGGCCTTGTAGGCGAGGGCCTGGGTGGACGAGGAGCTGTTCGGCTGGCAGCGCGGGCGGACGGCGGGCGTTGCGAAAGTGTGGGTGGGCTTGCGGAGGGCAGAGCGCAGAGGCAGAGCATTCAATGCTCGCCGGGATGCCATGTTGGCTCGGTGGGTGCCCCGCTGCTGGGGTCTTGGGGTAGCGGAGAGCGTGGAGGCGTAATTGGGGAGTAGCGAGGTGTTGAGATTGTGGAGGAATGTGAATCACAGGGAAGCTCTTTTCCAATTGAAAGCGAGCGATTTCGGCATTTCGCGCCCCATTAGTGGTTGCCGCGGGGCGCCGGTTGCGCAGCGTTTTGGGCGGCCACGCGAAAGCCTCGAGCGGTACCGGGAAGCCAGGGATCGGCGGCCGGAACTTCCCGACCGCCGGCCATTTCGTCTGCCGCCTGTCGCCTTGTGCGCGCAGCTGTGTCCAAACCTTCAACGCGCTCCCTCAGCCGCGGCCACCAACCCCTCTCCGTTTCTTCGCCGACTGCGTCGACCGCCATCATGCCCGAGGAAGGTCGTAAACGCTCGCGCTTCGACCAGACCGAGCCCGAACCCAAACGCCAGTCGCGCTTCGATCGTCGCTCGCGCTCGCCCTCTGCCCGCCAGAGCGAGGTCCTCCGCAGCCGCAGCCCGCTGAACCGCCAGGACAGCGACAGCCCCGCGACCGCCGAGAAGAAGGATCCCGCCGCCGCCGCTGCAGCTGCCGCTGCCCGGATCAACGCCCAGATCCAGGCCAGGAAGGGCATCCAGCACGTCGATGTCCCGCCCATCCGCTCCACGGCCAGCCCCGTCACGGCCAAGTCCCCCTCTGGTGGTGACAGCACGAACCCTTCAGGCGAGGTCTACCAGCAAGACGGAGACTACATAAAGGATATCGAAGTCAACGACCTCAGGAACCGTTACACGCTCACCAAGGGCTCTACTCAGAAGATGGTAAATACTTCAGATCACAACCTACTGATACTCTCAGGAACCTGCACACATGCCCCCTTAGCACACAGTTCTCTCTACAGGTTTCCTGTTTTCTTTTACCCCCTCTGCTCCGTTGCAAACTATTTGTGGAAAGCGCGCAGAAGCTCACTTAATTTAGCTGCTGTTCCCAGCAACTCCCGTTTGGCACCTGCTGACCTCACCCGTGTGACATCTAGATCAAAGAAGAGACTGGCGCCGGTACGCTCCACCACTGAACAAACATATGTTGATTACAGGATCTTACTAAGTGGTGTGAAGATGTCACAACCCGCGGAGAGTACTATCCCGATAAAAGCTTAGCCAAGCCCGGTGTAAGTCTCACCTTCTGCCAACCCTCTGCTTCAGCTGCTCACCTCACGCCAGGCTCCTCCGCTTTACCTCCACGTTACGAGCACGACCAAGGAAGGACTCGAGAAGGCCATTGTCAAGATCGACGAACTCATGAAGCAAGAGTTGCCCAACCTCGTCGACGAGAGGCGCTTCCGCCGCAGGGAGCCCGAACAGGTTGAGCGCGATGAGTACGGCAGGGTAATAACACACAAGGTGACGTATCGCGGTGAGATTTGGATACACTGACCCGTAGTAGCGCAAATGGCCCGAGGAGAAGATCCCTGTCGACCTCGAACCCATCCCCGGATTCAACCTTCGCGCCCAGGTTGTCGGCCACGGTGGCGCCTACGTCAAGCACATCCAGCAGGAAACCCGCTGCCGTGTCCAGATCAAGGGCCGTGGCTCTGGCTTCATCGAGCACCATACCGGCCAGGAGAGCGACGAGCCCATGTACCTCCATGTTGCGTAAGTATCAAGCAAGTTGTTTGCTTGGATGGGCTGATTCTTACATAAAGTAGGGGCCCCAATCCCGACGATGTCCAGAAGGCGAGGGAGCTCTGCGAAGATCTCCTCGGCAACGTGCGCCAACAGTATGAGCAATTCAAGGAGCGTGGTCCGAGCCGCCGCAACTACGGCGACGGCGACCGCTACTCGGGCGGTGGTAGGAACGGTGGCGGACGTCAAGACAGCTACAGTGGCGGTGGATATGGAGGCAACAGCAGCTACGGCGGTGGCAGCAGCTACGGCAACCAGCAATCTCCTTCGACTTACGGTTCAGCCATGAGCCCGACATCGCAGGCGACGCCCGGAACGCCAGCCGCTTCTGCTAGCGATCCTTATGCTGCATATGCTCAGTACTATGCTGCTGGCGCTGATCCCTATGCTGCTTATGGTGGCATCCAGAACTACTACAACTTGTACTACCAGTACCAGCAACAACATGCAGCTTCAGCTCCTCCGAGTTCCGAGGCCCCGCCGCCTCCGCCTGGCTCAGCGCCTCCTCCTCCGCCTGGTGATGCTCCGCCGCCTCCCCCACCTTCGGGATCTCCCCCCGGTGGCTACAGCGCGGTAAGGGAACAGTCAAACTCAGTTGCAAGTAGACAGTACTGATGATCAACGCAGGTTCCACCTCCTCCCGGCTTGTAATGACAGATTTATCTGTCGACTCTGGCCGATGGATGGTATTACATAGCTCACCTCTTTCATAGTTCTTTCTGTTTGTCCAAGGAGGCGTAAACTGACAAGGGCAGCAGCGAGAGGAAAGTTTCTGAAGTCATCATCATTCCAAGCGAGGATCACTCAACATTTCTTTACAACAGCTGCTCCAAAAGAAGGTTCATTCAGTTGTTTCTGCTTTCGGACACACTCGGTACACATGGCGTCAAGAGGTCTCCGACTAACCATGCAAGAGGACTGACGCTGTGCTTCGAACAGAATCAGAATTGGAGGATGATATGGCGGTAGTTTTCGATCAGTCGGTAAAAGACTCTGACGGGATGCTAATCAATCAAGCCCCAAGTTATTGCTGCGTTGTTGGTGTTTATGATGGTGCTAGGCGGACGTGACATACACAAATTGCCTGACGTTGTACAGGCGAAACCGAGAAGACGGCTGATGAAGACATGCAGGAGCAGTCACGAGAGCCACGGGGAGCCTCACCGGGCCGCCTGCCCCGATTTTTTCTCCGGACCAACCGGCAAGGCGTGGCTTAGGGACAACCGTTTGACGGGCTTTTCGCCAGGCATAATTGCTCCACTTTCTCGCCATGCGCTCGGAGCAACAGTACCTTAGTCGGTCGCACAGAAAATTATGCTCTAGCCGACAGGACACGGGCAGTAAGAGCCTTGAAGCGTCGAGATACTGTTGTGTAAATGTAGAATCCGTCCTGATGAATGCTCCAACTCCGTTCCGACATTGCGGTGTCCGTTCTTTGGCGACCCACCGCTGTGATGGACTTTTCCGCTCCCTTTGCAGGGGCTCGAGGCAGCAGTCACCGTACAACCCACAGATCAACATACTATTCCCGTGTCAAGAAGGTGGCACCGCTGTAATGGGTGACCTGGTAAGGCGGGCATCAGTAACTATTACTCTTTTTGGCCGTGAACACGAACTTCAGCCCCCAACTCCAGGCTTGGCAATGCAAGGTCCGTTTGGTACCCGGTTTAGCGTATGGCTGTTTGTGGGAATATGGTATGACTGCCAATGAGGGAAATTATCAAGCTTTTAGCTACTATTGTGGAGCGTGCAGAGGGCTTTCGGGTGCGGAATACAAGTAGTGGGAGTTCCCCTGCTTTTCGTGAAGGGCCTCCGTAGGTACGGCCTTGAACTCGACGAGGGAAAGCAGCCATGCATAGATATATGATCTGGATATGGCTGGCGTTTCTGATAGGGGAGCCGGTTGTGGGTGAGTTTGTTGATTGCTACCACGAGATAATCACTGACGAAGGTGTAGCTCTCACCCCATCCACCATTACACTGTGGCGGAACATGACCATCACTTCGTCTACAACCTCCTCTTCAACCAGCAGCAGTCGACTCATCATTGAAGGCTTGGGCGGAAGTTCTGAGCGCATCCCGACGCCTTCGTCTCTGCCTGCATCAACTCCCGGTCTTTCAGTTGCGAACTCGAGCTACCATGTTCCAGAATCAACCCAGCCAGCTGGAAGCTTCACGTACAGCACCGCATTGCAGATGTCCAATGCAACCGCGGATGCCTCGCCGGCATTGAGTAGTGCACCAGTAACGCCGGCTCCAGCTTTCCCACGACCAACCCCCGGACTGTGGGCATTGAACTCGTCGGCCACGGCGTTCCAGAACATCAGCGGCTCAGGTACTGACTACGCCAGTGCCTGCGTAACAGCGTGGCATTCATACTACGACAGCGCAAGCCAGGCAGTATCGGAATGGAGCAGCTCATGCTCAACCACGTACCATGATATAACTTCCACCGACACGTCATCCTATCATGAATACGAGTATGCGGCAACATCGTGGTACACTCTCTGCGACGGCCATTCTCGGCCCATTGGTACTCCAGTGGCGACATCGACACGCACAGTAACGCAGTCAGAAGAGTACTTGACTACCTCGACCGAAATCAACTGCTTTGGCACCATGCCAACAGGCAGCCCTCCGTCCTGCACCATCCAAGCTGAAGACTGTCAAGCCCTCACCAAGGCTTACTCCACTGACATTACGGACTATACCAGCGCCACCGAGTTCGAGTCCACTATCTTCGTCTCCCTTGCCCCATCCGCCTCGGCCGTCGTCGTAAACGGCCTAACCACGACTCTCGTCCACGGCGACGGTCCAGTCACTTCCCCGCCTCCACTTCCGCTGGGCACCCGAACCTTCACGGCCAACGCAGGCTTCACCTACAGCATCCCCATCGACCCCGCAAACACCTACGCCGACAACACATGGCTGCTCTCCGCCGGCACCGAGCTGAACATGCCCGCCTTGTTCTTCACCTCAGGCACCTTCCCCAACACGGCCACCGTCACCGCCAGCCCCCTCGCCCCCATGTGCATCACCGACGCCGCCGGCCCGCCTGCCTGGTGCACCATCCACGCCACCCGCGTCTCGCTGCAATACTTCCCCGTCCCCTCCTCCGCCGCGCACCGCGACATGTGCGCCCAACGCCCCTACTACAACGCCTCCATCATCACCACCCAACCCGGCCAAGGGCCCAGCATCGTCACCGCCGCCGACGGCTCCACCTACAACACCAACAGCGTCTACATAGTCTTCCCCGCCATCTCCGCCCTCGACACCTTTGGCGCCACCCTCGGCCCCGTCCTCACCTCGGCCGTGCACGCCTTCCCCTCGGCCGCCATCTCGAGCCGCACCCTCCGCGAGGACAGCGTGACGTACCCCTTCGACTTTGCCAACCTCAACGAGCCGGTGCCGTGGTCCGCGTACCGGGTGAATGCGTGCGGCGGGTTTCTGCCGGGGTATTTCGACGGGAGTGCGCTTGAGGAATGCTTGAGCACATGGAAGATTGACCAGCCGTTCAATCCGTACATCGTCATGCCGCCGCAGGTAAGGGACATGCGGCCCGAGTGGAAAGGGTGCCATCTGGGCTCTGATCCGTGGGATCCGCCGCTGCCGCTGACGACGGCAGATGCGCTGGTGCCGCCAGTTAGGCCTGAGGCGTCGTCGAAGGTGGCGGATGCGGAGCCGTCGAGGACGGTGGGGGCGGGGCTGCCGCCTGTGACGGGGGTGCCGGTGAGTGATTCGCCTGCGGGTGGTGATGACCCTGCGGGTGGTGATGATCCTGCGGGTGGTGATGATCCTGCGGGTGGTGATGGGCCTGCGGGTGATGGGCCTGCGGATGGTCAGCCTACAGAGGAGCCTACCACTGATGAGCCTACGGAGGAGTCTTCTGATTCGGGACGTCCTGGGAGTGGTGATGCTGCGGGTAGTGATCCAGGGAAGAGTGATGCAGGACAAAGTGATGCCGGCCAAGGTGATCCAGGCAAAAGTGATGCAGACACCTCCAACCCCCCTCCTCCCAACAGCAACGACGACAACCAACCCCAACCAGGCGTCGACCCAGCTCCATCGAACCCAGGATCTGAAAACGACCCTGACACTCAGAACAGCGCCACTCTCCCAGACCAAGCCGTCGCCGCCGCCGCCACCACCCCCGTCCCATTCACCACCATCGGCACCATCGTCGTCGCCGCCATCCCCACGCGCCCCGGCGCCATAGCCGTAGGCCCCTCATCCCAGCCGCTAGCGCCAGGCGACCCAGCACTCACGCTTGCCGGCGGAGCGGTCGTTTCCGTGGCAGCTGACAGCACCAGCGACGACCGTGGTGTCGTCGTCGTCGTCGGCGCCGATGGGACGCGGTTCGTCGTTCCCATCCCCACAGCAGCAGTCACCGGCCAACCACCGGACCCGACGGCATTCGCCACCGTCGGTGGGGAGCCTGTCGTTGCCATTCCAGGCGGAGGAGGAGGAGGAGGAGTCGCCCTCGGCTCGACGACGCTCGCGCCTGGCGGTGCTGCTGCTACGGTCGTGCCGGCTGACCCCTTCCCTCCCCTCGCCGTGTCCGTCTCCCCAGACGGCCTCTCCCTCATCTACGCCCCGGCAGACGGCGACGGCGACCCCACCACCATTCCCATCCCCGCCCCAAACGCCCTCGACCTCGTCGCCGACGCCGCGCGCTCGCTCCGCACCGCCCTCGTCACGCTGGTCGTCGCCCCCGACACGACGCTCACCGCGAACATGGCCGCCGACGACGGCCTCGTGCTCACCAGCGGCGGTGCGACGTACACGGCCGGCGGGCCCGCGGCCACGCTTTCGGGCGGCGTGGCGCTGAGCGTCGCGCAGGGAGGAGGCGTCGTTGTGGTGGGGAGCGGGGCGGGGGCGGGGGCGGGGGCGGGGGCGGGGAGGTTCGTGCCCTTTGGAGTGGAGGCGGGGGTGACGGTTGCAGGGGATGCTGCTGCGGCTGTGGATACGGCTGAGGATTCGGCGACGTCGACGGCGAAGGGGTCTGGATCGGCGACGGGGAGAGCTGGGAGATCGTCGTCGTTGTCGTCGTCGTCAGGGGCTGCGATCCGGCGGACTTCGTCTGCGGGCGATGTGGACGCGGCGGAAACGGCTGCTGCGACGTCGTCGTCGTCTAGCAGTGGGGCTGGAGCGATGGAGGTGTCGCGGTGGGGTGTTGTCTTGCTTTTGTGGTCGTGGTTGTTGTTGCTTGGGTGATGGCAAAGATACCCGTTTAATGTTTTGTTGAATGGTAATGATATTTTACTTCTTCTATCAACTCTTTCCATCAACTTGTTGCATGCACCATGCATGCTACTTTCCCCACGGAGAAAGCCGGTGCTGTCCAATATCCATGAGGTTCGACAAAAGCTACGAATCGTGTACTACACGCTGGCTCACAGCACTGTAGCCTATTGTTGCCTTTGGTAACATTTCCAACTGAGAAGCTCCAGCGCAGTGGCACACATCATTCTCTTGATGGAGATGTATATTTCCTAAAACCGAGCCACATCCGTTCCCCTAGAGTGAATTTAGATCTCACGATGAAGGTGTATGCCGAGTAAATCCACGGAAACAGGAAATTCAAGAATCGCATTGCTCTAGAAGCCATTACCCCAGTCCCTCAGCTGTTCTAGAGCGCGGCGTAGAAGCTCCAGGGCAGATTACTTTGGATGTCCCCCTTCGCCCTGCCTGGTGATCGTTGTGGTGGTGGTGGGCGTGGTGGGCGTCCAGGGGCGGTGGGTGAGGAGGATGAGAGGGGTGAGGAAGGCGTAGTTTAGAAGGAGGTTGGTGCCCGGGGACGAGGATGGTGCCATGGAGCGTATCGTGTAGGAGATGAGTGGAGGGTGAAGGGGCCGACCCGAGCAGCGGTGACGACTAGGGAGAGGTGGGGAGGATGGAGAGTGTTTGGTCTGGCATTTTTTGTTTTCTTTTTCTTTCTTTCTGGTTGTTGGGTGTGGAGGGCGTGGTTGTGGTGATTCTTTGCTTGTAGAGGTGTGCAAATCAAAAGTGTACAGTTCAGTTGGGGCGGAAGGAAGGGCTCAGACTGATTCCACCCAAAACTTCAACGGTGGCTGTACCAGAACTTTCGACGGTGGTTTTGGTGCACCAGGGAACCGGATTCTTCACTTTGAACCCCTATGACTATTCTATCCAAAACGACCTTGCTCTTTTTTCCGCTTAGAACCCTTTTTGATATCCTGTCTTCTCAAAACTCATACAAAAAAAAAATACGTAGACTGCCGGTCGTGGAAGCGTCCGAACATAAAATGACATGATTAAAAACCGTAACTGATACCTCAGTTGCCCTCAATCATCTTCTTGATGTTGGCAATCTGGTCAAGCACCGAGGACCTGCTAGTGCCGCCCTTGGTGGCGCGCATCTCGACGCTCTTCTCGTAATCAAACGACTCGACAATGTCACGCTCGAAGCGGCCATCAATCTCCTGCAGCTGCTCAAACGAAAGCTTGTCCATGGGGATGCCCTCCTTCTCGGCGAGAGCGACGCAGCGGCCCGAAATGTGGTGCGTCTCGCGGAAGGGGACGCCCTTGCGCACGAGGTAGTCGGCCAGGTCGGTGGCGAGCATGTCGGGCGTCAGGGCGGCGCGCATGCGCTCGGGCACGATGTCGAGCGTGGAGATGACGCCCGTGGCGATCTGAATGCTGTCGGCGACCGTCTTGACGTGGTCGAGCAGCGGCTCGACGCTCTCCTGCAGGTCCTTGTTGTAGGTGCTGGGAATGCCCTTTATGGTCATCATCAGGCCCGCCATCTGGCCAAACGCGCGCCCCGACTTGCCGCGCAGCAGCTCCAGGCTGTCCGGGTTCTTCTTCTGCGGCATCAGCGAGCTGCCCGTGCTGTAGGCGTCGGCCAGCTGCACAAAGCCGAACTCGGCGCTGCTGTAGATGATCAGGTCCTCGGCCCACCGGCTCATGTGCAGCATCAGCGTGCTGCCCCACTGCATGGCCTCGAGGCCAAAGTCTCGGTCGGCGACGCCGGCCATGCTGTTGTACAAGACCTCGTCGAAGCCCAGCTCCTGGGCCAGGGCGTCACGGTCGATGCCGAAGGGGTTGCCAGCCAGGGCACCGCAGCCCAGCGGGCAGCGGTTGACGCGGCGGATCGTCTCCCGCAGGCGCTGCAGGTCGGTTGCGAAAGCAAGGCCGTAGCTCAGCATCCAGTGACTCCAACGGATGGGCTGGGCACGCTGCAGGTGGGTGTAGCCGGGCATGACTGGGTCGATCTCCTTCTCGGCGCGGGCGGCGGTGACGTTGAGGAACTCGATCAGGTGGCCTTCAATCTCGCGCAGCTTCTCGCGCAGCCACATGCGGAGGTCGGTAGCGACCTGGTCATTACGGCTGCGGCCAGTGTGCAGCTTGCCCGCGATGTGGGTGCCAATGATCTCGCCCAGACGACGCTCGTTGGCGGTGTGGATGTCCTCGTCGACGCCGGGCTTGATGTCGAAGGTGCCCGACTCCCACTCTTGCTTGACCTGCTCAAAGCCTTTGGCAATGGCCTGGAACTCTTCTTCGGTCAAGATGCCGAGCTTGCTGTTCTGGCGGGCGTAGGCGATGGAGCCGGCAATGTCCTGTGCGTAGAAGTTGCGGTCGTAGTAGATGGACTCGTTGTAGGCGACCATCAGCGGGTCGAGGCCGCCTGCACAGGTTTGTTAGGAGGTTGAGTGAGGTGCGGGATGGTAATGGCGGGGTTACCTGTGAAGCGGCCGCCCCAGAGCATGGTCTTGCTGGGCTTGGACTCGGACATGGTGGGTTTTTGGGGGGAGAAGCTGTATTGCAACGGTCTCAATGGATTTCGCAGCAGAGCCTGGGGATTGAGCAGCTTGCAGTGAGTCAATGGCGCAGCTGTGGGGTTTTGGCGTGGGTTAAGCACAGACTCGCGTACGAATCACCGACTTCGCAATGATAAAAGATCCACGATCCATGTTGTCTGTTATCCATGGTCCGTGCGTTAAGCTCCGGCCAAGCTCCCTGGTGACGTACGCCTCAACACCACTCTCTTCCACCGCTATACACGGTGAACATGGCGACCCTGCAGAATGTTTGGCACCATCGTCGCGTGGCCGATGCCCAGGCAAAGGCCTGCTGGATCTGCTTCAAGCCTTCGTCAAGCGTGCTTATCACCCCCGACAACAAGGTCAGCCTGCCACCCGACGCCTCCCGCCTCCCGCCTGGCTCCGAGCTGAATTCGAGAAGGATTTTTTCTACGTCTGCCTCGGTCATCTGAAAGACCGTGGTTTCTGTGAGCCTGATGCCGATGAGGCCGCTGCCATAGCCGACAAGCAAAAGAAGGAAGCAATGGACAAGGAGGTCCAGAAGATCAAGGAAGAGTACGACGAGAAACAACGCCGCAAGAAGGAGCGCCGCAAGGAGAAAGAGAAGGAAAAGGGCAAGGACAAGGAGAAAGACAAGGAAGACAAGAAGGACGAGGACAGCGAGGACAAGAAAGATGAGACGGAGCGCGACGAAAAGGTCTCTTCACTGACATGCACTCCCACTACTCCGAAGCTGATGTGAAGCAGATCAAAGCCGTCTCCAACAAGGACGAAACGAAGCCTGAGGACGGTCCACGCATCTTCACCCTCAAAAAGTACGTATCCCCTGCCTTTGCCGAATGGAGCCATGCACATCTATACCGAGATGAAGCATTGATCCGGACGGGCAGCCAAAAGCACTTGGCTGCACGTCCGGACCACGGCCTCCGCTCGCTACTGGCTTTTCTTCCGGACTTCGAGTCAGGTCGACGTGCATCCGCACAGGAAGCATCCGCACTGCTACATAATAGGGCTTCCGTGAGGCGTGACCAATATCCTCGATCCGGACTTGGTTGGTAAAGACGAAGCATGACTAACGGGGTCACAGGAACTTCTACCAAATGCGCATCAAGCGTATCCGCGACGCAGAAGCCGCCCGGAGGAACAAAGAGCGACTGGCGAACCCGTCCACCTTTCCCTCAGTGCCCAGTGGCGATCTGTGAGGGCAGCGCATGCATGCATTCCACATGATACCCGGCTGACTCGTCGCAAATATCGAAATCCATTGCAAGATAGGCGCTAGCAGATTCCTGCCCGATGTCGCTAAGCCCTAGGACGTTCTAGTGAGGTGTAAGATGCAGTCAGCTCTTAGCGAGTGACACGAGGCGCCGTGCTGACGGCAGGGTGCACAACACTTTGCCGCACCATCTCACCAGCCAGCCCACCATCGAATCCCTCGTAGCATCTGAAGAATGGAGCCGACTCGAGGCAACAGGATTCCATGGCAATAGCGACAATGGATCTATCATCACCAACCATGACCTGCTGCTTACTCACCCCCGTGGCTTCGACGACAGATCTTCAGCCCTGCACCCATCTTGGCCCCAGAGAACCCGTCGTCGGGCCACGCTTCCCCGTCCCCGCAACGATTTCAAGCATGGATCGCGGCATCGAGCCGTCTGCACCATAAATCACTCCCGCCCTGCCGAACCATGACCTCCTTTTTTGGGGGGAAGTCTTTCCCCCTGTTGGTGCAACTGATTGCCCGGCCTTAACTCCGTCAGCCGTTTGCTTTTTGTTGCTTTTTACCTTCTCCGGACATCGGGCCACGCGCTTCTCACGCTTTCAGGTATAGACTTGCGCCGTACAGCTCTTGGCATACCGTCAAACGGGCGCCTTTTTCTGTTTCTCACCCCATCGCACCACACACACCTTCCTCTTTTCTTGTGCTTACAATGCTGGCTCCACATCACTCGACATCTTGGTACACGGCACTTTTTCCACCTCGTATTGCAGACTCCACGCTGCATGATAATGAGCACATGGGCGGGGGTGCAAAGTAGCTTGTTGCATACGTATGTACGGACAAATCTCAAATCCCATTCCCTTGGGATCAAACAACCGCACGCACGACGTAGGAAGCACGTCCTGCAGTAGACTTATAACGCCGATTGGCGTGGCACCACCCCCCCTCCCCCCTAATCACATCACCTCTTACCTTTTTCTGCTTTTCCTGCATCTCCGGGTTTAACACACCCCTTTCCCTCCCCTCCCTGTCTCAGTTGCCGTTCCTTCCACCCCACCCGGTTACCCGGTAGAAAAAGGAAAAATGGAACCTCAACGCATGCGCATGTATGTATGCGCATGTACGTACAGGTATGTATACAGAAAGTGTATGTACGTACCTTTTTCTTAATGCGGGAATTCTGGTCACTCAATGCATGCAACGGCTTTTTTCTCGGACTTCATGCACTTTATCATGGAAAGGTTCGTGGATGGTTGTAATTCCGGTGAACGCTGAGGAGGACGACGCTTGTTTGTTGTTGGCGGGAATAGGAGCTGGCTTGTGTTGTGCTGTGCATGGCGGGGTCTGTAGCAAGGGGGCATTCAAAGGTTTCAAACCGCCCTGTCATGGTTAGTTGGTACTTTGTTACCCTTGTTTTTGCCGTTTTTTGTCTACTCCTTTCCCGGCACCTTATTTTGCAAATATCTTGGAGTAAGTGGATGGAGTAGTGGTGTGTGTTTCAGCCTCGCCTTGCTTCTTTGTTCACGTGGAAAGAGATTTCTTTTAAGAGAATACAGTAGGGCTGAAATCTCATGTCCTGTCGGTTGTGCACTGAAGCAACCCGTCGCGTTATAGCATTTTCTGCGATAGCTTTTGGAGAGGAAGAGAATTTTCTGAATTCAAAACCTCTCCTTCTGTCTTTCTCTCATACGTCGCCATCTGTAAGCAAAAATCAACAAAAAACCGCCAATCACGCGAGTTTGAAATCCACCGCCGTAGGAAAAAAAAGGATTCCGGGCAGTAGTAAAATGGTAGGTTGATTGGCCATAGAATCTTGAATTTCCCACGCTCTTCTCGACACGGGATGATCGACAAAGTGCTGATTGCTGACCTTCCTTCGGTCACTCCGGGGGGAAGGGAAGGGAAGGAAACGTTTGATTGGGCGAGGTGTTGTTCTTTCGGGTTACACGGGGATCTTGTCCTGTCGTCATCGGTTAGGTGGGGAGGTGGGTGTCAGCAACCAGGGCGGGAGGGCAGGCATGAAAGGCAAAGCGTCTGTAAGGCTGGAGTGGTGTGTCGCAAAAGGCAAGGCTTGGGACGTGAAAGAGAGGCGCGTAGGGCAGTAGGGCGGTAGGGCAGCGTAAAAAGGCAAAAAGGCAAAGGCAAGGCACACGGGGCGCGAGTGGAGATGATTGGTGCAATGGCGGAAAACAGGGCTGGCTGGGGACAGGGGAGGCGTGTGTGTGATGCACCCGCTGCAAGGCTGAGACATTATTGCTCCGTCTGTGGAGCAGCGGCGTCATTCGTGCGTGCTTTGACTTTTAACTCCTACCTATCGAATTGCAAGAGTGATGCGTTGTGAGGATATGTAACGTTGACAGGGCAGTGGAGATAACGGCTTTGCCAAGAGAGAAAGTGTGTGGGCTTGGATTTGGTTGGCCAGACTTTGACCGGTGCGTGCGCAACAACATGTGGGTGGGTATGTATGCTGCAAACGTGTGTACGTACTCCCTGATGCGCGTAATAATCGGGGGATGAAGGGCCGGTGCGGTACAACGTAACCACACGTAAGAGCAATCGCCGAGTGCGAACGGGTGCATCTACACGGAAGTAGGAGTTGGATAGTGAGGTTAGAGGGAATGGGAATGACTTGCGCATACCAGCATAGGCAGTCTTACTCGTGAGTGGTTGAGGGAATAAAAGGAAAGAGTCAAACTACATGGGAAGCAGGGATATCAAACCAAGCAGCTTCTCTCATCAGTGGGAAAATGACGTACATGAGGCATCTCATTGTCTAGGCTAGACATCAAGCTTCTCGTTAAGTGGGTGGTCTGTTGGAAAACGGCGGTGAGTGCTGACTACATGAAGATATAGATAGCTCCATATGACCAAGACCAAACTTTTTCAGCTTTTCCCGCCCTATTAACCTGTCGTCACCACTGCCCACTACCATCGAGCACCGTTTTTCACATGAACAAGTCTGAACACGAGCTGACCAGGGAGATGCCGTGCAGGAAGGGCATCTTCTGGTTTCGTGATGAGGGAAAAAGGAGAAAGACCGATGAGAACTGAAAAAAAGGCAAACCGAGACCGTGGAAAGCCGCAAGGTTACTTCTCCAGCTTCCTATCTTCAGCCACCATAAGCCCTGGTTGACAATATGCGATGTGAAATGTAATCGGCAATCCCATATGGGAGGTGTAACCTCAGTCGACAACCAAGCAACAACAACAACAACCCTGGACCCGGACGCTCATCATGCTTTCCCGTCCCGTCGCACAACACCTACATCCAACCCTCATCCCCGAACCCTCGCTCCACCCAATCCCCGCCATCCTTCCCGTCTTTTTTCTGCAGGTGAGCCGGGAAGTGGGCGGTCATCTCCCGTGAGTCGGGAAAGTGGCGTGTGGTCCAGTTGTCGGAGCCGATAGGTTCAGAGAGGCTTGTAGATCTGATAACGATAGGAGATAATATCTGAGAAAGAAGAAGGCATCTCATGTGTCTGGATTGTAACCAACAACTTCTCAAGATCCCTCTTTGGCTGCGAAGGGTTTTTTAGAAGTATGACTGTGTGCGGGAAGACGCCGTTCGCGGGGAGATGCTGCGGCCGTATAGTAATCACCGGGCGTCAGCATCATATTCTCCTGATCCTCATCACTTGTTTCTTGTCCCGCAGAGACTGACATGAAGAAGGGAAAAGTGATGAAGAGAGGGCGTGAGTGACACGAACGAAGATCCGGGCGCGGGGACCGACGGGAGGGTTCCGGTGGGGAAAAGAAGGTAGGCGAGACCCAGGCCGTGCAGTAGCGGGGAGGATGATCAGCAGCAAGGCAGTTGGCCAAAAAGCAAAGCACCAAGCAGCACCTCTCGTCCCGTCTGACACACCTTGACGATTTGACATTGCAAGGAGTCTGAGGGAATAGCAGGTTGGACGAGGGCAGCAGATGGGCATGCAGCAACAAAGACGTGGTCTGGCCATGCACCCGTCTGCTGCTTCACACGGCGTGAGCATCCTATTACCGTAGTCACACATGCACAGCGTCCACATACCCACACCATCTCCTGCCTTCACAAGCTTTTGCCACCTTTGGTGCTTTCTTTCGTCACTGACGAAGTGGCGTCAGCAAAGCAAAGCACATGGCAAAGTAGAGGGAAGTGAGGCATGAGGAAGCCAATGACCATGCTGCACGCAGTAAGCAGCCCGCTGCAGTATCTAACAAACCCTAAAAACTTAGTTTCTACTTGCACCTCAAGGGTAGAGGGAACGGGTCCGTTCATGCGTCGGGTGGATGAGCAGAACATGGATGTGGGTGTCGTGGTAAGTAGTACGCGTGGGTGTGCGTGTGAGTGAGTGAGTATGTATTTACCGACGGCCAGCGCACACCGCGCATCAGTTCTACTTCTGGCCAAAAACAGGTGATATGGCAACGGAGATGAGCGGTCAGCGTGGAGGATTGAGCCAGCAACCGCCAGCTGCGGGATATGCGGGACCAGCGGGAGGAGCATATGTTGCTGTACCTGGCCTCGGTGAGGTCTCCGTGTGCGTGGGCTTGGCCGTGCTTGTCACGCAGTAACTCGTTGCGCCACCACCGGCTCCTGACATGGATCGAGGGCTGCGAGCCGAGTCCGATGAGACGACAAGGCACATGGACGCGTACGCAAGGCAGGAACTGAAGCATATGAGCCAGCCGATCGTCTGAAGCTGAGTCTTGGAGCACTGATCCTCAAAAGGGACTCCCTCGCCCCGCAAAGAGCGGAGCAGACGATGGCAATAAGCCAGGCGGGGTACATACCGCGCTGCGGGCAGTGAGAATGATGATGATTATGATGAACAGCCAACCACGCGGCAGACGAACAGGGTAAGGAAAAGCTTCCAGAAAGGTCAACTGACGCAAGCATGGTCTGGTCTTTCATCTGATGTCCGCCTTGTTTCCTGCCCATCCTTGCATCCGTAGCATGGTGGAATATACATCGAGTTGCGTATCCTTCGCACCAGATGTGCACATCGGGAAGATGACCGCAACGGAGGTGGCTGCGCGCGCACTATACGTGGGTCAGCACGAGTTTTAGGATGTCGCCTCGCTTGCTGAAGGACGCAAAGACGCATCCTGGCTCCCCATCTGCGGATTAAGGCGCAGGAAAGAAAGGTCAAAAAAAAGAAAGGGAAAATATTCCCAACATGTAAGCCAACCGCCGACCTATCTTTCCATGGTTAAGGGGCCCGACAAAAGAACAAGGGCAATCTCGTTGGTTCATGCGCCCTCCATAAAGCTCAGCAAGAGAAGCGCGCGGCAGCGGGAAGTGTGGTTTCACCGCAGTCGATCGCCCTCCTGCTTTTGAGGCCACCGATATTGCTGCCATGCCCGTCCCTTGGAGCATGAAACGAGGTTTAAAGAAGGAGAATAAGGTCATGATCCGTGCGGGCTCGCTCTCCAAAACGGATACGGGGAGCCCTGCCGCTGAACTGCGCCCTCGCCGACCTTGACGCGGCTCCGGTGATTGCTGTCGAATGCTGCTATTCATCATGGCGCCCTTCATTTCAGCCAGTCCGGGTCCAAAAACGCCCCCGGGGAGCCCGAGTAGATCGCCAGCCTCCGCACGTCCCCGCCCATCGATGACCGTAGTAGCCCTAGCACCGCCCTCTCCTCCGACACCTGAAATCAATGTCACTGCTTGCACAAATGCCAAACCCCCCCTGAAAGAGCTTTCACAAGTCACGAGACGGACAGAGGAGAGAGAACCCAGAAACCTTCTTTGTGTACTTTTTCCCTCTTTGAGGAACATGCTGACGTCCCCATCTGACGCTGATTACGGGCGGTATATCGTGCGTCGCGACCTGCACATCAGTCGAGACACTGCTCCTCAAGACTCTTGCAGGTGCGCGCCCGGCTCCAACTCCGTCCGTCCGTCCCATTACTGAAATCTTCCCATCCCACCCCCCAAAAAAATCAAAAAAAATCCGAATGACACCCTGTGGGAAAGAGATGAATGAAACGTGGTGTGTACGATCCAGCAGGCAGCCAGTACGGGTTGTTTGCGCGTGTGGATAGCGTGGATGCGAGAGCAAGCCAAAATGCAACGCAAACAGAAAAAGGAAAGCCCTCCCAACAGCCCGGAAACCGCCCACGTACGCCGTCGTGACATCGTGAAGACCACCAAGTACGAGATAGACTCCTGCCTGAGTCAGGGAGATCCGTGACGAGGAGCAACAATGAGAAAATAAGTACTTTTATCCACCAATGCCAAACAGAGATGTGTTTCAAAACGACGACCAAAAATTCCTCATAGAGGCCGGGTGACTGCTCTCCCTCGGAATGGAATGGTTCTAATGACGCCGCGACCAAATGCTGGATGACAATCATGCTCGCTCAGCAATCGCTAGTCGAAATTTCGCCCTCTTAACGCCCGCTCAAGACTCATCACGCGCTTCACTGATGACGCCAGGCTTAGGGGCGGCTACTGCAGTCAGCGTGCCGCTGGGGCCCATGGTCGATCCGGGAAGCGAGGCCACCGAGCTCAGCCGCTCCTTTGGCGGAGGCTCGTCTTTCATACATGCGTTCTCGAGCATGTTGGTCCACTTGCCGCTCGTGCCAGCGTGGCTGTGTTTGAGATGCTGCCGGAAATGATCGGCGCGGAAGAATTTCTTGGCCTGGTTGCACTCGCCAAACTTGTGCACGTGATTCAGGTGCTCGGCTCGTACGTCCCAATCCGCGGGGTTTGGAAACTCCTCGCCGCAGTACCCACACACGTCGGCCGCTGTGGGGTGCACTGTCGATGCGTGAAACGCTGCCTGCACTCCCGAGAGCGCTGCGCACGACCACGAATGGCGCCGCAGGTGCAGCGAGTTCTGGTGTCGCTCCGCCTCGTTCTTGTTCTTGAACCGGTTTGGGCAGTAGGCGCATGTGTACTGTTTCTCCATTTCGTGCAGCCTGGTGTCGTGGGACCGCGTTAGAGACAATGCTTGGTGGGATGTTCGGGAGGGGCTGGATCCATACCGTAACTCTTCTTCGCTGTCGAATTTCTTCGGCTTTTTGGGGCAGCACTCGCAGATGTAGAGGCCTTGGATCTTGGATACGCTGTTCTGTCGCGAGTGTGCCAAGCTGTCCACTGACAGCTTGCGGGCCTGCATGGCATCCTCGCCCGACAGCCCGCGCTGGTGGTGCGGCGCCTTTGACAGCGAGCCACGTGGACTGGGATTGAGTGATCGGTTGGTCGAATACGGGGACACCGGTCCGAATTCGTCAATTGAGGGCGAAAGCGCACCGGGCGAGAGACGATCCGTGTTGTAGCTCGTCGCGCTGCTGGCGATTGATAGGCCGTACGAGGATCCGAGCGATCCATTCCGCTGGCCCATCGACGAAGTCGACGACACGGAGCCGTGGTTGGCGTGAAAGCGAGAGATGGGAGAATTGCGGTTGACCAACATCTGGGCAGATCGGCGGTGGTAGAGGTCGTTGCCGCCGCTGGGGCGGTCTTCGCGGTTGGCCTCGGTGGGTGGGGAGGACGCCCGCCTCTTCAGACCGCCGTGGGCGCTGAGCTGATACTCATCCGATCCAGCAGGGCTGCGATCGTTCAGGTTCAAGTCCCGCATGCCGTTTTCCTCCATGGCGAAGTCTGGATCCAGGAAGACGGTGTGGTCGTAACTGCCCCTGTGCGAGTGCGCGTCGTCGTATCCACTGGGGCCTGAAACGCTGCCGTAGGGGCGCTGCGCAGGGTTCTCGCCTGACCCCGGTCCGTAGATGGGACTCCGGAAGCCCGTCTGGCCCGGCGAAATGGCGCCGGAGCTTGGCAGCCAGTTTCCTGCAGAAAGGTCGACGGAGCTCAGGCGACGGTCTGGCATGGACAACGGCTTGAGCTGGCCGTTCAGCTTGCTTAGTGTGTTGTGCGGGCTCGTTGACGGCTCCTGTGCGCTCGTCGAGAGGAAGCCGCTGGCGGGGCCGCGACTCGGCGTGTTGGGGCCGCCGATCTTGGAGAGCAGCTGCTTGTCGTATGCTTGCGACGAGTCTTCGAGCGAGCGTTGGCCCAGCTGTCTTTCGCTCTGGAGGCTGCACCGCGTCAGCAAGAGTTGTTAGAGCAGGAAGCGAGCGAACGTACCGGTGGTTCGCCATGGACGGCAGAGGGAGATCTGGGCGATCTTCGTCGCTGTGGTGACTCAGGCTGTCGGCGGCCATGTCTGTGTCCTGAGGCTTCACCGTGGAGAGCGAGCTGGCTCTCCGTTGCCAGCTGCCGCGCTCGCCCTCTTCTAGGTTGAGGTCCCGTTTCACCTGAGCACCCAGGAGGCTGGAGCCGGGCTTGACGGAGCCAAAGGAATTCTTCCCGAAGGACGAGCTATTCGGGCCATTGCCCCACTGCCACCCAGGATCCTGTCCATCGCTCAATTCGTTGATGTAACGCGGCGGAGGCAAGGGCGGCGGCGGAGAGTCTCGTGCATTGGGAATGGCCATGGGGATCGCGGTGGGCGAGGCATACGAGGAGGAGCGGCGCGGAATTTGGAAGTGCGAGTGGTGGGCGCCGGAGTCAAATATTCGGATCGACGGGGTCGTCGTTGCGTGCGACATGTCCATTAGGGGTGACGACAGCCACCAGCTGAGTCGGGGGATTAGTGGCGGGCAGCTGCTTTGGCTGGTTGGTGCTGAGTGGGCGGGTCGCGGGCGCCACGGGCCTGGGGCTGCCAAGGAAGGGAAGGGAAGGGGAGGACGAGGCAAGGAGCTGGGAGAGCGGGAGGGAGTGTGGAGAAGAAGGTTGGAGGAGCGGAGGAGATCGTGGCGACTGGTATCGTGTCGTGATACTGGCTGGGAGAGAGCACGGATGCCGGGCGGGAAGGCTCAGCCCTACAGTATCCGGTAAGTGGTTCAGAGGCCAGGCTGAAGAGTCTAGCTGAGGGCGCAACGTACTTTCAGTCCGTCAACAGTCTGGCTGGGCGGCGATCATTGCATTGCGAAAGGTCGCACCAGCATGCGCTTGGGTGTCGGGGCGTGCAGTTGGTTGGGCGGGGGTATGCTGGAAGGGTGAGATGGTTCAAGACATCAACGGCGAGGGCACCGCGAGAGGACATTTAGTTGGCTCGCGAGGGGAGACGGATGGACGGGCAGGGATGCAGCAGGGCAGAGATTCGAGAACCGCCCGGCCGGCCCTATGCACTGTTGCTGTGGCCCTACGGCTGGCATCACGCTCCCTGCCGCTGCAAGCTGCCCTCGGACGCGCCGGTGGCCGGGCTGGGCTGCCTTACGGGCTTACGGCCCCGAGCGCGCACACGTAACACCGTAGGGCAGCTCCCTAACCAGCTCAGCCTTACCGTTCTTCATCCCCACTCGACGCCAAACAGGCCCCACGTCCTATTCGCCGCCGAAAGGGGCGCCTCATCGCGCATGCGTGACCTGCGCCGAGCTCCCGCCGCCCTGGTTGAAGGTGCCATGGCCCATGGTGCTGCAGCGGACGCGCTCTCACCTGCTCCAGACAGAGACTCCACCCTCGTCCCATGTCTCATCAAGAACGAGCTGCATCCGACGAGCATCGGCGATTTACTCCAGCCCAGGGACCCCGCCTCCATCCGGCCTAGCACGCGGCTGCTCGAGGGATTTTCCTGCGCCGCGCATAGGGCTGGCCAAGTGTGGTTCAAGCGTGTGGCTATCTTTCTTGGTGCCGGCCCATCCACATGCTCAGGGTGACATACTAGGCGCCGCGATCGCCCGCCTCCCCAGCTTCCAGCGAGGTTTCAGCTTTGTCAGACGCGCCTAGCTCGCTTGCCCACCGCAAGGCACTGCCAATTCCACGCCGTACCCGAGGTAGCACCACCCAATTCTCTGCCTCCACCCGTCATGGCGCTGCTCGACAAGGTGCCCGGCGACCTCAGCCTCTATATCGGCGGGTACGTAATTGGACGAGCAAGGCGCCCATCCACGAGCTGACTGAGCCACTTGCAGCCTCTTCACCCTGCGCCGCCGCGAGGCTCTCGACCAGGCGCACATCACCCATGTGCTCTCTGTGCTACGCCTGCCGCTCGACAAGGAACTGTTCAGTCCTTTCGCCCACCATGTCGTCGAGGTTGACGATGTCGACGACGAGAACCTGCTTGAGCACTTCCCCGTGGCCAACCGTTTCATTCAGGACGGCCTCGACGCCGGTGGTGGCGTCCTGGTGCACTGGTGAGTGACCCTTGGCGAGCTGAATTGTTATGCACATCTCCCCCGTTTCCCTGCTCAGATCTCTGCCTTGGCGCGTTTGCCTCCATCAAAAAACAATGCCCTGTTTTCCTTTTTGCATCATCGCTCTCACCGAGCCAATGACCACCCAACCCAACCCGTTTCCGCTCTGCACGTGATCTCTGGCCTTTCCATTCATACCAACACGCTGCTGCAGTGCCATGGGCAAGTCCCGCTCGGCCACAGTGGTCATAGCTTATATGATGCACAAGTATCACATTTCGCCTGCTGAGGCCCTGGAGCAGCTTCGCTTGGCCCGCCCCATCTGCGAACCAAACGAGGGCTTCATGAAGCAGCTGGACATCTACCACCGCATGAGCATGCCCGACAACATCGACGACTCGCCCGAGTACCAGCGCTGGCTCTACCAGCGGGAGGTCGAGCTGAGCCGCGCATGCGGCCAGGCACCCGAGGCAGACAAGATCCGATTCGAGGACGAGCACACCAACGAGGCTCACGCGGAGCTTGAGCTGAGATGCCGCAAATGCAGGTACGCAACCATTTTCTTTGTCAAGATTGGCGGCGGGCCGAAGCTCGCCATAGCTCTCGCGCGCTGCCGATCCCCGTCGGGCCAATTCTCCCGAAGCCCTTGGCCCTGACATCCGCCGCCCCTCGCCGTCATTCTTCATTTTCCCATTGCCCAAACAAGCCTGTGGTGCCGACGCAGACGCAACGCTCTTCTCAGCCTCGTACACCACGCGGCTCCACGCATCAGGAAGCGAGATGGACACGCGCTCGCTATAGCCGCGTAAGGCCGATCCGGTATCAACGTCGTCTCCGCACAGACAAGACAGACGCACAGGTTCCCATTCGCGTAGACGGGCAATCCAATGCCACGGACAGTGCTGCCGCGGCCGTGTACCTAGGCCAATGCTCCCGTCTCCGACCCGCCGGATGTGGGTTTGTTGGGTCCATCTTGCTTCTTGTCATCTAATTCACCAGGGCATCCAATGACAGCCGTCTGACGCTGATCTCTGTTCTTTAACTAGACGTCCTCTGGCGACCTCGGCTTTCATCAATGACCACGCTGCCGCGGCGATGAACGAGGCGGGTCAGCAGCGAGCAAAAAAATTGGACGTCTCGGACTGTTCGCATTATTTCGTCGATCCCCTGTCGTGGATGAGGACGGAGCTCGAGCAGGGCAAGTTGGATGGGCGTCTCGAATGCCCCAAGTGTCGGACCAACGTGGGCAAGTACGCTTGGCAGGGCATGCGGTGCAATTGCGGCGACTGGGTTGTCCCGGCCATCAGCCTGGCGAAAGGACGAATCGATGAAGTGCGCAAGCGTGCGGGGAACACGGAACAAGTCGCGGGCATCAGGAGACCGCCTGGTGTGGGTGGAGGAGGACCTCCGATAGGTTCTGCAGCAGGTGGAGCACCGGCCGGTAGGGCTCCTGGGATGGGCAATTTGTAAGGGAGAGAGCGGACGTTCGCCAGAAAATTCAGGTTGATGGCTTGCATGGGAAAGCAAGATGCACGACACGCTCCGAGCAGCCGCGGGTAAGCAGATTGAAGGCGACGATAGCCGGCGCTTGTTCTCATCCGGATGCCGATGCTGTCTATCCTGACGTCTGACGGATGGACAGGGAGGGCGGTTGAAGGGAGCCAAGTCGCTTAGGTAGCTTAACAGCGGCAAGACGGTAGGCCATGTGGCCTCCACCTACACGAAGCTCCCCCACAGACCCTGGGAAGTGCAGTATTGGATCTCACCTGAGGGCGCAAAGGTGGTCAAAAAGAAAAATTGGACACCTGCGCTCTGCATGCCCTGGCGCGTAAGCTCGAAGCCGACATGGCTAGCTGCTTCTCTACATCCCCATAATTTTTCCCCTCATCTGATAGCTTTGCGGCAGAAGACGAGCCAGCAAGACCGTCGCCCGGCGCTTGCTCCGGGACACGCTGGACAAAAAGGCCGTGCACATGGATGGCAAAACAAAAGCAAAGTAAACAAATACAATTACGTCTGACTCCACTGGCATAACCGCGGCGTTCGTGTTTGGTGCGCTCAGTCCAAAAGGATACGAGAAAGCAAATCACGACTATGGGGACGCGAAACGAAGAACAGAGCCAATACGAAAGCAGAATCGTCGTGAACACTCGAGCCTTGACACTAAGCAACGGGCAGGTTGCACAGTAACCCGCTCTGTGCAGAGCAAAACCCCACTACCAGTTCATTATACCCTGATGATCCTGCCCGCTAGAACCACCTTACTACTACTACATACTACGTATCCGTACTACTACTACATACCACTCTCCGTACACAGCACTATACCAAAACGCTTTCCCCCAGTCGGACCGAAAGCCTATCGTCCATTGTGCAAACTGACTTGTCGTCGCTCGACATGTACTGAGATTCGCAGCACCCACACAGGCATCAGGGGGTTATGTACCTGCGGATCCGCATTATGCCTCATGGCTGGGCGACACATGTAAATAATAATGCAAGGCAAAGGGCAGTTGTAACCTGTAGGAATGATGGACTACCGACTAGTTCCATGTAGTAGTACCAGTGTACCCTAGTGCGGCGGCGCTTTTTTATTTTCTGCATAGGGCGGGCGGGAAGCACCGTGGCACCGTTCGTTCGGGGGGCTGCGGCGAGACAAGGGAAGAAAAAAAAGCACGCGCCCTCCAAGCTAATGCGGTTGGGGCGTTTGAAAAGCAATAATCGTCATCTTCATGGCTTTGGCTTGCTTCTTGGCTGGCTAGCTGGCTATAAATCCCGCGCGAGCAGGTATACAACGTAGAGGGGGGGAGGAGGATTTGATGGCGGAGGGGTGAAAGTAAACAAGCGGTTGAGCGAGTGTCGGGCATCGGATGGTAGGTATGGACGAATAGTGATGGGTTTTTGGTTGATGATGATGATGATGATGATGATGATGATTGACGATGACGGTCATGACTGATGATGGAAGTGTTTAATGGCTCGGATCGGATTTATGGGCAGTCAAGTTCCCTGGGCTGAAAAGAGGAAGGAGGAAGAGGAGGCGGCGTCTAGCTCCTTGAGCAATTTCACTGGCGTCGAAGCGGTGGGGATGGGAGGGAGGGGTGGGGTGCGCTTAGGCTTGGACTGGAGGCGGCGGCGGCGGCGTAGGGCGGGCGGGCGGGCGGGCAAGAAGGACGGGCAATGTGAGAGAAGGTGGTGGTAGGGCTCGGCGGACCCTGAGTCGTGGGTCGAACAAAGGGCTGAGAGAGAGTTAAGGGCAGATCGGCCGTGCGCCGTGTCGCGAATCTTCCCTAGTTACTGGAGGTATGCACATGTTCTTTGCTGCCCGGTATACGATGCGATGCAAGGCCCCTCCTTAACACGCTTCTGCTATCAACACTCATTCTAGCAATGAGCAGCAAACACTGCCCCCCTCGTAGCAAGGGAGATCAGACATCACACGGCATCCATCAGGCCCGCTCCAGCCCCCTCAAGGCACGTGGAACAACAACGTTTCCGCGCCTTGTGGCCCCATCGCATTCCTTGTTCCGTAGTGGTGGGGTGTGCAAGTGCAGCTCTCAAAGGCCGCAGGGCTGGATACGAGGCCGAGTTCCACAATGATGTATCCCGATTCCCGACACTGGCACCACCACAACGACGACGACGACAACGACACACGGGCCCTCTTTGGCAGCCAGCCCGCGCGACAAACCTTCACGGGAAGCGCACGTTCGTCACTACTTACCCGAAAGCGAGCCGTCTCTCTCACCACTCGCTTCCAGACCGACCCAACGGCATGCGCGGCCTAAAAGTCTCAAACACACACATTCCCCGTTGCGGGCGACTCCCGGTCACAGGAAGTCTCTCAACCTTTGGATGACCCCATCTCTGCCCACCCGGAGCTCGCTAACCCGGTGATCAAACAACCTTCATCATTCCTGCTAAACAACACTGAAGTAGCCTATTACTTCCTAACTTCGGCGCCAACGATTACTGATACCGTCCTTTTTTTCTTCTTTGCCGTCCCGCTCACTCCCGGTTTCATCAACTACATACTACCTCGTGCAATTGTACAAGGGGCACTCCAAGTTTCGGCTTGAAGCCGGGAAATTACGTTGCGCGCAGACACGTGGGAATTAATCTTTAGCTTCTTTCTGATCTACCAGGTACGGATACTCTAACTAGGTAAGCAGCCTTCCGTGTCTCATCATTCGATCCCGTCGGCCGACAACGGAGTCGTTCTACCACCTACTTCGGCTCTTCTCCGGTGCGCCCACGACACTGTCTTTTGCCCACGTCTTTTGGCTGACTGCCATTACACCTGCTGCTCCCTGTTTCTTCTGTCCTGTGGATCCTGGAGCCATGGATGATAGCCGCCGTCGCCCTTCTGGGCCGCGTGTGGTCTGCAAGAGGAGCGAGAAATAAAGATCGGGGGGTCCTGCGTCGCAGATAGATTAAAACAAGCTCACTCGCCTACAGGCACATCAGTAGCAGTGACCCAGAACAGTCCATGACCCGACGATCGCCAAGCTTTCACGGAGAGAGGCGGTCGAGAAGCAGCAGCACGCCACCCTTTTCCAGGGTAGAGGGGAGCAAAAGCACGTGCAACCAGTCTGCTTTCTTTGCTCCATACCAAAGGGCGAAAGGCTCTCTTTACCCTGTGTTCAAGCTTACTGGAGTTTGTTCGTCGCTCTGGTTGATTTACTTCGCATAAACATCTACTAACAGCCAGCATCACAAACCTCTGCTTATACAGTCGTCTTTCTTCCGCGCTCTACTTACAAGATATTGCGTCAGCAGCCTCACGTGTTGATTTGCTACCGTGACGCAGATCGGAGCGCACAGCGGCCCAGTGATTAAAAGGGTTGGCTGCTGTTAATCGCGGACCTTCGATCTCCGCGGCCGGCTAATAAATGTGTGCGTCAGATTCACTGCAACAAAGAAATTAACGGCGAGAGAAGAGTAAAGTAGGTGGTCTGTTGGCATGGTGGACAAGAGATGCAAAGAAGAATCCGTCTGCTACATAGTGCAGTAAAGCAATCATATAGACATGGTTTGCTGTATTATCGGCCGGACTATCCAAATTGGAGTAAGGGACGGTGGAAAAGAGTTTAGCCACGGTGGGACTAGTTTTAACAGTACGGATACTGACTGCTTCCTCGTATTCGATATGATCCGAGAATCAGGGAGGGGGAAGTAGAGAAGGAAAAGAGAGAGAGATCGATAAAGTGCTGACCGACTGACCCCGGCCGGAGACCTACCGGGCGGTTAAATGAAGGGGAAAAAATTGCCAGCCCTACAAGACGGGGTTTCGTTGTATTGGTGGTGGTGTTCGGGGTTCTGCTCTCTTTTCTCTACGGACCTACCTGTTGTGGCCATAGTTTCGGTCCCTAGTACGGCGGACCGTTGGCTGGGCGTGCTGGGATGCGTGGACAACGGGCAGAGGAAGACGTGGTGGCGCTGAGGGTGCAAGGGCAGTGGACAAGGCGGCATAATAATAAGGCAAAGGCAAGGAAGGCAAGGCGAGGCGGAGTTGCACTATCGGGTTTAGTGCGCGTGCGGCGTGGAGACACCAACGGAGAGGAGCACGGGAGGGGGGGTTTCCCAGAGACATCGTCATCATCATCAGTCCACCAGCAAGGTGGATCGACTTGGGGCGAAGTAATCTGGAGCGTGGCAAAGTGAAAGTGAAAAGGGCGGTCTGGATAAGGTGGATGTTTGGAGACATGGGTTCAGCAGAAGATTGAGTGAAGAAAAGTGCAGGCAGAGGACAAAGGCGAGGAGGAAGAAGAGGTGGTTGGGGGAAAAGTGGAGACGGTAACTGCTGTCGATCAGGCCAGGCCTGAGCCCTCTTTTCCATCCAACCAACCGTCCGACACGCGAGATGTCTGCCCCGTTTTCGGTAAGGATTGGAAAGGCAGACAAGACACAGTGAAGACGCCGCGGGGATCGAGATGTAAACTGCCTGGCCGGGTGAGTGTGGGCTTCTTCGGCACAAGATCTTCAGTCACTGCTGGCTACGTACTATTGACAGCACGTCATGTCAGGTACCCTCGGCCTTGCATTGGAGACGGGAATACCGGGAGAGGCCGTTTTGTGAAGAGGTGCAGAACAGAAGACTGACGACGACCCCTCCCTCAGGTATACGGTTGGATACGAAAGCCTCGGCAATCCCAAGTCTCGCAACGGCACTGCGTTTCGACGATTAATGGTCGGGATACGCGCGAATTCCCACATGTCAGACATTTCTCAAATTCGCAGCAGACGTAATAGTGGGCGGATGATATAGCAACGCTTGTGCATGCAAATTCTTCGGCACCAAAGCCACCTGCCGGGTATGTTATTCCACTGGGTTGCAGCCATCCGCTTCGCAAATTTGTATCAATTCGAACTTGCATGCATGGAGGATCGACCGGGGTCCCACTTGCTTCTCTCGCAGACGTGTGGAATAAATTTGAGTTTTTCAAAAGGAATTCAATGAACACACCTTTGCGGAAACTCATATTTTCTAGTCAAGCACGACGCAGCGGTCAATTGATGATCTACCGTCATTCATAGGTGACGGGCTTGAGCGAGAAAAAGAGAAGTATTCAAATACGCAGCCGTGCTAAACCGCGGATAAGAACGCGTAATTGTCATTAGAAGCCGGAAGCATGCCAAGGTATGTATATACATACATGCGTAGCTCGACGCGGGATTCACTGTCAACCCTTGAGACGGACACAGGATAAGGAGTGAAAAGGGCAACGTTTACGGCTGATGTGGCCAAGAAGACGGCCCGGGGCGGGCTGGCGGGGAAGGAAGGTGGAAGCGCGGGGAGGACGGGAAAGATCCTGTCACCTATCGGAGGTTTAAAGCACTTTGAAGCGCGTTGGATCCCGCCTCAGCCCGAGTTGAGGAATCGGGAATATGCTCGCTCGCTTGGACCTTTGTAATTTGCGTAGATGCCGCAGGTATTCCCCTCGCTTGAGGCCGTTTCCCGGGTCCCTGCGACAAAGTGAGGAGGTCTTCTACGTGAATCAAGACAAGCATTTCAGAGAATACAGTTCTGAAAATCCGGCCCCTGAGTTGTCATTATATCCACGAAGCTGTCAACCTTTATCGTCTAGCCGTAACAACTTAACCACATGAGTTCCGAATCCAAATCAAATCCTAATCCACTCAAGGCAAAACGGAGAATTCATTCCTGTTGGATGGAGAAAAAAGACGAACGTTCGCCCAGTTACTCCAACTGGACTGGGGGGTCTATATACCCCCCTCCCTGCTGCACAGCGTTGGCAGCGAGCGGGCAGAGATAGCTGCAAATATCCAACAATTCCGACGCAAATGGCAGGAGATTTGGCAAACATCTACATCCGAATGAAAATTTCGACTCTGAATGGATTTCTTCCACCGTTATGTTTTGATTATCGGGAGTGGAGTTGTAGTCGACCGGTAAAAAGAACAAATATCAATACTTTACTGCCAGACTATCCATATAAGTACATACATACTCAGACAGCCTAAGAGTCGGGCAATCGACCATTTTGGGACAGCGTAGTGAAGTGTAAAGCGGGGGCTTCTTACGTTCTCCGATGCTACCAGTGCCCCCAGACTGACTGGCCCACAAGCATGGAGGACCAGCAAATGCCTACAGCCAGAAACTCCTTTTGTGCCTCCATTCCGCTGGCTGATTCCACGCTAAAGGGGATTTAACAGTCATGATATACCAGGCCAGAAGGACCTTACTTCCTCTTCTTGCCCAGCGTGGACATATAAACCTGGAAGACTCGCGGTCAAAGGCACCATCGAAGGAGGCAGTCGAGTGCCCCTCTAGCCGCCAGTACCACCAAAACATATCACTCATTGTACATGACCGGCTTAGTTTCGGAATGGTGAGTGACAATGTCCTGGTTCTAGCTAAGGTCGGCACGGAAACTAAAGGTTTGTGTGATGCAGACCTGCCTAGAACTTGGTAGTCCATGTAGTAACATGGGGGACATGGAAGCCGCACCTATCTGCGTAGATCGACCAAGTGCTCTTGAAGGTTCACAGATGAGTTGTTCGAGGTCCGGAGATCGACATTGCCAGTAATGAAATACATCAATGAAAAGAAGCACTAATGTTATATATATGCGGAGTGGTTTCATCGCCACTCTCTCCTGAAAGGGGGTTTGGATTCGAACGTATCCGGATAAATGAGCCAGTTATCGCCATCTTCTGGAAAGTTAAAATGCGGTCTTGATTAATTAGGGGCGCTCTTTGGCACCGGAAGCGGCGTTCGATTGTTCACCAAGCCAGGAAAAAGCGAATCTACACGGCCACCCTCCTTCCCCTCATCTATTACAGAATCTGCCTCCTTCTACCATCATCGCCCATTCTGCGCTGTCTCATTCTCAACTACGCCCTCCTCCCCCCGCCCATCCGCTTAGTCCACTCCTCCAGGACCACCATTACCACTGGAGCACCGCCGCCGCGACCATTCCGACCGCGCTGTTCCTGCTCGAGGATGACTTCGCCGGGTCGGCCAACAACAACGAAGACAAACACCAAGAGATGCTTGGATGGCATGCACAAGCACAAGTGATTTAATGTCTCGGTAACCCGCGCCAGTGAAACCCTTATGATGGTTGGTAATCTATCTGGTAACTCTCCGAGTGCATTTTGGCTGCATCCAGGAATGCATTGTGTTTTCTGGTTTTGGATGGCACACAATTACAAATGTAGACGGATGGGAAGGTGGAATAATTCGTGAGACAGCAGGCTTGAAGCTTGAGATTTTCTCATACAAGCCTCATTGTGATGCTGGAAATACTAAGTCGCAATGAATAGACAGTGTTATCAGCGAATCGTACCACGAGCGCTAGATGGTCCAGCATCTACTCCAATCACATGCTCAACACTCTCCCTGCTCTAGCAGTGAATGAGGAACTGACCCGCTTCACCGACTCTCACTTTACCTATGGAAAGGGGAACATACGAAGAAACTATGTTAAACTTAAAAAGAAGGCGGATGGGAGAACCTAGAGTGCTGTAAAGTACGAGTTAAAATCTCCTCCTATTTCAATCTATCGTTTATGTTTCGGCGTGAAAGGGATACACCCACTATGTGACGGTTGATACGGCTGACACTCTTGCCAAACGCAACTCCTGAGAGCCTGTCAAACAGGCCCAAAGGAGATAGAGAAGGCTCGGGTATCAACGTAAAACGCCTGTAAGCATGACTATGATCCAAGTCCTGGACCATTCATTTGGGGGTAGCCGAATAGCCAAGTCTGGCAGTTAGCGAATGTTTTCATGCCCAGATGAATTATCATCTACGGACGTACAACTGCGAAAGACATATATCGAGCATGGAAGTTGACCTGAAAAGAAAAGGCGAGCTCTTTGCCGGCAGTAGACGAAGTTTCTACTAAGAATATTCAAACATATAAAAGGAGCAAAAAGTTGGCCCGTTTCCAGACCTGCAAAACTCCCCTTTCGAAGATTCTCCCCGAAGGGGTGGTGAGGATGCGCGATGGGCTTGTACACCAGACCGCCGTGCCCTCGTGCCATGCTACAGCTTCAACGCGATGGCGGATGCGAGTTTAGGCAGCGGTTTAGTCTGGAGGGCCTGGTTATATAGTGAAGCTCCAGCGTTGATTTTTTGCACGCACTTGTGGTGATGATCGGGGCTGGAGCAAATGTAAATGTGTTGAGAAGAGGAGAAGTGTTCCGGTGAATAAAGAACCATGGCTTCGACAGGTTTTTAGAGCTCAGTGCTGTATAGTTACTGAGTATATGTGAAATGTGCGGAACTTTTATATCATGAATGGTCATATGAGGCCGACTTTAAATTCTCTCGTAAGCCAGTTCTCAAGGTTTTAGGTGAACTGTGAACCTCCTTGAGTAGGCTGCTGTTGGAAAGAAAAAAAGCATACAGAAGGGCTCTACTCCTGACTGCTAAGTAGCGTAATCCATCTAGATCTTAGATGGCCTAAGAAAACAACCGGATGAAAGCTTCAACTCCCCATGGCTCTTAGGTCAGAGCTGGTCAGACTCGTCCGGATAACCGCTTCAGCTCCCTATGTTGTAGAGCAAAAACAAATAGAAGCTCAGTGTCATACGCCAGCAGCCGACCCGGCGGCTGGCAGTCGCCTACCTGTCGCCTATCAGTCAACTAAGCTACGACCGTCCTTACTAAGTCCGGTCGTTACCATTCTCTTTTGGCCCACTACGTCCTTACAGTCAGGGAGGCCAATAAGAGTACTATTTCGGTACAACATGGAACCGACGTTCCGCAAGGCCGTGCCTCTTCCGATCAAAAGTGTTGGGAGTGCAGTCAGTCCGCAAGTTGAACAGGCTGTTGGCTAATAATGGCGGAAAAATTCTCGAGATAAAAATAAGCAGCCATGATATGCACGAGGCTCTGCTCGGCTGTGGAGGCGCGCGGCAGGGCTTATGCGCATCGGCTATGTTTCCCCGTTCAGTGCGCCCGAACGCCACCGGGACCAAAAAAATTTCTCCTCCACCCACCCACCATGTAAGCTTGTCCTTGCAACCACAAAACAGAGCTGCTACACAAGAGCAAAAGGAAATGACCACAGCAGGGATCGAACCTGCAATCTCTTGATTCGTAGTCAAGCGCCTTGCCATTGGGCCATGCGGCCAGTTGGATGAACTGGATGTTCCAATCAAGCTGTGTTGCTGATTGATGGAAGGAAAATGGCTGTCAACCACTATAAAGACGATACTTCAGAGACCAGAGAAAATGCAATGCAAGGAAATAGGTAGAGCAGAAGTCTAGGAATAGATGTTTTGTAATACCATGATGGAAGAGGGATCTGCGAGCACTCAGCCACGGATCTCCGCCCGTGTTCCCAGAAAATGGCATCGGAAAGACCATGGGCAAACCAAGAATTGCAAAGGCGCCACCGGCGGTTTTCAGTCATCGGGTTGCTGGGCCCACCCTGATCATCAACAAGAGTGCCAGGTTCTCCATGGGCGGGGCGCCTGGTTTGCCTCCTGTGGAGATGGTGATGCACGTCATATTGGAACCCTCTCTGGTCATGTGAATGGTTGTACCGATCTGAGGTCGAACAATGTCAAGCTCCCCTTTAAGAGGAAGAAGTCAAGAAAGGGGAAGATATGGGTTACCTAATGGTGCAATATTGGCAGCAAGACAGGGATCGGCAAGGCGAAGGAGCTGTGGGAGCTTGTAATCGGAACCGGGTCGGAGCAAAGCAGGCGGCGCGGTCGATGAGATGGCGAATTCACGATGTATGACGTTTGGAGGTGTAATCGAGTCCCCGCTGTTCTCCAACGTGGGAATCTTGGAAAAGCCGGTGGAGATGCCTTTTCTCAGAGTAATTCGTACCCCGGCGCCGATCCCGGAACCAGTCTCCGGGCAGCGGGGAGGCCCAACACGGAGCGGCAAAGGAGGAGGCTTGGGCAAGCCATCAGGGGGTTGGAGTCGCAAAGCGAGAGGCGCAGAGGCGGGAGGCAGGTTTGACGAGCGGACCAGGACAAAGGCGGCAGACCCCAAGGGGCGAGTTGGCGCCTGAGCTCATATTAGTGGAGCAGGCGGAGTTTTGTTGTGTGGGAGGGGCAGACTTCGTTGGCGCTCGGCCTTCGTACCGGGCGCTGCGTCATTGACAAACAGCACAGCTTGGAGCAGCTTCAGCATAGCTCAGCACCCATCGGGAAAATTTCGTGGGCCCCAACCGACCCCATTGACTGGCTCTGACGTCCGCTCAGCCCAAGCTTCGCGACACGTGCCCCCGGCGACCTTTATCCAGCTTCTGACTGCTGCTCAACCAATATCTACCCGCCCGCCCCCGGGCTGACCCTCTCTCCTCCTCCTCCTCCTCCTCCCCTCCATCTCCGCAGCAGCAGCAATGGCTTCCAAAGGCGCCCGGCGCTTCCTGAAGCCGGCCCTCTACTCCCTAGGAGCCGCCACAGTTGGTGGTGGTATCTACGCGTCCCTCCGACCCCTCGAGATTCCCGGCAGCGAGGCTGCCGCTGTCCCTCCCCCGACCTTCGGTCCTGGCGGTGTCTTCAACCCCCCGAACTTCCCCAAGGTCAAGTCGCGCGAGGAACAGATCGCCGACCTCAAGCGCAGCGCTGCCAGCAATGTCACGGCCGCCCTGAACAAGGCGAAGAAGGGTTTCTCTAGTCTCACTGGTTCAAACGATTCGGATTCCACTGCTACACCCGACGCCAATGGCGACGAGCCCTACGATCTCTTGGTCATTGGCGGCGGTGCGACTGGTACTGGTATTGCCCTCGACGCCGCTACCCGCGGTCTCAAGGTTGCTATGGTTGAACGCGATGATTTCTCCTCGGGCACGAGCAGCAAGAGCACCAAGCTCGTGCACGGCGGTGTCAGGTATCTGGAAAAGGCTGTTTGGGAACTGGACTACTCGCAGTAAGTTTTTGTTTTGCTTTTTTTTTTTTGGTGCTCCGCAATCGCAATTAACCCCCCAGCTAGGTACAAGCTCGTCGTCGAAGCTCTTCGCGAGAGACGCTACTTCTTGGACACGGCCCCGCATCTTTCTCAATGGCTCCCGATCATGATTCCTCTGGACAAGTGGTGGAAGGCTCCGTATTTCTGGGCCGGCACCAAGTTCTACGATTTCCTCGCCGGTTCTGAAAACATCGAAACCTCGTACTTCCTCACCAAGAGCAAGGCCCTCGAAGCCTTTCCCATGTTGAAGAAGACGGATCTCGTCGGTGCTCTGGTCTACTACGGTACGTTCCCGAACAAACAAAAACACCAAGACCACAGCCGCTAATTCCTCGCAGATGGTGCTCACAACGACTCCCGCATGAACGTCTCTCTCGCTATGACGGCTTCGCTCTACGGCGCCACTGTTGTCAACCACATCGAGGTTACTGGCTTGGAAAAGGACGCCAATGGCAGGCTGAACGGCGCTCGCGTCAAGGACTGCATTGACGAGTCAAACGGCAAGACTCCCCAGGAATTCACCATTCGCGCCAAGGGCATCATCAACGCCACCGGTCCCTTCACCGACTCGATCCGCAAGATGGACGACGAGAAGACCAAGGAAATTGTTGCTCCCAGCTCTGGTGTCCACGTCATTCTCCCCGGTTACTACAGCCCCTCCAACATGGGCCTGATCGATCCCTCTACTTCTGACGGCCGTGTCATCTTCTTCCTGCCCTGGCACGGAAACACGATTGCTGGTACCACCGACGCCCCCACCGATGTCAAGCAGAACCCTGTGGCTGGCGAGGACGAGATCAACTGGATCCTGAACGAGATTCGTGGCTACCTCGCTCCCGACATCAACGTGCGTCGCGGCGATGTCCTCGCTGCTTGGTCTGGCATCCGTCCTCTTGTCCGCGACCCCAAGTCCACCAAGACCGAGGGTCTCGTCCGCAACCACCTGATTACTGTTTCTGACTCTGGCCTTATGACCTGTGCTGGCGGCAAGTGGACCACTTACCGCGAAATGTCCGAGCAGACGGTCGACGAAGCCATCAAGGAGTTCTCTCTGCAGACCAAGGCCATCACCAACCCGCCCCGCGTTTCCGGCACCGAGATCGTCGACGAGAAGGCCACGCTTGACGGAACCTGCCAGACCCACAGGGTTAGACTCGTCGGCGCTCACGGCTACAGCAAGACGCTGTTCATCAACCTCATCCAGCACTTTGGCATCGAGACCGACGTCGCCATCCACCTCTGCACTGCCTACGGTGATCGCGCGTGGACTGTCTGCGCTCTCTCGGAGCCTACCGAGCACCGCTTCCCCGTCCGTGGCAAGCGCATCTCGCCGCTCTACCCCTTCATCGATGGCGAGGTCCGCTATGCCGTCCACCACGAGTACGCCCAAACCGCCGTCGATGTTGTCGCCAGACGCACCCGTCTCGCTTTCCTGAATGCTCAGGCTGCTCTCGAGGCTCTGCCCAACATCATTGACCTTATGGCGGTTGAGCTTGGCTGGGACAAGAAGAGGAAGGAGCGCGAGTGGTCCGACGCTGTGACCTTCCTCGGCAGCATGGGTCTGCCCAAGGGGAAGCTCACTCTGACTCGCAAGGAGGTCGAGCAGGGCCAGGTGGGCAAGTACATCGATGAGGAATATGGTCTTTATGCTAGGCATGGTAAGTCCCCCAATCCCCGCCTTGTCTTTCTGCGATCTGGACTTTTCATGCCCCACCCTTCTCATGCACACGTCCATCTTGTGCGACGGTCGTTGGAGGGGCCCGACGCACTGCATTGGTTTTCTGTACACGCAGTCGCAGTCAGTGCTTCTCGGTGCAACCCTCTCACAAACAGCACTACTGCAATGCATGAAGGCGCACACACCACCACCATGATGGCACAAGGATGGGGAGAGATATCCCGGAGGCCGAATTATTCCCCACGAACCAGACCCTTCACAATGACATCTTACATCATCACCGAGCGACCAAGAAGCTAACGCCAAAACCCTTGCAGAC
The DNA here is from genome assembly GCA_023082095.1 of Dothiorella sarmentorum. Taxonomy (NCBI): domain Eukaryota; kingdom Fungi; phylum Ascomycota; class Dothideomycetes; order Botryosphaeriales; family Botryosphaeriaceae; genus Dothiorella; species Dothiorella sarmentorum. Next base: position 99,092 of record JAJMVL010000021.1, on the reverse strand, counting down.
AACCCCGCAGAGACCCTCAAGTCCGACTCCAAGTTCCCCTCGGGCGCCAACCCCGTCGAGAGTTCCGAATCGCCCGCCAACAAATAAGCCAAAAAGCCACTCTCCGCATCCGACCGACCAACCCCTCACGCTTTTTCGACGTCTCTCTCCCCATGGCAATTCTCCATCGCACCTAGCGCGCGACGCCCTGCCGACCTACAGATGACCGTCCAGCGGGCCGTGCGTGCATACGCCTGAGCGTTTCGACTTCCCGTCGGCCTCCCCTCTTTGGTCTAGGTTTCCTTTTCGGCATGCACGTCGCTCGATCGAGAGAAGGGTCGTTTCGTTAGCACCGTTTCTTCCCAACCCCACTTGGGCGCCAACGTTTTGCCACGTGGGAGAGAGCATCGTATGGTGGGGCCGTCGGTCGGCCACACGATTCGTGTTGCGCTGCGGGCTGTTGTGTTACATGGCAGAAAATTCTTTCAAGGAGGTGGGGAGATGCGTGTGTGATGGCGCATGGTTTGTGTGTTTTTGTGTGTGTGTGTGTGTGTGTGTGTGTGTGTGTGGCGACGGTTGGATACCCGGTCTCGGATGGGGAGACGTTGGATGCTCTCTCTCGTCCCTGTTCATGTCGATTTGGTTGGTGAGTAGCGTACTCGCCTTCTTGCGTGCGAATGCTACCATGCTTGGGTAAACTTGTTCTTACAACCCAATTCGCACCTCGCATTTTCTTGTCCTTGTTTACCCCGCGCTGATGCCCCCTTTGCTGGGCAGCGCTAGTTGTTGCTGTCCATGTTTTGTTGTATCATAAATATCTTTTTTTTTTATCGTCGACTTGGTTCATGTTTTGTGGTTGGAGCGAAAGCATCTTGATGTAATAGACGCCAGAACGGCGATTGTTGAATATGCGGAAGATCACACGGTTGCGTTAAGAGATGGATGGCGATTAGCCAAGGCGCCGGAAAGCGAGAGAAGTACTTTAGTATATCAGTCAAGTGCGAGAAGAAAAGAAAAGTTTGGAATCCTTTTGAGCAAACTTCAATGATATCACTGTCGCTGTCACTGCAAACCGTTAACTACTGGTATGTACACCAAACCCCCCCCAACCCCCCCGTAACTGTGATAACAACGAGAACACGCTGTTGCTTCTGTCATCAATCAGTCCATTATTATTAACCACCCACCCCACTTTTTGTCTTTTTTTATACCCGCCGCACTCCCTTCGGTAATCCATCCGCGCCCGCCACCATGCCTCCCCGCAAAAGCCGCCCCGCTGCGCGATCCTTGGAGCGGGGAACGAAACACTAAGTGGGGTTGGGGGGGAAGGAATGGAAGGAATGGGGAAGCCGTACCGTCGGGGAGGATCCATACATTTTCCCAAAAGCGGGGACTAGTAGTGTTTCCGTTGGGTGTTCCTTGACTCATGGCGAAGAAGTTCGTCGATGCCAGTGATGGAGGTGAAGGCCGGGGCCCACCTTTAGTTTCTTTTCTTTTCTTGCTCTGTTTGTTGTGGGAGGGGGGTGCTCTTTTTGGTTTTACATACGCTGCTGTCCGTATGCTTTGTGATGCGTGAGAGTGAGAGCACAGTGATGGGGGGAGGGACGGATTGGAAGGTGTGGGCGTAGAGCACTCGACTCGACCCGCGATTTATATGAAGCGCCATGCCTTGCGAAGGGAGGAAGAAGCTGCAAAGTCGGGACGAAAGAGAGAGCTGGGACTGGGGCTTTCTTGAAGGTCGTGTATGTAACCCAGAAAACATACATACCCATTTAGCGCGCAACAGGTAATCAATCAGCAGGACGGCAAAGTGCCCGCCATGTGAGGCCATGCCGGTCCGGACAGGACGAAGCATGCCATCCTCCTCACCGAGAAATAAGAGACGTTCCTATCGGCCGGTGTTGCATGCCCGTACGTATACACGTACCTACGCGTCCGCGGTAGCGGCACCATTCAATCCAAAGAAAAAAAAAACCCCCTTATAAACCGTCCAACATTCTTCCATCGACACGCCGTTCCTCCTCCCGGACAGACGGAAAATGAGAGAGTGGCCTTCAAGCATTCCGCAACTCAGTTAACCGGAACCCGCCCATAGCCGGAACTGCGTAGTTGTAAACAAAAACAAACCCCGAGAAAGAAAGAAAAAAAGACACCGCCCCACATATCCGTACTAGAATCCACACGATGCAACGTCACAACGCCGACGACGACGACGACGACTCGCTCGCGAGAGGGGGGGGGGGGGGGGGGGGGGGGGGGGGGGGGGGGGGGGGGGGGGGGGGGGGG